>JAVGWX010000025.1:27756410-27787148 GCA_036924085.1 Ariolimax columbianus
AAGACCATTCTACACCTCCACGCGGTGATCCTGGATAACAGTCTGCAACAGAGTAGACTGGCTAAGGAGAAGGGATCGAAGAGGAAAGGCTAACCCGGTACTAAAAAAATGCTCTGCAGAAGTCGGATGTGTTGGACCGATAGGTGCAAATATTGCGGTCAAGCTGTAAACTTCGACACAATGCATTCCGTTCTCTGGACTATATTCTGCTACTTGCAAAGCCCGTTTCAGGGCTTGGTTGCTGGAGATTGAGAACGAACGGACCCAAGCCAAGTTGTTGCAAAAGATCTTTGTGAAGTTTATCTGTTTAATGTCTTTATGTAGATGTAGTAAATATGTTTGTAGTGGAGACTAACAGATAGACCACTCTTATAAAAAAACAGTATCAGTGCTCTGGGGTGATTTAAAATAACGACAAGCTAAAAAATAATGCAGCAGTAGGGGAAATTCTGTCCATTTTTTTGTGTGTAGTCTTGTAAAGGATTATAGTCATAGGCCCCTGGCGGTTGCCTTCCATCCTGAACGACTGGAAAAATCGGCCGCTGACAGTGGCCTCTCGTCCTGAAAGAGTTCAGAAATGCACAAAAAAGACAACAAAATAAGATCAAGAAAGAAAAATAATGATCATTACCTCCAAGTCCGCAACTTTGTTAGACGAAAACTTGGCCTTGACCTCCATGTTCTTCAGTCTATCAATCTCTTCTTTCACCTTGAACATCTCTGCCTCAACGACCTTGGCTTGTACAGCTTGCTTGACCTAAAAAGATTCAGTCATGTCGGCAGAATCATTAACTATTCACGTCATAATCCATCACAATCTAGTGCCTGTGTTCAAATATGTAGCTCAAACTTTTTCAATTTGTTCGCATCTGGATCTTACCTTTTCAATTTTTTCCCACCTGAATCTTACCTTTTTAATGTCTTACACCTGAATCTTACCCTTTCAATTTCTTCCCAACTGAATCTTAACTTTTCAATTTTTTCTCACCTGAATCTTACCTATTTAATGTCTTCACACCCTGAATCTTACATTTATAATTTCTTTCCACCTGAATCTTACCTTTTCAATTTCTTCACACCTGAATCTTACCTTTTCAATGTCTTCACATCTGAATCTTACCTTTTCAATGTCTTCACACCTGAATCTTATCTTTTAATTTCTTCCAATCTGAATCTTTCTTTTTAAAATTTCTTCACATCTATAACCACACCCTTTTCAATGTCTTCACATCTGAATCTTACCTTTTCAATGTCTTCCCATCTGAATCTTACCTTTTCAATTTCTTCACACCTGAATCTTACCTTTTCAATGTCTTCCCATCTGAATCTTACCTTTTCAATGTCTTCCCATCTGAATCTTACCTTTTCAATTTCTTCACACCTGAATCTTACCTTTTCAATGTCTTCCCATCTGAATCTTACCTTTTCAATGTCTTCCCATCTGAATCTTACCTTTTCAATTTCTTCACACCTGAATCTTACCTTTTCAATGTCTTCACATCTGAATCTTACCTTTTCAATGTCTTCACACCTGAATCTTACCTTTTCAATGTCTTCACATCTGAATCTTACCTTTTCAATGTCTTCACACCTGAATCTTACCTTTTCAATGTCTTCACACCTGAATCTTACCTTTTCAATGTCTTCACACCTGAATCTTACCTTTTCAATGTCTTCACACCTGAATCTTACCTTTTCAATGTCTTCACACCTGAATCTTACCTTTTCAATGTCTTCACACCTGAATCTTACCTTTTCAATGTCTTCTCATCTGAATCTTACCTTTTTAATGTCTTCACACCCTGAATCTTACATTTATAATTTCTATCCACCTGAATCTTACCTTTTCAATTTCTTCACACCTGAATCTTACCTTTTCAATGTCTTCACACCTGAATCTTACCTTTTTAACTTCTTCCCATCTGAATCTTTCTTTTTAAAATTGCTTCACATCTATAACTCACCTTCTCATCCAGTCTCTGCTGTAGTTCAATGATTTTGTTCTCCAGCCCTTTGTTCACCTGTTTTATGTGGTCCACTGATTTGGCTTCCATCTGTAGAGAAACATAGAGGCGAGGTGATTTGGTTAGAGGATGAATGGTGGCTTCTTGGTACGGAAATGATGGTGTGGTTAGAGGTGAATGGTGGTTTCTTGGTAGGGCATGAGGGTGTGGATAGAGATGGATGGTGGCTTCTTGGTAGGACATGGATGGTTAGAGTTGAATGGTGGCTTCTTGGTATGCATGAAAGTGTGGTTAGAGGTGAATGGTCGCTTCTTCGTATGGTATGTGTGGTTAGAGGTGAATGGTGGCTTCTTGATTGGATGTGTGGTTAATGGTGAATGGTTGCTTCTTGGTAAGATGTGTGGCTATAGGTGAATGGTGGCTTCTTGGTAGGACATGTTGGGGTGGTGAGAGGTGAATGGTGGCTTGCTGGTAGGACATGGTGTGGTTAGAGGTGAAGGGTGGCTTCTTGGTAAGATGTGTGGTTATAGGTGAATGGTGGCTTCCTGGTAGGACATGTTTTAGGGGTTAAAGGTGAATGATGACTTCTTGGTAAGATGTGTGGTTAGAAGTGAATACTGGATTTTTTGTAGGAGATGGTGTGGTTATAGGTGAATGGTGGCTTCTTGGTAGGAGATTGTTGTGTGGTTAGAGGAGATGATAATGGTTATGATAATTTTGATAAGAATTAAAATGATCATGGTAATAATAGTGATCATAAATTATTCTGATGATAATTAGACGCTGATAACGTTAATAAAAATGCTGGAAATGATAATAATAAAGATAATTATCCAGATTTAACCTTACTTTGAGAATCTTGAGCTCTGATCGCGCCTTGCGTCTGCGGAAGTGACTCTGTACCAACACGACGCCTTTCATGACGCACATGAATTTGCGTCTCTGCACGAACGCTCGGATGTTCTTCTGTAAGATGAGTGCCTTTCCCTGTTGGAGCAAGTTCCTGTAGAGTTTTCTGGCAAACAGCGCTCGGATATGGGCCTGTGAATTGGAAAAGGCAAAAGAGGATTGCGTCAGGGCTTCAGGAAATGTAATTTCACATATTCCCCTAATAATAATAATGTTCACTTAGGTTCCTTCTTCTTCTTCTTCTTCATACGCTGTCAGACGTCAACTTGTATTTGTTCGAAGAAAGCAGCGGTCATCCTGAGGCTGTCGACATAGAGCTTGTCTAGTGTTGGCACTGGTGATGGCCACATGTGCTTTCTCTGGTCCTCGTATGTCGGGCAATTTTGCAGCAGATGTTCAGCGGTCATTTTCCCGGTACCACAGGTGCATTCGTCAGTGCCACCTATCTTCAGTTTATTGAATAGGTGGTACCTCAGTCTGTTGTGGCCTGTGTGGAGTCTGAAGACCACGACCTGCTCTCTTCTGTTCAACTGGTAATAGGCATCATTTTTTGTGTAGCCAGTATGTTCTGTTTCCCATTTCGCCATGTCTCTAGCTCTAATAATCCTTTTGGACCCTTCGTAGGTCACACTAGAATCTGGTTGTGGTAGTCTTGCAACTTAGGCATCCGAGGCCTGCTGCGTCAGTCGACCACATCCATCGCCATCAAAGCTGTGACGTGGCTCCTGGCCTCGTCCAGGGTGGAGGAGGGGGCTGCTATCTGATGAAGCCATACTGTGCTCTCGCTGCAGGCTGGTCGTTGAGATCTGCTCCCTGCTCGTTGACCGGAGACATAATGCAGGTTGGTCATAATGCATTCTGACTAAATGACCAAACCACTTGAATTGTTGGCAAAGGCAAGGCCGCCGTCCATCGCAGACGATGATGGCATAATTAATTTTGCTATCGCTATTTTTAGCAAGGATTAACTGCGCTACTTTTTATCTTCACTCTCTCATCTCGAGCCGCCCGACCACAGTGGCAAGTCAAGGACAAGACGACTAGGGGGCGACTACGAGATGCAGGGGACTCCACATCAAACGCCATTGAAAAAGAAGGCAGAGTCCGGAGTCGAACCCACACCACCTAATCACGAGGCCGGCAGCTTAACAACTTCGCCACGGAATCCCCCAATGTAGGCACTAACTGGATTTGTCCCCACTGTCTGCCTCAGCGTGGTGTTGTGGATTCGGTCACGGATTGTCTTCCCGGCTTCACTTCTCACACAGCTCATCTCACATATTTAACTTTCTTATCTGTTTCTAGTAAGGACCAAGACTGACATTGGTAACACAATGTAGGAATAAACAGTACATTTATCAGCCTCCTGGTGGTTGAAAAAAGCGCTCTAGGGTGTTTCAAAATTAGTGCAATTGGATAGTGGGCGCAGTTGGATAGTGGGCACTGTTCGCCTTCTGAATTTTATGTGCGATCTCTTTATCCACTCTGCCATCATCAGTGAACATACTACTTAGGTACTTGAACTGCCGTACTTTCTTGATACCAATGTCACTGATGTGGGAACTGACCTGTACTTGTTCACGTAACATCAACATAGTCTCTGTCTTGTCTGTGTTGATCTTCATGTTATATTCGTTTCATCCATAATTATTAGCTCTTTCCGTCTTGTCAGACGATAGTTAAGTTGTGCTTGGCTCTGTCTGTCTTGTCAGACGATAGTTAAGTTGTGCTTGGCTCTGTCTGTCTTGTCAGACGATAGTTAAGTTGTGCTTGGCTCTGTCCGTCTTGTCAGACGATAGTTAAGTTGTGCTTGGCTCTGTCCGTCTTGTCAGACGATAGTTAGTTGTGCTTGGCTCTGTCCGTCTTGTCAGACGATAGTAAGTTGTACTTGGCTCTGTCCGTCTTGTCAGACGATATTAAGCTGTGCTTTTAAAAGGTATGTAACTACAGTCCATGACGGTAACGAATGTGACTCGTAAGACCAATCCGAGCAGAGAAGCATATTCCACAGTGTGTGTAAGAAAAATCAGGACCGTTTGCGGCATCGCATGGTGTGGCATGTCTTCTCAAATGCTGAGTCGTTAGCCTATCAGCAATCAGTAATTCTGTATTCCATGTCTGTATTCCATGTCTAATCATGCCCCTCCATGTAACACGATCCATGTCGTCCTGTTCCCATGATTCCACATCGATGCCTGCGTCATTCATATCCCGCTTGCATACATCCTTGTACCGAAGTAGTGGCCGGCCCAGAGACCTTTTCCCCAACTGTAATTCCCCACAGAGAAGATATTTTGGCATTCTGCCATCATCCATCCTCCGAGTGTGTCCCAGCCAGCGGAGCCTTCGATGACTAAAAAAAGTAAAGTAAAGTATCCCATAGCATTACTGCCGTAGGGGTGTAAGGTGTTAGCGATCTCACTATATGAGGGCGGTAGCCATCTCTTCTCCCTCGCCGCTTTTACTTCCCGGACTGAACCGGTACCCATTTAAGGCTGGGTCGACCCGGGAGCCATTGCGGTCTGAAAAAAAGATTACCACTCAGATGCGAAGCCAGCTCGCTAACCACTGCGCTACGCGGCTTCGATGACTAAGCATGGAAAAACTTGTGTTGTTCTCTCCAACACCTCTGCGTTGGTGATCTTGTCTTGCGAAATTAAAATAGTTCAGTTGGTATTGTAGGTCTTCTATATTTTGATAAAAGATGATCTGATCATCAACAAACAAGAGTTCATTTAGGAACTTCATGTGACTTCGCTCTCACAACAGTCGATCTGTAAGACTCTCGATCTCTAGCCAGAACTCCCACAGAACGTCTCTCTCACAACAGCCGATCTGTAAGACTCGAACTCTAGCTAGAACTCCCACAGAACGTCGCTCTCATAACATCAGATCTGTAAGACTTGATCTCTAGCCAGAAGGTCGCTCTCACAACAGCCGATCTGTAAGACTCGATCTCTAGCCAGAACGTCTCTCTCCCAACAGTCGATCTGTAAGACTCGATCTCTAGCCAGAACGTCTCTCTCACAACAGCCGATCTGTAAGACTCGATCTCTGGCCAGAACTCCAACAGAACGTCTCTCTCACAACAGCCGATCTGTAAGACTCGATCTCTCGCCAGAACTCCAACAGAACGTCTCTCTCACAACAGCCGATCTGTAAGACTCGATCCCTGGCCAGAACTCCAACAGAACGTCTCTCTCACAACAGCCGATCTGTAAGACTCGATCTCTAGCCAGAACTCCCACAGAACGTCTCTCTCACAACAGCCGATCTGTAAGACTCTCGATCTCTAGCCAGAACTCCCGCCTCTGTTGTCCTCTTCAGGACCTCCGTGATGTCCTGTGTCCGTCTTCTCCTGTCTAACTTTCCATCCACCCTCCAGTAACGTTCTCTCCAGGCCATTATAACGTTTTATGTGACTAAAATATTTTAGTTTTCTGGTCAAGATATTGTTTACTAACCAATTTTCCTTGATATCCAGTTCTTGTAGGATATCTGCATTTTTTTTCTTTTCCGCTATCCATGGTATTTTGAGCACCATTCTGTAGCATTTTAGATCAAACGATTCAAACCTTTTCTTAAGTGTTTGTGTGGTGGTCCACGTTTCACATCCGTACGTTACCATCGGGAAGATACAAGTTTGCAGGATTTTTATGTCTGTCATTTAATTAGAGTTCTGCCATAAGTTTCTAATTTTATTCAACCTCTGTTTGACTTCCTTCAGGCAATCTCCGTCGTTGGTTTCTCAATCTCCTGTTGGTCTAGAATAACTTTAGGTTTGGTCTTTATCTTGTCTGTGCTCATTTTTACTTTGCTTCGTTCGTTCTCAATCTCCCGCTACCAAAACCTGACAAGTGCTCAAGTAGCAGAATGTAGTCCAGAGAACGGAATGCACTGTGTCGTAATTTACAGCTTGACTGTGATATTTGCACCTTTCAGTCCAACATATCCGACTTCAGTAAGAATTTTTTGATTACCGGGTTAGCATTTCCTCTTCGATCCCTTCTCCTTAGCCAGTCTGCCCTGCTGCAGCCTGTTATCCAGGATCACCACGTGGAGGTGTTAAAAAGGTCTTGGCAGCTCTGATTCGCTGGCCCTGACGCTAGCAATCAGCTATCGGTTGCTGACAACTGCAGCTCATGCGCTCTGGTCTTACTAATATTCAGGCATTGATTTGTTTGTTTTATCAACAGCATCATCCGTTCCAGCTCTGCAGCGCTTACTGCAATCAGATGATGGTTTATTTATTTATTTTTTTGCGTTCGCCTTATTTCTTTAATTCTCAAGGTGGTGTGCGTTGCATTGTGGTTTTTATTTTGTGCCTGTCGGCCCAGTGCATCCGACTTCAGCATGCATTTTATGTAAGTGTCTGCTTCCTCCTGCATTTTCGAAGGGTTTGCTTCCCCGGGGGAATGGCCGGTGCTGTGATGGGGATCGAACCCAGCACCTTCTGATTGTTAGCCGTGTCACTTAACCACTAGCCCACGTCGTCCCCAGAGATGATGATGATATACCATAATCGAATTGGTGGCAGAGAGATGGGTCTCCCCTTCTTCTTCTTCTTCTTCTTCTTCTTCTTCTTCTTCTTCTTCTGCGTTCGTTCTCAATCTCCCGCTACAAAGTCCTGAACAGGATGTAATCCGGAGAATGGAATGCGCTGTGTCGCTAGTTTACAGTTTGACTGCGATATTTGCACGTTTCGGTCCGACACATTTGTCTTCGGCAGCGGAAGTGTCTCTAAAAAATAGATAAATGCCGGAAGAGGGAGTAATTAAGCTCAAAGTTGACATCCACTCGCAGACAAATCTATCAAAAGTAAGATCCACTCGCAAACAAATCTATCAAAAGTAAGATCCACTCGCAGACAAATCTATCAAAAGTAAGATCCACTCGCAAACAAATCTATCAAAAGTAAGATCCACTCGCAAACAAATCTATCAAAAGTAAGATCCACTCGCAAACAAATCTATCAAAAGTAAGATCCACTCGCAAACAAATCTATCAAAAGTAAGATCCACTCGCAAACAAATCTATCAAAAGTAAGATCCACTCGCAAACAAATCTATCAAAAGTAAGATCCACTCGCAAACAAATCTATCAAAAGTAACACCCACTCACAAACAAATCTATCAAAAGTGAGATCCCTTGCTATCGTTAAAAGCTCATCGTCCAACTAAATGAAAATAAACATTCAGATTGTATCCCTTGTTGTCAGTCTTTCCTATCTTTCTACAATTGTTAGTTCTTAGTCGGCCTGTCCTTCTACTGTGGCAGATGCCCCATGTGCAGGTCCCAGATCTGGTATGGGCTGGATATAGCCTGGAGGACGATTTCCCATTTAGTGGGCTAGGCTCGAGCAGCTAATCACTCCGCTGCGCTGGGACAAGTGCCGCGGAGGGTAGGTAATCGATGTGTGAGTCCATCTTAATAGATAAAAACACTGGAGCAAAGTTGACCCGCAGCCTGCTGAGCGCCGTCAATGCTGCTCTAAAAAAATCACCTAACCATGGCCGGTGTTATGCCATGTCACACAGTTAGTCACCTCTTACGACATGCTCTCTGTGGGGCAGTGGTCCTATTCTTGTCCTTGTCCTGCACAAAGACCCCGGCGGACCACTAGAGCCCCTCTTTCTACATAAAATCTTGAATATATAGAAAGTGTAAAACATCTAATATCTAGAAAGTATAAAACATCTAATATCTAGAAAGTGAAAATATCTAATATATAATAAGTGTAAAATATCTAATATATAGAAAGTGTAAAACATCTAATATATAGAAAGTGTAACACGTGTAAAATATAGAAAGTGTAAAACATCTAAAATATAAAAAGTGTAAAACTAATATCTAGAAAGTGTAAAATGTATCCAACATATTAAAAGGGTAAAACTTATCTAACACATTGAAAATATAAAAAGTATCCGAGATATTGAAAGTGTAAAACTTATCCGACATATAGAAAGTGTAAAACGTATCCAACAAATAGAATGTGTACAACATATCCGACATATAGAAAGTGTAAAACGTATCCAACATATAGAAAGTGTAAAACTTATCCAACATATAGAAAGTGTAAAACTTATCTAATATAAAGAAAGTGTGAAAAACTTATCCAACATACAAAAAGTATTAAACGAACATACAGACAAACATACGCCTTTTCCTAACAATCACAAAGTAATGATGTATACAACATACACACATCAACCAACAAATGTGCCAGCTAAGCACAGTACCTGGAGTAAAACAATGGCCGAATGGATACTCTTGAAGGTTTTACGCTGAAGGTAACCTCGCCAAATGGCCTGAATGCGTGTCGCAGCTTTGGTCCTCCGTAAAAATGTAGCATATCTGGCAAAAATAATTGTTAGTTTAGCAATGAATTGTACAAATTAAGCAGATTTCAAGAGACGTTCGCCGGCAAAGTTTTCATGAAGTTCTTTGAGTTTTTGACGGTAGTACTTTCTTAGGGTGGTGAAGACTGTGTTGTTGTCTGGAGAGCGAGCCATCTTACGTCGCTACTCTAGCATAGCTCGAGTGGTGAGTTTTTGACGGTAGTACTTTCTAAGGGTGGTGAAGACTGTGTTGTTGTCTGGAGAGCGAGCCATCTTACGTCGCTCCTCTAGCAAAGCTCGAGTGGTGAGTTTTTGACGGTAGTACTTTCTTAGGGTGGTGAAGACTGTGTTGTTGTCTGGAGAGCGAGCCATCTTACGTCGCTCCTCTAGCATAGCTCGAGTGGTGAGTTTTTGACGGTAGTACTTTCTAAGGGTGGTGAAGACTGTGTTGTTGTCTGGAGAGCGAGTAATCTTACGTCGCTCCTCTAGCATAGCTCGAGTGGTGAGTTTTTGACGGTAGTACTTTCTTAGGGTGGTGAAGACTGTGTTGTTGTCTGGAGAGCGAGCCATCTTACGTCGCTCCTCTAGCATAGCTCGAGTGGTGAGTTTTTGACGGTAGTACTTTCTTAGGGTGGTGAAGACTGTGCTGTTGTCTGGACAGCGAGACATCTTACGTCGCTCCTCTAGCAAAGCTCGAGTGGTGAGTTTTTGACGGTAGTACTTTCTTAGGGTGGTGAAGACTGTGTTGTTGTCTGGAGAGCGAGCCATCTTACGTCGCTCCTCTAGCAAAGCTCGAGTGGTGAGTTTTTGACGGTAGTACTTTCTTAGGGTGGTGAAGACTGTGTTGTTGTCTGGAGAGCGAGCCATCTTACGTCGCTCCTCTAGCAAAGCTCGAGTGGTGAGTTTTTGACGGTAGTACTTTCTTAGGGTGGTGAAGACTGTGTTGTTGTCTGGAGAGCGAGCAATCTTACGTCGCTCCTCTAGCAAAGCTCGAGTGGTGAGTTTTTGACGGTAGTACTTTCTTAGAGTGGTAAAGACTGTGTTGTTGTCTGGAGAGCGAGACATCTTACGTCGCTCCTCTAGCAAAGCTCGAGTGGTGAGTTTTTGACGGTAGTACTTTCTTAGGGTGGTGAAGACTGTGTTGTTGTCTGGAGAGCGAGCCATCTTACGTCGCTCCTCTAGCAAAGCTCGAGTGGTGAGTTTTTGACGGTAGTACTTTCTTAGGGTGGTGAAGACTGTTGTTGTCTGGAGAGCGAGCCATCTTACGTCGCTCCTCTAGCAAAGCTCGAGTGGTGAGTTTTTGACGGTAGTACTTTCTTAGGGTGGTGAAGACTGTGTTGTTGTCTGGAGAGCGAGACATCTTACGTCGCTCCTCTAGCAAAGCTCGAGTGGTGAGTTTTTGACGGTAGTACTTTCTTAGGGTGGTGAAGACTGTGTTGTTGTCTGGAGAGCGAGCCATCTTACGTCGCTACTCTAGCAAAGCTCGAGTGGTGAGTTTTTGACGGTAGTACTTTTTTAGGGTGGTGAAGACTGTGTTGTTGTCTGGAGAGCGAGCCATCTTACGTCGCTCCTCTAGCAAAGCTCGAGTGGTGAGTTTTTGACGGTAGTACTTTCTTAGGGTGGTGAAGACTGTGTTGTTGTCTGGAGAGCGAGCCATCTTACGTCGCTCCTCTAGCAAAGCTCGAGTGGTGAGTTTTTGACGGTAGTACTTTCTTAGGGTGGTGAAGACTGTGTTGTTGTCTTGAGAGCGCGACATCTTACGTCGCTCCTCTAGCAAAGCTCGAGTGGTGAGTTTTTGACGGTAGTACTTTCTTAGGGTGGTGAAGACTGTGTTGTTGTCTGGAGAGCGAGCCATCTTACGTCGCTCCTCTAGCAAAGCTCGAGTGGTGAGTTTTTGACGGTAGTACTTTCTTAGGGTGGTGAAGACTGTGTTGTTGTCTGGAGAGCGAGCCATCTTACGTCGCTCCTCTAGCAAAGCTCGAGTGGTGAGTTTTTGACGGTAGTACTTTCTTAGGGTGGTGAAGACTGTGTTGTTGTCTGGAGAGCGAGACATCTTACGTCGCTCCTCTAGCAAAGCTCGAGTGGTGAGTTTTTGACGGTAGTACTTTCTTAGGGTGGTGAAGACTGTGTTGTTGTCTGGAGAGCGAGCCATCTTACGTCGCTCCTCTAGCAAAGCTCGAGTGGTGAGTTTTTGACGGTAGTACTTTCTTAGGGTGGTGAAGACTGTGTTGTTGTCTGGAGAGCGAGACATCTTACGTCGCTCCTCTAGCAAAGCTCGAGTGGTGAGTTTTTGACGGTAGTACTTTCTTAGGGTGGTGAAGACTGTGTTGTTGTCTGGAGAGCGAGACATCTTACGTCGCTCCTCTAGCAAAGCTCGAGTGGTGAGTTTTTGACGTTAGTACTTTCTTAGGGTGGTGAAGACTGTGTTGTTGTCTGGAGAGCGAGCCATCTTACGTCGCTCCTCTAGCAAAGCTCGAGTGGTGAGTTTTTGACGGTAGTACTTTCTTAGGGTGGTGAAGACTGTGTTGTTGTCTGGAGAGCGAGACATCTTACGTCGCTCCTCTAGCAAAGCTCGAGTGGTGTGTTTTTAACGGTAGTACTTTCTGAGGGTGGTGAAGACTGTGTTGTTGTCTGGAGAGCGAGCCATCTTACGTCGCTCCTCTAGCAAAGCTCGAGTGGTGAGTTTTTGACGGTAGTACTTTCTTAGGGTGGTGAAGACTGTCTTGTTGTCTGGAGAGCGAGCCATCTTACGTCGCTCCTCTAGCAAAGCTCGAGTGGTGAGTTTTTGACGGTAGTACTTTCTTAGGGTGGTGAAGACTGTGTTGTGGTCCGGAGAGCGAGACATCTTACGTCGCTCCTCTAGCAAAGCTCGAGTGGTGAGTTTTTGACGGTAGTACTTTCTTAGGGTGGTGAAGACTGTGTTGTTGTCTGGAGAGCGAGCCATCTTACGTCGCTCCTCTAGCAAAGCTCGAGTGGTGAGTTTTTGACGGTAGTACTTTCTTAGGGTGGTGAAGACTGTGTTGTTGTCTGGAGAGCGAGACATCTTACGTCGCTCCTCTAGCAAAGCTCGAGTGGTGAGTTTTTGACGGTAGTACTTTCTTAGGGTGGTGAAGACTGTGTTGTTGTCTGGAGAGCGAGCCATCTTACGTCGCTCCTCTAGCAAAGCTCGAGTGGTGAGTTTTTGACGGTAGTACTTTCTTAGGGTGGTGAAGACTGTTGTTGTCTGGAGAGCGAGCCATCTTACGTCGCTCCTCTAGCAAAGCTCGAGTGGTGAGTTTTTGACGGTAGTACTTTCTTAGGGTGGTGAAGACTGTGTTGTTGTCTGGAGAGCGAGACATCTTACGTCGCTCCTCTAGCAAAGCTCGAGTGGTGAGTTTTTGACGGTAGTACTTTCTTAGGGTGGTGAAGACTGTGTTGTTGTCTGGAGAGCGAGCCATCTTACGTCGCTACTCTAGCAAAGCTCGAGTGGTGAGTTTTTGACGGTAGTACTTTTTTAGGGTGGTGAAGACTGTGTTGTTTTCTGGAGAGCGAGCCATCTTACGTCGCTCCTCTAGCAAAGCTCGAGTGGTGAGTTTTTGACGGTAGTACTTTCTTAGGGTGGTGAAGACTGTGTTGTTGTCTGGAGAGCGAGACATCTTACGTCGCTCCTCTAGCAAAGCTCGAGTGGTGAGTTTTTGACGGTAGTACTTTCTTAGGGTGGTGAAGACTGTGTTGTTGTCTTGAGAGCGCGACATCTTACGTCGCTCCTCTAGCAAAGCTCGAGTGGTGAGTTTTTGACGGTAGTACTTTCTTAGGGTGGTGAAGACTGTGTTGTTGTCTGGAGAGCGAGCCATCTTACGTCGCTCCTCTAGCAAAGCTCGAGTGGTGAGTTTTTGACGGTAGTACTTTCTTAGGGTGGTGAAGACTGTGTTGTTGTCTGGAGAGCGAGCCATCTTACGTCGCTCCTCTAGCAAAGCTCGAGTGGTGAGTTTTTGACGGTAGTACTTTCTTAGGGTGGTGAAGACTGTGTTGTGGTCCGGAGAGCGAGACATCTTACGTCGCTCCTCTAGCAAAGCTCGAGTGGTGAGTTTTTGACGGTAGTACTTTCTTAGGGTGGTGAAGACTGTGTTGTTGTCTGGAGAGCGAGCCATCTTACGTCGCTCCTCTAGCAAAGCTCGAGTGGTGAGTTTTTGACGGTAGTACTTTCTTAGGGTGGTGAAGACTGTGTTGTTGTCCGGAGAGCGAGACATCTTACGTCGCTCCTCTAGCAAAGCTCGAGTGGTGAGTTTTTGACGGTAGTACTTTCTTAGGGTGGTGAAGACTGTGTTGTTGTCTGGAGAGCGAGCCATCTTACGTCGCTCCTCTAGCAAAGCTCGAGTGGTGAGTTTTTGACGGTAGTACTTTCTTAGGGTGGTGAAGACTGTGTTGTTGTCTGGAGAGCGAGCCATCTTACGTCGCTCCTCTAGCAAAGCTCGAGTGGTGAGTTTTTGACGGTAGTACTTTCTTAGGGTGGTGAAGACTGTGTTGTTGTCTGGAGAGCGAGACATCTTACGTCGCTCCTCTAGCAAAGCTCGAGTGGTGAGTTGCAATCAGATTTGCATAGTCTGCATCAATGTCGGGGCCGATATAAGCTCCGAGTTGCTTGCTAGCAGCGAGGGTGGTAGCAATCGAGGGGTAGATCAGCGTCTCTGGACCCCGATTTGATCGTTCCTGCTGGAACTCTACAAGTTTTAACACGGTCCTGTACGGATGCCATGACCAGGACCTACGAGCATCCTTTTTCAATTCTACTGTTCTCCCCGCGATGTGCTACGGTGCTGAGACGTGGACACTAGCAAACTCACTAGAGAACAAATTGAGAGTGACTTCAGGCCTCTCTCGAGAGACGCTTGGTCGGAATCACTTTCCGAAACCATCGTATGCAACGATTTCCATAATTCTGACATAAGATTATTGTTCTAGGTTATGGATGCCTAACCCATGTAGACAAGGCAAAACATAGATAGGCAGTTCAAATATTGCGACGAAACAATGGTCGAGGGAGAAAAGCGGCACCAGTCTGGTACCCTAGAGGTGAGAAAAGACCGTTGGGAAGACCTCCAATGCGTTGGTCAAACTTCCTAGCTGTACATAACAACATCCGAGACGTTTCTGAATCATCTTCCATGCTAATAATGCACTGGACTTCCGTGGTCCAAGACAGGGCCACCGGAGACGAAGTTGGGACCCTCAGCTTCGCTGAGATGCGGTACATCAAGATGAAAATTGTACAAATTATCTGGCAGCCTGACCAACTACCCCTGTGCACCTATAACGCATGACGTTCCTGTTTTCGAAACCTTGGCAGACCGAGAAATAAATGGATAAGAAATGTTGCGGATATTCTAAATCGTCATGGGATGACGACCACTTCAGCGAAGCGCCAGGTCTAGGACAGAAAACTACGGCTCCCAGCGACCCCTCACAGCACAAGTGGACAATACAAGACAATCCGGATGGCTGCGCGGTTAGGATATTGGTTCCCTTGTCTGAAGGAGACAGATTTGAACTGTGATATGGAAAAAGGATGGTTTTCTTTCCCTGGTGGTCCTTCAAGGCGAGGCTTCTCAATTGCTCACCATTGTGAGGTTGACAGTCTCAATCCCCACCACCTCGGCCAGGCTGTTGAAATATAGTCAGTTTGCAGGAACAAAACGATGATATTACGTAGGGGATCTAGATCAGTATGTCTCACCTGACCCTGATTACTTTTCTCTCCCACCTTGATCAGTATGTCTCACCTGACCCTGATTACTCATCCCTCCCACCTTGATCAGTATGTCTCACCTGGCCCTGATTACCCTTCTCTCCCACCTTGATCAGTATGTCTCACCTGACCCTGATTACCCTTCTCTCCCACCTTGATCAGTATGTCTCACCTGACCCTGATTACCCTTCTCTCCCACCTTGATCAGTATGTCTCACCTGACCCTGATTACCCTTCTCTCCCACCTTGATCAGCATGTCTCACCTGACCCTGATTACTCATCTCTCCCACCTTGATCAGTATGTCTCACCTGGCCCTGATTACTCATCTCTTTCACCTTGATCAGTATGTCTCACCTGGCCCTGATTTCTCTTCTCTCCCACCTTGATCAGTATGTCTCACCTGGCCCTGATTACTCTTCTCTCCCACCTTGATCAGTATGTCTCACCTGGCCCTGATTACTCTTCTCTCCCACCTTGATCAGTATGTCTCACCTGACCCTGATTACCCTTCTCTCCCACCTTGATCAGTATGTCTCACCTGGCCCTGATTACCTTCTCTCCCACCTTGATCAGTATGTCTCACCTGGCCCTGATTACTCTTCTCTCCCACCTTGATCAGTATGTCTCACCTGGCCCTGATTTCTCTTCTCTCCCACCTTGATCAGTATGTCTCACCTGACCCTGATTTCTCTTCTCTCCCACCTTGATCAGTATGTCTCACCTGGCCCTGATTACTCTTCTCTCCCACCTTGATCAGTATGTCTCACCTGGCCCTGATTACTCTTCTCTCCCACCTTGATCAGTATGTCTCACCTGGCCCTGATTTCTCTTCTCTCCCACCTTGATCAGTATGTCTCACCTGGCCCTGATTACTCTTCTCTCCCACCTTGATCAGTATGTCTCACCTGGCCCTGATTACTCTTCTCTCCCACCTTGATCAGTATGTCTCACCTGACCCTGATTACCCTTCTCTCCCACCTTGATCAGTATGTCTCACCTGGCCCTGATTACCTTCTCTCCCACCTTGATCAGTATGTCTCACCTGGCCCTGATTACTCTTCTCTCCCACCTTGATCAGTATGTCTCACCTGGCCCTGATTTCTCTTCTCTCCCACCTTGATCAGTATGTCTCACCTGACAAGGTTTGACAGTGTTTACAAAACACAAGCGAGACAGGGATTGAAAATGGTACCATCACAGAGTGGTCCACTGGGGTTATGGTCCACCGGGGTTGTGGTCCACTGGAGTTATGGTCCACCAGGTTGTGGTCCACCACGGTTGTAGGCCACCAGGGTTGTGATCCACCAGGGTTGTGGTCCACCAGGGTTGTGATCCACCAGGGTTGTAGGCCACCAGGGTTGTGATCCACCAGGGTTGTAGGCCACCAGGGTTGTGATCCACCAGGATTGTGGTCCACCAGGGTTGTGGTCCACCAGAGTTGTAGGCCACCAGGGTTGTGATCCACCAGGGTTGTAGGCCACCAGGGTTGTGATCCACCAGGGTTGTGGTCCACCAGGGTTGTGATCCACCAGGGTTGTGGTCCACCAGGGTTGTGGTCCACCAGGGTTGTGATCCACCAGGGTTGTGGTCCACCAGGGTTGTGGTCCACCAGGGTTGTTGTTTTCCAATGCCCATAATGAGAAGGTTTACTCTGTTTGTGCGCCCTTAGAAGGACGTTAAGTGACGGGTTGCTGTAACTTTCCTCACATTCCAAGCGTGCTGATGAAGGTGAACTGGGGTCATCCAGGCGGTTGTGCAATGTTTTGTTTCAACTGCCTGTCGCTCTCTACTACGGGGATCACGTTGATCCTTCACCTCGTTAGCCAGACTGCCATGAAAACAACCCCTTTCTAGAGAGTGATGCGAGCAACTCGAGGTGAGGGTCTTGGTCAGTATGTTTTACCTGACCCTGACTAACAAGTCTGATCAGTATGTTTTGCCTGACCCTGACTAACAAGTCTGATCAGTATATTTTACCTGACCCTGACTAACAAGTCTGATCAGTATATTTTACCTGACCCTGACTAACAAGTCTGATCAGTATATTTTACCTGACCCTGACTAACAAGTCTGATCAGTATATTTTGCCTGACCCTGACTAACATGTCTGATCAGTATATTTTACCTGACCCTGACTAACAAGTCTGATCAGTATATTTTGCCTGACCCTGACTAACATGTCTGACCAGTATATTTTGCCTGACCCTGACTAACATGTCTGACCAGTATATTTTGCCCGACCCTGACTAACATGTCTGACCAGTATATTTTGCCCGACCCTGACTAACAAGTCTGATCAGTATGTTGTGTCTGGCCAGACATTAGTCTTCCTCCCCAGTCCATCGGGGTCTTTGTGTATGACAAGGACAAAAATAGCACCACTGCTTCCTACAGAGCATGCCGTAGAAGGCGACTAACTGTGTGACATGGCATAACACCGGTCATGGTTAGGTGGTTTGTTTAGAGCAGTATAGATGGCGCCTAACAGGTTACGGATCTACTTTGCTCTAGTCTATTAAGACAGACTCGTACATCGGTTAACTACATTCCGCTGCATTTGTCCCAACGCAGCGGAGTAATAAGCTGCTCGAACCTAACCTGCTAAGCATGAAATTCCTCACCCGGCTAATTTCAGGTAATATCAGAGCTGGGATCTACGGGGCGGCGTGGGGTAGTGGCTAAGTGACACGGATCACAATCCAACGGTGCTGGGTTCGATCCCAATCACAGCACCGGCCGTTACGACGGGGAAGCAAATTCTTAAAAAATACAGGAGAAAGTAGACCTTTACATAAAATGCATGCCAAAGTCGGATGCTCTGAGCCGACAGGCGCAAAATAAAAACCGTAGTGCAGCGCATATCATCTCGGGGAATATAGAAATAAGGCTTATGCAAACACAGAGGAATGTAACCTGTAAAAGGGTAATTTACCTCTGTAAAAGTACAGGTTGACTATGAAAAATTTAACCTGACCCTAATTACTCTCTTCTCCCATCTCAATCAACATATGGGGATCAAGATGCTGAGCAGCGATTGAGCTGTAGTGATCAGCGACTCATAGCTGACTGCTAGCGTCATGGGCAGCGAACCAGAGCTGCCAAGACCCTTCTACACCTCCACGCGGTGATCCTGGATAACATGCTGCAGCAGGGCAGACTGGCCAAGGAGAAGGGATCGAAGAGGGAATGATAACCCGGTACTCAAAAAATGCTTGCTGAAGTTGGATGTGTTTGACCGAAAGGTGCAAATATCGCAGCCAAGTTGTAAACTACGACACAACGTATTCCGTTCTCTGGACTACATTCTGCTTCTTAAGCCTTTTTAGGGTTTGGTAGTGGGAGATTGAAAACGAACGAAGCGAAGCCAAACGAAGCCAAGCCAAGAGAAGCCAAGCCAAAACAAGCCAAAAGAAGCCAAGCCAAGAAAAGCTAAGCCAATCCAATGAACACATTACCCCCCCCCCCCCCCTTTTCAAGCAAACATGTACGAAATATTACCTCCTTGCCAAAAGACCTCTGGAGTACGTCTGCACCAAGAGGACGGATTTAAGAACACGTTGGTACTTGCATCGCTGCAGCCATCCCCGGATGTGTTTCTGGATCATAACACCACAAGCTTGGAGCTTGTTTGTTCTCAGTTTCTCAAGGTATGCCACCTGTCCTGCACGGAAGAAAATTTTGGTTTTGCCAAACCGATATTTGTCTTCGTCCTGTGTAGAAAAGCAAAAGCAGAGGTTAAGATAGTCAGATAACAGCAAATACTCAGGTCAGGTCAGGTCAGGTCATCCCGTAACCGGTGAGGTCACTGGAGCACACATGAAGACATCCTCACAACACCACGCCATCCTTCTCTGTCAACGGCCGCTGTTTGTGCCTCTTCTGGTCGGAGACTGGTCCATTCTTTTATGTTGTCCTCCCACCTCTCTTTGGGCCGGCCTCTTCGTCGTCTGCCTTGCACCTTTCCGTGGAGGATCGTATTTGCAAGACCATTTGATCTCGATATGTGACGGTACCAAGCGAGTTTCCTTCTTTTGACAGTTGCCAAGAGGTCTTCAAAAGGCCCTATTGCTGTTGTAATTCTATCTCGTATTAACTCATTTGTAACTCGATCTTTATACGTGACGTTTACAAGTCTTCGGAAACATCTTATCTCCAAGGCCTGTATCCTTCACTGAAGGTCAGCTGTAACTGTCCATGTCTCACAAGCATAGAGGAATATTGACGGAACCAGTGTACGCATTAATATTAATCTGATTTTCGTGCATAGTGCTAACCGTTTATCTTGCCAGATTTTGTTAAGCCGTGCACGCGCCGCTATTGTCTGTGCTATTCTAGCCAACACCTTTCATTTTGATTCTTCATCACTGACAATCGACCCCAGATATTTAAAACAGTCAACCACTTCGAGTTCCTGACCATTAGCTTCTATCCTGCTGTGAAGCCCTCGGCGTTGTTGGTCGTTAATTGTGTCTTTCCAGCGTTTATCTCCCTACCATATTTAAGAACTGTTTCATCGAGCCTTCTGACCCATTCCTGGAGTTCTGCTTCTGAACCCGCCAACCCGTCAATATCATCTGCAAAAAGAAGGTTGGTAATCGTTCCCCCCCCCCCCTATCTTGACAGTATCAACGTGACCTCCAAGTGCCTCACTCATAATTCCCTCAATGAATATATTGAAAATACTAGTGTCAGAAATAAAGAGTTTTGTGCCTAATGTCATCTGACATCAGCGCACACATTTTTTATGTATTACTTCCCATCAAGCACTGGTTCTTAACCCATGGATCTATCTATCTTCAGTCTACTTGTGGCGTTAGACGTCATGGGGAGGTGTGACCTCCTTTGTGTCATATTTTCTGGCAGGCGAAAATCCACTGGTGACTTACCAGGTGAACCATTAGGTTGGTAGCTACTGGAATATACCATCAGCTATTTTGGGGGGACTGGTTACGGCGAATGCGTAAATTAGAGCACGGTAGACCCGCAGCATATCAGGCGCCAATGCCGCTCCGCTAACCACATAACCAAGACCTGTTGTTATGGCCACACAGTCCCCCTTTTGCGACATATTCTCTGTGGGGCGAGAATCCCTAGAATAATTTCAAAAATTGTTAACTTGAACTTTTCCCGAGCAGTCGTTGGTAAGCCTATTCTTGTCGATTTCCAACTGCCACTGAATTTGTAATGTGAGTGCCACTGAACCGTGTCTGATCTCGCGACTCAGCGATTAAAAGAAAGGCACAGTCGAACGGTGTGTATAATTCGTCTTTACTGCAAAAACTGCACACAATTTATTTTCTTGCGTGTCAAGTGTGACAACTGCAATAAAACCATCTTCCACGTACGGTGTTAGATCTGAGAATGACGGACATAGGTTTACCGCGCGAATTGAAGACGTGCGAATTGAAAAGTATGGTGCTTCGTGTGGCTACATTGTACTAAATTTGACCTATTATAATCTGTGGGAACAAGTACCACGGAAAGTGTTACCGGATGATCCATGTGAAAAAGGATAGGTCTCCACTGTGATTTGAACCGCGACCTGCAGCACCCTTATCTCGAGACCACTGGGTCACTATGGGTCGTGGTCCCAAATGTGGGGTCGCCGACTGAAACAGTAAACTAAGAAAAATAATGATTTTTAAAACAATTTTCATTTTTAAACTTTATCGAACTAGCATCGCGAAATTATGATCCGTTCGTTCCATACTGCGGTCGACTTTCTGCGCCAGCTCTAAGGTCATCGCTTAACGTAAATAAACTACCGGCCATAGAAATGGCTGAACATACTGCTCTTTTGATTGTATTGTGTCACAAACAAGATAGATTCTCACATGAAATAAAATACAACATCGGATTGCTGTCTCAAAAACAGATCTAGTCCTACGATGGATTCCGGCCCACTGTGGGATCCTTGGAAACGAGAAAGTAGATGAGCTCACAAAAGCGGGAAGTCGCGGCAAGCATATTTCCCATCCACAGAGACATAAAGAAGCAAAGATATTCTCAAACGATCCATGAAGACGGAATGGAGAGACCAGGACAAAGAATACAAGCCAGAAAATGACAGCATAGACAAACTTGGCGGAGATGGGCAGACAAAGATCTTCAGACTCAGAACGGGACATTGTAGACTCAAGGCCCACCTCCACAGAATAGGTCTCACAGACACCGCCACGTGCGATTGTGGAGCACCCAAGCAAACACCAGAACATGTCCTGCAGACTGCCCCACCTACACAGACCAAAGAGAGGCAGTCTGTCCCAGGGAAGCGACCATGCTCGAAAAGCTGTGGAGGACCAGAGAAGACATGAAACGCGCAGTCTCCTTCATAATCCTCACCGGGATAGCAGCACAGCATCAGTTGATCGATGAAGAAGAAGATTGTATTGTGTTTTAACGTAGGTCATGTATGGTTAGACGAAAACAATTTTATAATTTGTTTTAGATTTTTTTAAAGGATTTTTTCTGTTTTTCTCTTGGATTTAAAGATTCACCCATTATTGAGAATAGGTGAGTTAACTTTCTGCAACGGATTTTCTGAAGTAGATCTATTTAGTTTGTTTTTGTAGATACAATAATTTCGTTTATAGTCGGAGTGACAGACATAGCTATTATGCTAAACATCAATAGTAGTATTAGAACGTTTTTTCTACTCCCGAAGACGAATGTATCAGGACCGAAAGGTGCAAATATCGCAGTCAAGCTGTAAACTAGCGACACAACGCATTCCGTTCTATGGACTACATCCTGCTTCTTGCAAAGCCCTGTTTAGGTCTCGGTAGCGGGAGATTGAGAAAGCTCAGGGCTTGGTACAGGGCGACTGAGAACGCTCAAGGCTTGGTAGCTGGAGATTGAGAACGTTCAGAACTTGGTAGCGGGAGATTGAGGACGTTAAGGGCTTGGTAGCGGGAGATTGAGGACGTTCAGGGCTTGGTAGTGGGAGATTGAGAATGTTCAGGGCTTGGTACAGGGCGACTGAGAACGCTCAGGGCTTGGTACAGGGCGACTGAGAACGCTCAGGGCTTGGTAGCGGGAGATTGAGAACGTTCAGGGCTTGGTAGCGAGAGATTGAGAACGTTCAGGGCTTGGTAGCGGGAGATTGAGAACGTTCAGGGCTTGGTAGCGGGAGATTGAGAACGTTCAGGGCTTGGTAGCGGGAGATTGAGAACGTTCAGGGCTTGGTAGCGGGAGATTGAGAACGTTCAGGGCTTGGTAGCGGGAGATTGAGAACGTTCAGGGCTTGGTAGCCGGAGATTGAGAACGTTCAGGGCTTGGTAGCGGGAGATTGAGAACGTTCAGGGCTTGGTAGCGGGAGATTGAGAACTTTCAGGGCTTGGTAGCGGGAGATTGAGAACGTTCAGGGCTTGGTAGCGGGAGATTGAGAACGTTCAGGGCTTGGTAACGGGAGATTAAGAACGTTCAGGGCTTGGTAGCGGGAGATTGAGAACGTTCAGGGCTTGGTAGCGGGAGATTGAGAACGTTCAGGTCTTGGTAGCGGGAGATAGAGAACGTTCAGGGCTTTGTAGCGGGAGATTGAGAACGTTCAGGGCTTGGTAGCGGGAGATTGAGAACGTTCAGGTCTTGGTAGCGAGAGACTGAGAACGAACGAAAAGGAACATTTGTCTGCTAATTTGTTGATTATTTGTATTTCTTACCAAGAGACGCTGCTACCGGGTAAATCTATATCGTTCACCACAATCACCTTCATCTTCTTGTATCTCAAAAATTAACCTACACACAATAACAACAATAATACCAACAAGTTCTTTATAAATATATGTCTCTAGACTAGACACACACACATTTTAAAAAGAAGATGATTAGAGGTTCTCAAAATCCACAACCATGTCGTGACCCGACGTGCTGAATGATAAATCAGCTGCAGGAAGCAGACGTCATTTTTTAAATGCAGTATGCTAAAGGTTAAGGACACCATCAGATGTGAAGGTCACTGACATCCTTGTCCGTTTTTGATCAAGGATGTAAGAAGTGAGGGGAGGGTGCGGGGGGGGGGGGGGGGGGTTTGTTGTAGCTCTCCTTAAAGACGTCACCAGGTGGGATGGTCGCTGACCTCTTTCTCAGTACTGGGATCAAGGATTTACGAAGCGGAGGGAGTTTGTAGCTCTCTTTAAGGACACCACCAGGTGAGATGGTCGCTGACCTCTTTCTCAGTACTGGGATCAAGGATTTACGAAGCGGAGGGAGTTTGTAGCTCTCTTTAAGGACACCACCAGGTGTGATGGTCACTGACTTCTTTCTCAGTACTGGGATTAAGGATTTACGAAGCGGCGGGAGTTTGTGTCTGCCAACTTACTGCAATGAGAACGCTTAAGATAACATCGCATGTTCTTCGCATGTCATTTTGGTGGATGTGTTTGGATTGGGCCAGAACTCTGTATCGCTGAAAAAATTCAGCATAAGTCCACCTGAAAAACAAAAAGATCAATTAATGAAAATAACAAATTAGAGTTGGTCGAAATGAAAACAAAGTAACAAATTAATAATGTCTATACTTTGTAAATGTTCGAGAAGACGAGAACATTGAAAGTTTCGACCTATTACGATTGGAGGGTACGAGATTCCAGAGTTATGATACGCAGATGACACAGTGATACTATCAAGAAGTGCAGAAAGGCTAGAGCAGCTAATTTCAGCCGTTAATGGACATAGTAAAGATCAAAACCTGTTTATAAACATAAATAAAACAAAGATAATGACCACAGACAAAACAAAATGTCAACATAAATTTACAGTGGGTGGTGAGGAAATAGATCAGGTCACGCATTTTGAATATCTGGGCTCCAGAATTGACAAAAATGGTGACTGCTCGAAAGAAATTAGAAGAAGACTAGCCATGGCAATGCAGAGACTGAACAGCATGAAGAAATTATGGCAGGGCACCAACAAAATGATAAAAGTAAAAGTCTTGAGAGCCTGTGGTTTTCCTGTGGCAGCTTATGGCTGCGAATCATGGACGATTACCAAAATGTCCAGACAACGAATCGAATCCTTTGAATCAAAATCTTACAGAAAGATCCTCAGAATACCCTGGACAGAGAAAAAGACAAATGTAGACATTCGGCAAGAGTTGAGCATAGAGGAAAATCAATTCCATTTTGGCTAGAAAATGTAAATACCTTGGTCACATCAAGAGACACAACGGTGATGGAAGGTATGGTGCCAGGCAAAAGAGGAAGGGGTAGACCAAGAAGACGATGGCACCAAGATATCCAGGAATGCCTGGGTATGACTGTGGCGGAGGCTGGAGTTTTGACAAGGGAACGAGTTTCTTTCAGACAGACTATGATGGGAGCGACGTTCTATAAAGGACACGCTACATGATGATGATACTTTGTAACGAATATGACATAAAGATAACCACAGACACGACAGAGACTGTTATGGTATGACTTGAACACGTGCTGAGAAGTCTCTACAGGTGTGAGAAAAGTATCAAGCAAGTAAGGGAGTTAAAATACCTAGGTAGTATGTTCCGAACAGGACATACCAGCGTCAAAAGCCACTTTGTGGGGACGGCATGAGCTAGGGGTTAAGTGACATGGCTCACAACTCGAAGGTGCTGGGTTCGATCCCCATCACAACACCAGCCGTTACCAAAGGGAAGCAAACCCTTAAAAAATGCTAGCCTACGCCTTCCTCCACTGTCTCTTATGATATTCTTGATCTCTCTGTATGGTACTCGATGATTAAATTGTGCCTTTTCTTTTGCCAGAACATCAGCTCTCTCGTTCCGCGTGATTCCGCAATGGGAGGGTAGCCACTGGAGTGCTATTCTTGAGGATCTCTGGAGTTTTCCTTGTTCTGCTCTGGTCTTTGATAACAGTGGTTCGTTGTTTGTTTTTTGTATTGCCTCTACTCTGCAGTCCGTCAATACAGCTATTTTTGTTGGTGGTTGCCTTTCTGTCTCAAGTATCAGTGCTTGCAGGAGGGTCATAGATTCTGCTCTGAGATTTGTGGATTACTTTCCTGTTGGGAGGGCCTCTTCTGTTATATTTCCACTTTTGTATCTTATGAATATGCCTCCTCCCCCGTTTCGACAAGCCCTCTGCTGAACCATCTGTGTGCACCATTTTGAAACTCCCAAGAGTGCTTCTTTCAGCTAAGAGGACTACATGTTGAAGCAAAGAAGTGATAGTCAAACTGTATAAAGCTTTAGTTAGACCTAGATTGGAGTATTGTGTACAGGTGTGGAGTCCTTATCGTAGAGGAGATATAAACATGCTGGAAAGGATACTTCTTCTTCTTCGTTCGTTCTCAATCTCCCACTACCAAACCCTGAAAGGATAAGTAGCAGAATGTAGTCCAGAGAACGGAATGCGTTGTGTTGTAGTTTACAGCTTGGCTGCGATATTTGCAGCTTTTGGCCCAACACATCCGACTTCAGCAAGCATTTTTTGAGTACCGGGTTAGCATTCCTTCTCCTTAGCCAGTCTGCCGTGCTGCAGCCTGTTATCCAGGATCACCGGGTGGAGGTGTAGAAGGGTCTTGGCAGCTCTGGATTCAAAAAAGAGCGACAAAGATTATAGTGGGATTCCAGAATTACAGTTATGAGGAAAGACTCAGAAAAACCGGCCTAGAGTGTCTCGAAGAGAGAAGAATTCGTGGTGACTTAATACAGGTTTATAAGATGATCAGAGGAATGGATAAATTAGAATATAACAAGTTTTTTTCAAAATACAGCCACCTACAAGAATAAGAGGGCATAGCTACAAGCTGACTAAAGAAAGGTCCAGATTAGATGTTAGGAAATATATTTTTTAGTGAATAAGTGGCCTCGCAGAAAGTACAAGAAAGAAGATTAAATATCTCCACTCTACACACCAGAGGTGGCTGTGCTGGAGAGGTAAGTCACGTGCCTCTCAAAGCTATGAACAGAACTGGAGGGCAATTGAATCCCACACGTTTAAAGAGACCCCTGGTATCAAGAGAGAGGGAACCAGAATCTCTGTATCCTGAGTTACTTCCAGTCGTCTGGACATGTCTTGCTACTGGTCCAAGGTGGCTTGGGACTAGAGTGTGAGGTTAATGACCAGCGCAGTCACTCCCCCACTATAATCCAAATACAGCGCAAGTTACATCATCAACACATAACCGTCTGTTGATATCGCCTTCATCGCTTGTGATGGACCAACTAACTCCTTAACATGAAGAGCGAGTAAGTAAGTAAGGCAGAGGACTCTACACTCCAGGGTAGATGAAGAGCGAGTAAGTAAGTAAGGCAGAAGACTCTACACTCCAGGGTAGATGAAGAGCGAGTAAGTAAGTAAGGCAGAAGACTCTACACTCCAGGGTAGATGAAGAGCGAGTAAGTAAGTAAGGCAGAGGACTCTACACTCCAGGGTAGATGAAGAGCGAGTAAGTAAGTAAGGCAAAGGACTCTACACCCCAGGGTAGATGAAGAGCGAGTAAGTAAGTAAGGCAGAAGACTCTACACTCCAGGGTAGATGAAGAGCGAGTAAGTAAGTAAGGCAGAGGACTCTACACCCCAGTGTAGATGAAGAGCGAGTAAGTAAGTAAGGCAGAGGACTCTACACCCCAGGGTAGATGAAGAGCGAGTAAGTAAGTAAGGCAGAAGACTCTACACTCCAGGGTAGATGAAGAGCGAGTAAGTAAGTAAGGCAGAAGACTCTACACCCCAGGGTAGATGAAGAGCGAGTAAGTAAGTAAGGCAGAGGACTCTACACTCCAGGGTAGATGAAGAGCGAGTAAGTAAATAAGGCAGAGGACTCTACACTCCAGGGTAGATGAAGAGCGAGTAAGTAAGTAAGGCAGAAGACTCTACACCCCAGGGTAGATGAAGAGCGAGTAAGTAAGTAAGGCAGAGGACTCTACACTCCAGGGTAGATGAAGAGCGAGTAAGTAAGTAAGGCAGAGGACTCTACACTCCAGGGTAGATGAAGAGCGAGTAAGTAAGTAAGGCAGAGGACTCTACACCCCAGGGTAGATGAAGAGCGAGTAAGTAAGTAAGGCAGAAGACTCTACACTCCAGGGTAGATGAAGAGCGAGTAAGTAAGTAAGGCAGAAGACTCTACACCCCAGGGTAGATGAAGAGCGAGTAAGTAAGTAAGGCAGAGGACTCTACACCCCAGGGTAGATGAAGAGCGAGTAAGTAAGTAAGGCAGAGGACTCTACACCCCAGGGTAGATGAAGAGCGAGTAAGTAAGTAAGGCAGAAGACTCTACACTCCAGGGTAGATGAAGAGCGAGTAAGTAAGTAAGGCAGAAGACTCTACACCCCAGGGTAGATGAAGAGCGAGTAAGTAAGTAAGGCAGAGGACTCTACACTCCAGGGTAGATGAAGAGCGAGTAAGTAAATACGGCAGAGGACTCTACACTCCAGGGTAGATGAAGAGCGAGTAAGTAAGTAAGGCAGAAGACTCTACACCCCAGGGTAGATGAAGAGCGAGTAAGTAAGTAAGGCAGAGGACTCTACACTCCAGGGTAGATGAAGAGCGAGTAAGTAAGGCAGAGGACTCTACACTCCAGGGTAGATGAAGAGCGAGTAAGTAAGTAAGGCAGAAGACTCTACACCCCAGGGTAGATGAAGAGCGAGTAAGTAAGTAAGGCAGAGGACTCTACACCCCAGGGTAGATAAAGAGCGAGTAAGTAAGTAAGGCAGAAGACTCTACACTCCAGGGTAGATGAAGAGCGAGTAAGTAAGTAAGGCAGAAGACTCTACACTCCAGGGTAGATGAAGAGCGAGTAAGTAAGTAAGGCAGAGGACTCTACACTCCAGGGTAGATGAAGAGCGAGTAAGTAAGTAAGGCAGAGGACTCTACACTCCAGGGTAGATAAAGAGCGAGTAAGTAAGTAAGGCAGAGGACTCTACACTCCAGGGTAAATGAAGAGCGAGTAAGTAAGTAAGGCAGAGGACTCTACACTCCAGGGTAGATGAAGAGCGAGTAAGTAAGTAAGGCAGAAGACTCTACACTCCAGGGTAGATGAAGAGCGAGTAAGTAAGTAAGGCAGAAGACTCTACACCCCAGGGTAGATGAAGAGCGAGTAAGTAAGTAAGGCAGAAGACTCTACACCCCAGGGTAGATGAAGAGCGAGTAAGTAAGTAAGGCAGAAGACTCTACACTCCAGGGTAGATGAAGAGCGAGTAAGTAAGTAAGGCAGAAGACTCTACACTCCAGGGTAGATGAAGAGCGAGTAAGTAAGTAAGGCAGAGGACTCTACACCCCAGGGTAGATGAAGAGCGAGTAAGTAAGTAAGGAAGAGGACTCTACACTCCAGGGTAGATGAAGAGCGAGTAAGTAAATAAGGCAGAGGACTCTACACTCCAGGGTAGATGAAGAGCGAGTAAGTAAGTAAGGCAGAGGACTCTACACTCCAGGGTAGATGAAGAGCGAGTAAGTAAGTAAGGCAGAAGACTCTACACCCCAGGGTAGATGAAGAGCGAGTAAGTAAGTAAGGCAGAGGACTCTACACTCCAGGGTAGATGAAGAGCGAGTAAGTAAGTAAGGCAGAGGACTCTACACTCCAGGGTAGATGAAGAGCGAGTAAGTAAGTAAGGCAGAGGACTCTACACTCCAGGGTAGATGAAGAGCGAGTAAGTAAGTAAGGCAGAGGACTCTACACTCCAGGATAGATGAAGAGCGAGTAAATAAGTAAGGCAGAGGACTCTACACTCCAGGGTAGATGAAGAGCGAGTAAGTAAGTAAGGCAGAGGACTCTACACCCCAGGGTAGATGAAGAGCGAGTAAGTAAGTAAGGCAGAAGACTCTACACCCCAGGGTAGATGAAGAGCGAGTAAGTAAGTAAGGCAGAAGACTCTACACCCCAGGGTAGATGAAGAGCGAGTAAGTAAGTAAGGCAGAAGACTCTACACTCCAGGGTAGATGAAGAGCGAGTAAGTAAGTAAGGCAGAAGACTCTACACTCCAGGGTAGATGAAGAGCGAGTAAGTAAGTAAGGCAGAAGACTCTACACCCCAGGGTAGATGAAGAGCGAGTAAGTAAGTAAGGCAGAGGACTCTACACCCCAGGGTAGATGAAGAGCGAGTAAGTAAGTAAGGCAGAAGACTCTACACCCCAGGGTAGATGAAGAGCGAGTAAGTAAGTAAGGCAGAAGACTCTACACTCCAGGGTAGATGAAGAGCGAGTAAGTAAGTAAGGCAGAAGACTCTACACTCCAGGGTAGATGAAGAGCGAGTAAGTAAGTAAGGCAGAAGACTCTACACCCCAAGGTAGATGAAGAGCGAGTAAGTAAGTAAGGCAGAGGACTCTACACTCCAGGGTAGATGAAGAGCGAGTAAGTAAGTAAGGCAGAGGACTCTACACCCCAGGGTAGATGAAGAGCGAGTAAGTAAGTAAGGCAGAGGACTCTACACCCCAGGGTAGATGAAGAGCGAGTAAGTAAGTAAGGCAGAGGACTCTACACTCCAGGGTAGATGAAGAGCGAGTAATTAAATAAGGCAGAGGACTCTACACTCCAGGGTAGATGAAGAGTGAGTAAGTAAGTAAGGCAGAGGACTCTACACTCCAGGGTAGATGAAGAGCGAGTAAGTAAGTAAGGCAGAAGACTCTACACCCCAGGGTAGATGAAGAGCGAGTAAGTAAGTAAGGCAGAGGACTCTACACTCCAGGGTAGATGAAGAGCGAGTAAGTAAGTAAGGCAGAGGACTCTACACTCCAGGGTAGATGAAGAGCGAGTAAGTAAGTAAGGCAGAGGACTCTACACTCCAGGGTAGATGAAGAGCGAGTAAGTAAGTAAGGCAGAAGACTTTACACTCCAGGGTAGATGAAGAGCGAGTAAGTAAGTAAGGCAGAGGACTCTACACCCCAGGGTAGATGAAGAGCGAGTAAGTAAGTAAGGCAGAGGACTCTACACCCCAGGGTAGATGAAGAGCGAGTAAATAAGTAAGGCAAAGGACTCTACACTCCAGGGTAGATGAAGAGCGAGTAAGTAAGTAAGGCAGAGGACTCTACACCCCAGGGTAGATGAAGAGCGAGTAAGTAAGTAAGGCAGAAGACTCTACACCCCAGGGTAGATGAAGAGCGAGTAAGTAAGTAAGGCAGAAGACTCTACACTCCAGGGTAGATGAAGAGCGAGTAAGTAAGTAAGGCAGAAGACTCTACACCCCAAGGTAGATGAAGAGCGAGTAAGTAAGTAAGGCAGAGGACTCTACTCCAGGGTAGATGAAGAGCGAGTAAGTAAGTAAGGCAGAAGACTCTACACCCCAGGGTAGATGAAGAGCGAGTAAGTAAGTAAGGCAGAAGACTCTACACTCCAGGGTAGATGAAGAGCGAGTAAGTAAGTAAGGCAGAAGACTCTACACCCCAAGGTAGATGAAGAGCGAGTAAGTAAGTAAGGCAGAGGACTCTACTCCAGGGTAGATGAAGAGCGAGTAAGTAAGTAAGGCAGAAGACTCTACACCCCAGGGTAGATGAAGAGCGAGTAAGTAAGTAAGGCAGAGGACTCTACATCCCAGGGTAGATGAAGAGCGAGTAAGTAAGTAAGGCAGAGGACTCTACACTCCAGGGTAGATGAAGAGCGAGTAAGTAAGTAAGGCAGAAGACTCTACACCCCAGGGTAGATGAAGAGCGAGTAAGTAAGTAAGGCAGAGGACTCTACACCCCAGGGTAGATGAAGAGCGAGTAAGTAAGTAAGGCAGAGGACTCTACACCCCAGGGTAGATGAAGAGCGAGTAAGTAAGTAAGGCAGAAGACTCTACACTCCAGGGTAGATGAAGAGCGAGTAAGTAAGTAAGGCAGAAGACTCTACACCCCAGGGTAGATGAAGAGCGAGTAAGTAAGTAAGGCAGAGGACTCTACAC
>JAVGWX010000025.1:27787248-28116349 GCA_036924085.1 Ariolimax columbianus
GGATGCATGGAGGGGGGAGATGTTAGGATGGATCAGTGGATAAATGGAGGGGGGAGGGAGATGTTAAGATGGATTAGTGATGAATGGAAGGGGGGGGGGGAGAGAGATGTTAGGATGGATCAGTGGATAAATGGAGGAGGAGATGTTAAGATGGATCAGTGGATAAATGGAGGGGGGGGGGAGTGTTGGGGGATATGGATTGACGGTGGAATTTGAGTACTTTTTAATTGGGGGGGGGGGGGGGGGTGTTGAAAATCAATCAGGGGGGTGAGTGGATAAATGGATGGAAGAAGAATTGTTAGATGGATTGACACTGGATATGCTAGATATGTGCTGATTGAGGGGTTGATGATAGATTAATGGAAGAGTGGATATATGGATTGAATGAGAATTGTTAGGTAGATTGATGGATGAGTTAGGGGACATGCGGATTGAGGGCCTGGGGATAGATCAGTGGATGAGTGGATGCATAGATTGAATTAGAAATTAAAATATCCATGGATTATGGTATTGAAACAGGGTGGATTGGTGGATGATGCAGGGAAGAAAATTGTAAACAAATGGATTGAAGGAGAGGTTGGAGGACATATGAGTTAAAGGATGATTGAGTGAAAAAGTGAGTGTATGGGAGGAAGGGAGTGAGGGAATTTGGTATTTAGTGAAGGGGTGAATGAGAGGGAGAGAGAGAGACAGAGAGAGAGAGAGAGAGAGAGAGCATTTTTCCTTTGCCTTATTTCTCTATTCTCCAAAGCGGTGTGCGTTGCACTATGTTTTTATTTTACGCTTGTCGGCCCAGTGCATCCGATTTCGTCATACATTTTATGTAAGGGTCTGTTTCCTTCTGCATTTTCTACGGGTTTGCTTCCTCGGGGTAACGGCCGGTGCTGTGATGGGGGAGCGAACCCAGCACCTTCGGTTGTGAACCGTGTGGCTCAACAACTAGCCCACGCCGTCCTCAGGACAGGAGTGAGGATTTAAGAATAAGCTTTCACCTGCTGGTCAGTCCCTTGCCCTGTCCGACTTTGTTGTCCCTACCAGGAGAAATATAAGGGGCTTGTTATAAGTCTTGACCCTGACTATGAAGGAGTAGAAGGAGAAAGTTGACATTTGGCACACATGTAGCTCATTCAATTTGTTCTGGACTTGAGAAGTATGAATTTTCCTCCTCGGCGGGTTTACCCGGTATAGTGCATGGCACAACACACCTTATTGACCGGATCTGCTACTCTAACGATTTGTCAGAACAATGGAGAAATCAGAGGCCAGAACTTCGATAAAATTCGTGATGTTGCAGGAAAAAACACCTACAGAAATACACAGGGAGATGGAACCAGTGTTTGAGGAATTCTGTCCTTCGTATGCTTCTGTAAAAAACTGGTGTAGGCAGTTTAAGTGTGACCGTTTCCATGTTGCTGATCTTCCAAGATCAGGAGGACCATCTTCAGAGTGCAGCGACGAAAACGCTGCAAGAGTCAAGAAAATCATTGACCAGGATAGGAAAATGACAATTGCAGAGATATCTAGGTCAGCAAAACTGAATGAAAGTTTTTAGAATGTTACACAACAGACTGAACATGAGAAAAGGGTGTGCCGGCTGGGTCCCGCGTCTGCTGACATGTGAACAGAAACAAACGAGGGTTGATTACTGTGGCCAGTTGCTCAAAATGTGTTGGTCAAAAAAACATGTCGCCGACCATGGTGACAGTAGATGAGACTTGGGTTCACCATTATGACCCAGATTTTTTTCTTTTTCCAAAACTTAAAAAACAGCTGAAAGGAAATCATTGTGACAGTGACGAAGATGTGACAACTGGTTTGTGATAACTGGTTTGTGATGATAACTGGTTTGTGATAACTGGTTTGTGATAACTGGTTTGTGACACTGGTTTGGTATAACTCGTCTAGTATGAAAAATAGGTGGCAGAAGAGATGGCAGAAATGTATAAATTCAGGTGGTGGCTACATTGAGAAGTAATAAGCACTGTGCCAAATGTCAGCTTTCTCCTCCTACTCCTTCATGGTCAGGGTAAAGACTTATGACAAGCCCCTTTGGCACTGTGCCAAATTTCAACTTTCTCCCCCTACTCCTTCATGGTCGGGGTCCAGACTTATGACAAGCCCATTTGGCACTGTGCCAAATTTAAACGTTCTCTTCCTACTCCTTCATGGTCGGGGTCCAGACTTATGACAAGCCCATTTGGCACTGTGCCAAATTTCAACGTTCTCCTTCTACTTCTTCATGGACAGGGTAAAGACATATGGCAAGCCCCTTTGGCACTGTGCCAAATTTCAACTTTCTTTTCCTACTCCTTCATGGTCAGGGTCAAGACTTATGACAAGCCCCTTTGGCACTGTGCCAAATTTAAACTTTCTCCTCCTACTCCTTCATGGTCAGTGTCAAGACTTATGCCAAGCCCCGTTGTACTCCTGCCTTCATTTGATCTTTGGGGCACGCCAGCTCTAAGGTATAGTGAGATAACCAGTTCCCTTCCCTGCTGCCTGTCTATCCCGAACAGTAAACCAGCTATCTATTTAGAACTGGGTCGTCTTGGTCGTGCAATTAGTAACGTAAAGTAACCCATAGCACTACTGCCGTAGGGGTGTGAGGTGTTAGCGATCTCACATTTCAAAGGCTCGGCTATATGAGGGCGGTAGCCATCTCCTCTCCCTCGCTGCTTTTTACTTCCCGGACTGAACCGGTACCCATTTAAGGCTGGGTCGACCCGGGGGCCATTGCGGTCTGAAAAAAAAACATTACCGCCTCAACCGGTATGACGTCAGGACCACTCAGATGCGAAGCCTGAGCGCTAACCACTGCGCTACGCGGCTCCACTGTCGTGCATATAACGAGATATGAACTCTATACCTCTACCATGTAAAGGGAGACCTCTATCACAACACCAATTATACGCTGATGGACAAATGCATAACAAGATTATTCAATAAATTCAACTATTCGTTGGATGAATTATAGAGATAGAGAGAAGGAAGGAAAATGGAGGAATGTGTAAAATCAGCTGAAATTATACACTCATTCTTGCCTCTAGGCTTTCGTGGAAATTAGAAATCTGATTCACATTCAGAGATTGAGACCGGACTTTCAGACAATCATTAGAGCACATTTCAGGATTGTTTCCGAGTTAAAGAAAGGAGCTGTAAGCACGGATGGATGGATTTACAGAGATGGATGAATGGATTTACATAGAGATGGATAGATGAGGTGTTTTTATGGATGGCACCAATTATACAGACCAAGGAGAGGCAGTCTGGCCTGGGGAAGCGACCTTGCTAGAAATATATTTTTTTTGGGGCGGCGGACCGGTTAAAACCTGAACCTCACTGGACAAGAAGCACAGCATCAGTTGATCGAAGAAGAAGAGGACGAAGACAAAACCAGAGATCAACGACCAAAGATCAAAGACCAGAGACCGAAGACCAAAGCTCAGAGACCAAAGATCAAAGACCAAAGCTCAAAGATCAAAGACCAGAGATCAAAGACCAGAGATCAAAAACCAAAGATCAAAGACCAGAGACCAACGACCAGAGATCAGACTAAAGACACGATCAACGATCAGAGACCAAAGACTTACGACCAGAGACCAAAGACGTCCGACCAAAGACAAAAGACACGACCAGAGATCAAAGACCAGAGAATAGAAATGAGACTAAAGACACGATCAACGATCAGAGACCAAAGACTTACGACCAGAGACCAAAGACGTACGACCAAAGACCAAAGACACGACCAGAGATCAAAGACCAGAGACCAAAGACCAGAGATCAAAGACCAGAGACCAAAGACCAGAAATCAGACTAAAGACACAATCAACGATCAGAGACCAAAGACTTACGACCAGAGACCAAAGACGTACGACCAAAGACCAAAGATACGACCAGAGATCAACGATCAGAGACCAAAGACTTACGACCAGAGACTAGAGACAAAGGATCAAAGACAAGAAACAGGAAACAAAGAGGGTGAAAAAAGAACAAGGAAAACGCTTGATAAGCAGGTCTCACTTATACAGTCAGCCTCACTCATATGGCGGGTCTGATTTATACGGCGCGCCTCACTAATACAGCATGTGGCGCTGGTAAGGAGGGTCATACTAATGTGGTAGTCCAGATTGGTACTATGCGTCTCACTGATACGGCAGACCACATGAGATTGGTAGTTCATACGTTCCGCGAGTGGCTGTCTCATCTTTACGGCGCGCCTGACGGATACGGCTGGTATCACTGATAAACAGGGTCATACTAATGTAGTGGTCCAGATTGGTGCTGTGCATTTCACTTATACGGCAGAACACATTAGTTTGGTGCTACATACTTATGAGGGAGGTTGTGTCATCGATACGGCGCTGCTCACTGATACGGCAGGTCACATTGGTTTGGTGGTGCACACTGGTGAGAGCTGTCTCATCGTTACGGCGCGGTTCACTGATACGGCAGGTCACATTGGTTTAGTGGTCCACACTGGTGAGAGCTGTCTCATCGTTACTGCCTGACTCACTGATACGGCAGGATACATTAGTTTGGTGGTATATACTAGTGGAGGAGAGGCTGTCTCATTGATACGTCGCGGCTCACTGATATGGCATGTCATATTGGTTTGGTGGTACATAATAGTGGAGGAGAGGGCTGTCCCATCGATACAGCATGTCACATTCGTTTGGGGTACACACTAGTGGGGGGGGGCAGTGGGCTGTCTCATCAATACGGCGCGGCTCACTGATACGGCAGGTCACATTGGTTTGGTGTACATACTAGTGGGGGAGAGGAGGGCTGTCTCATCGATACGGTGCGGCTCACTGATACGGAAGGTAATATTGGTTTTGGGGTACATACTAGTGCTAATCTTATTCGCTCTACGAAACGAAAGCACGACATCAGAGCGTTGTACACCCTTCTTACACACAAGCTATCAGCAAAAGGTTCAGATGTCGGAAGAAAGTGCCGAACTCTGTAATGTATATCAATAATAACATGTTGATCCATCGATACACTTCTGAAATTAGGACTGCTACGATGGACCAAAGCGTAGCGTAGTAGTTAGCGCATGAGTGGTCCTGGGTTCTTTCCCCAGTTGAAGCCGTAATGTTTTTTTTAGATCGCAACGGCTCCCGGGTCGACCCAGCCTTAAATGGGTACCGGTTCAGTCCGGGAAGTAAAAGCGGCGAGGGAGAGGAGATGGCTACCGCCCCTTATAGCCAAGCCTTTGAAATGTGAGATCGCTAATACCTCACACCCCAACGGCAGTAATGCTATGGGTTACTTTACTTTACTTTTGCGATGGACGGGCCATGTTGTTCGCATGCCAGATGAGCGCATCCCCGAGCGACTGTTGGACGGTGAACTCAGAGCAGACAGACGCTGATAAGGAAGGCAGACGTGCACTCATTGACAGTGTCTATGATACGCTTCAATATGGATGTCACCTCTTGGGAGATGCTTGCTCAAGACCGTACCCCCTGGCGAGCGAGTGTCTCCGAAGGTGCTCAGATCGCAGAGAGTAGTGCCATCGCGGAGACTCAGGGAAAGCGTGCTGCCCGAAATAACAGCACTCACAACGTTTCCATAGCACGGCTCCCGGCATGTGTGCTCTGAATGTGTCAGGGTGTGCCGTTCCAGGATTGGTCTTTACAGACATGAGAGAATATGTTTCACAGCAATAGTCTGATGATGTCGCCATCTTCGCTTTCGACGAGCAACTATTATTATTATTATTACACACAAGGCAATGAAACAATAACAATAAAAACGTTGTGTTTGGTTGTTGTTACGGATCCAGCAGCTTCCGGGCTCTCGCCCTTCGGCCCAATGTCATGTAATAATATCTGCATGTGTTAATCATCTGTTCTCCAGTGCTACACAAAGTGTTCCATGTATATGACCACGAAGGAAGAAGCATTTTTCTTAAATCATTGAGAGGCGAGCACTCAAAAAGATGATGATCAACGGTTTCATATGGGTGTGTACACAGCTAGCACTCAGGAGTATGTTGTGGTTGGATTCTGTTCAAGTGTTTGTTTAGTGGGATGTGTTGGGTTCTCAGTCGTTTAGACTGGGGCTTGCCATATGTCTGTAGACCTCCCTCTCCGTATTTCCCATGGCCCATCCGTTCAGTCAAGTTTCTTTGTTTACTGGTCTTATCCATTTGATTTGAATAAAACATACACAGACATGCGTTGGAGAGGCTTCTCCACTATAATGTATTATTTGTTGTTGTTTCGTTGCTTTAATGTTTCATTATCAGACACTTCTCCGTCTTGATCTATAAGAGAAATGGAATCAATTAACCGGAACGCCAAGCCATGACGTAAATATCATTAGCAGCGCATGAGCAGTTTGCTCGAATTGGTTCAGCGTGCCGTCACTTCCGTTCTTATAATCACTTTTTGCTTTTGAAAAAATGAAGCCAAAAACGTTTGGACATTCACGATTTCTTCTAGTTGTTCGAAGGTAGCCCGGTTAACCAGATAAGTCCTGATGATTGTTTTTTAAATAACAGGTTACTGTGGCTTTTGTTACATTACGAGGTGGGGCACTGAGACGCTAGCCAGATCAGGCACATCATACTAACCAGGAAGTCGCATGAGGGTGAGGAGTAATTTACTAACCAAGTTTGGGCGAGTGTGCTATACTTGGTTTCATCAGCGTAATGCTCACTACTACGGGGATCATGTCGATCCACAACTCGTCAGCCAGACTGCCTTGAAAACAGTCCGCTTCCAGGGAACGTTAAATGTAAGAGATATAGTGGTCTTGATCAGTTCTTTCTTCTTCGTCATCTTTTTCTTCTTCTTCTTCTTCTTCTTCTTCTTCTTCTTCTTCTTCGATCCACTACTGATGCTATGTTTCTAGCCCAGTGAGATTCACAAAGGAGACTACTTCAGGTCTTCGCCGGTCCCCTACGTCTTTTCGAGCATGGTCGCTCATCCAGGCCAGGCTGCCTCTCTTTGGTCTTGCAGGACATGTTCTGGTGTTTGCTTGGGTGCTCCACAATCGCACGTGGCGGTGTCTCTGAGACCCATTCTGTGGAGGTGGGCCTTGAGTCTACAATGTCCCGTTCTTAGTCTGAAGATCTTTGTCTGTCATTTTCTGGCTTGTATTCTTTGTGCTGATCTCTCCATTCTGTCCTCATGGATCGTTTGATGAGTGTCTTTGCTTCTTGATAGCTCTATGGATGGGGAGTCTGCGTGCCGTCACTTCATTCGTTTACTAGCTTATCTTCTTGCTCGATCCCGAGGCGCCGACAGTGGGCCGGGCACACAGTGGGCTAGGATCCACTGTAGGACTAAATTTTTTTTTGAGACACCAATCCGATGTTGTATCTTATTTCATTTTAGAGTCTATCTTGTCTGTGGCTTGAGATGGCTTTGAGTACACTCCTGGAGTCTATCTTGTTTGGAGTTTGAGGTGGCTTGAAGTACACTCCTGGAGTCGGTCTTGTTTGGGGCTTAAAGTGGTTTCAAGTACACTCGAGTCTATCTTGCTTGGGGCTTGAGGTGGCTTGGAGTATACTCCCGGAGTCTATCTTGCTTGTGGCTTGAGATGGCTTGGAGTATACTCCTGGAGTCTATCTTGCTTGTGGCTTGAGATGGCTTGGAGTATACTCCTGTAGTCTGTTACAATGACCGTTGTCCATGCAGTTCTGTTCTGGCTGATAAGAATGTTTGTTGCTGCTTGAACAGCTGCTACTTCAGTTCTGACATTGGTGCAAGTCTCTCCTGCTGGTATGGAGTGCTTGTCTATGTCGCATTTAGAGTGGTCGATGTAGATTCCACTGCCTCCCCTCTTATCATTCACCTAGGCAGATCCACCTGTGTACACCTGGGTACACCTGTGTCCAAGGGTTAATAGGGTACTGTCTCTTGAGCTCCTGTAGAACGTGTATCCAAGGGTTAATAGGGTACTGTCTCTTGAGCTCCTGTAGAACGTGTGTGCAAGGGTTAATAGGGTACTGTCTCTTGAGCTCCTGTAGAACGTGTGCCCAAGGGTTAATAGGGTACTGTCTCTTGAGCTCCTGTAGAACGTGTGTCCAAGGGTTAATAGGGTGCTGTCTCTTGAGCTCCTGTAGAACGTGTGTCCAAGGGTTAATAGGGTACTGTCTCTTGAGCTCCTGTAGAACGTGTGTCCAAGGGTTAATAGGGTACTGTCTTGAGCTCCTGTAGAACGTGTGTCCAAGGGTTAATAGGGTACTGTCTCTTGAGCTCCTGTAGAACGTGTGTCCAAGGGTTAATAGGGTACTGTCTCTTGAGCTCCTGTAGAACGTGTGTCCAAGGGTTAATAGGGTACTGTCTCTTGAGCTCCTGTAGAACGTGTGTCCAAGGGTTAATAGGGTACTGTCTCTTGAGCTCCTGTAGAACGTGTGTCCAAGGGTTAATAGGGTACTGTCTCTTGAGCTCCTGTAGAACGTGTACCCAAGGGTAATAGGGTACTGTCTCTTCAGCTCCTGTAGAACGTGTGTCCAAGGGTTAATAGGGTACTGTCTCTTGAGCTCCTGTAGAACGTGTGTCCAAGGGTTAATAGGGTACTGTCTCTTGAGCTCCTGTAGAACGTGTGCCCAAGGGTTAATAGGGTACTGTCTCTTGAGCTCCTGTAGAACGTGTGCCCAAGGGTTAATAGGGTACTGTCTCTTGAGCTCCTGTAGAACGTGTGTCCAAGGGTTAATAGGGTACTGTCTCTTGAGCTCCTGTAGAACGTGTGTCCAAGGGTTAATAGGGTACTGTCTCTTGAGCTCCTGTAGATCGTGTACCCAAGGGTAATAGGGTACTGTCTCTTGAGCTCCTGTAGAACGTGTGTCCAAGGGTTAATATGGTACTGTCTCTTGAGCTCCTGTAGAACGTGTGTCCAAGGGTTAATAGGGTACTGTCTCTTGAGCTCCTGTAGAACGTGGGCCCAAGGGTTAATAGGGTACTGTCTCTTGAGCTCCTGTAGAACGTGTGCCCAAGGGTTAATAGGGTACTGTCTCTAGAGCTCCGGTAGAACGTGTGTCCAAGGTTTAATAGGGTACTGTCTCTTGAGCTCCTGTAGAACGTGTGTCCAAGGGTTAAGAGTGTACTGTCTCTTGAGCTCCTGTAGAACGTGTACCCAAGGGTAATAGGGTACTGTCTCTTGAGCTCCTGTAGAACGTGTGTCCAAGGGTTAATAGGGTACTGTCTCTTGAGCTCCTGTAGAACGTGTGTCCAAGGGTTAATAGGGTACTGTCTCTTGAGCTCCTGTAGAACGTGGGCCCAAGGGTTAATAGGGTACTGTCTCTTGAGCTCCTGTAGAACGTGTGCCCAAGGGTTAATAGGGTACTGTCTCTTGAGCTCCTGTAGAACGTGTGTCCAAGGGTTAATAGGGTACTGTCTCTTGAGCTCCTGTAGAACGTGTGTCAAAGAGTTAATAGGGTACTGTCTCTTGAGCTCCTGTAGAACGTGTGCCCAAGGGTTAATAGGGTACTGTCTCTTGAGCTCCTGTAGAACGTGTGTCAAAGAGATAATAGGGTACTGTCTCTTGAGCTCCTGTAGAACGTGTGTCAAAGAGTTAATAGGGTACTGTCTCTTGAGCTCCTGTAGAACGTGTGTCAAAGAGTTAATAGGGTACTGTCTCTTGAGCTCCTGTAGAACGTGTGCCCAAGGGTTAATAGGGTACTGTCTCTTGAGCTCCTGTAGAACGTGTGTCAAAGAGTTAATAGGGTACTGTCTCTTGAGCTCCTGTAGAACGGGTGCCCAAGGGTTAATAGGGTACTGTCTCTTGAGCTCCTGTAGAACGTGTGTCCAAGGGTTAATAGGGTACTGTCTCTTGAGCTCCTGTAGAACGTGTGTCCAAGGGTTAATAGGGTACTGTCTCTTGAGCTCCTGTAGAACGTGTGTCCAAGGGTTAATAGGGTACTGTCTCTTGAGCTCCTGTAGAATGTGGATTTTTTTTCTGTCCCTGACCTCTCACTTTTCATCGTTATCACAGTCTACCTTTCTGCCCGACCGTATCAGATAAGTAGACCATATTTTTTTCTTATATTTTAACACCCCCCATACATGTATTTATCCCTTCTTCTATTATTTGCTAGTTCGGCCTTGTTAATTGTTGTCCCTGATGAGGTGTATTGGTCGTAACGTAGCTTTTGTTTGTGTTCTCGTCTCGGTACGGTATCTGACCATGCCTAATTTGTTTATATACACCGACGGATCAGTCATGCGCAGTGGAACATCAGGCTGAGGTTTCTCGGCTAGAGTGAGAGGAGAGGTCGTTGCTGAGCGCAGTAGGGCATACATGTCAACAACCTCCAGTTTGAGAATGGAGACGGAAGCAGTGACCTCAGCACTGAAATGGATATCTGAGACTTCTATAACAAGGGCAGTAATCTTGACAGACACGCAAGCCGTACTTCAGAAAGTACAGAAGGGATGGATAGCTTTGATACAAGTGGATAGCTGCTGTTGAGGCCTCAAACCTTCAGGCGTTAACCTGGATCTGCTGGCCTGCTCATGCCGAGGTTCAGGGTAATGAAAGAGCTGACATCTTGGCTTCACAAGCTCTCATCATGGGCATATTAGTGATGGATAGAAGTGACATTTTGAAATCAATCACTGACCGCCTGCTGGATGAGGACACCGCAATAGATGAAGCAGCAATCCACATGCTGCAAAGTTTCGACATTAAACGAGGTTCGAGCAGAGTGGGGCGCATGAGAGGACGGAGCAGGAGACTGTACAACCAGCGAGCTACAGGGACCATCAGCATCTATACCTTACGCCATTTGATGATAGAGACTGAGCACCTATGGGTATGCCTGCAGTGCAGTGACGTCGATTCTTAGAAACAGAAACAGACACCCATTTTTTAAATTTGGATTAAACTGAACTTTAATGAACATTCAACATCTTTTTACGTTTATTTTTTTCGGTATCCTTGCAACCGCCATGATTATTTATCCTAGCTCCCTGTCCTCCTCTTCCTTCCTCCTCTTCTTTCCTCTTCTTTCTTCTTCTTTCTTCTTCTTCTTTCTTCTTTCTTCTTCTTCTTTTTTCTTCTTTCTTCTTCTTCTTTCTTCTTCTTTCTTCTTCTTTCTTCTTCTTTCTTCTTCTTTCTTCTTCTTTCTTCTTCTTCTTTCTTCTTCTTTCTTCTTCTTGCTTCTTCTTCTTTCTTCTTCTTTCTTCTTCTTCTTTCTTCTTCTTTCTTCTTCTTTCTTCTTCTTCTTTCTTCTTCTTTCTTCTTCTTTCTTCTTCTTCTTTCTTCTTCTTTCTTCTTTTTTCTTCTTCTTCTTTCTTCTTTCTTCTTCTTCTTTTTTCTTCTTTCTTCTTCTTGCTTCTTCTTCTTTCTTCTTCTTTCTTCTTCTTCTTTCTTCTTCTTCGTCTTCTTCTTCTTCTTCTTCTTCTTCGTCTTCTTCTTTCTTCTTCTTTCTTCTTCTTTCTTCTTCTTTCTTCTTCTTCGTTCTTCTTCTTTCTTCTTCTTTCTTCTTCTTCGTTCTTTTTCTTTCTTCTTCTTTCTTCTTCTTTCTTCTTCTTTTTTCTTCTTCGTTCTTCTTCGTTCTTCTTCTTTCTTCTTCTTTCTTCTTCTTTCTTCTTCTTTCTTCTTTTTTCTTCTTCTTCTTTTTTCTTCTTCTTTCTTCCTCTTTTTTCTTCTTCTTCTTCTTTCTTCTTCTTTCTTCTTCTTGCTTCTTCTTCTTTCTTCTTCTTTCTTCTTCTTCTTTCTTCTTCTTTCTTCTTCTTTCTTCTTCTTTCTTCTTCTTTCTTCTTTTTTCTTCTTTTTTCTTCTTCTTCTTCTTTCTTGCTTCTTCTTTCTTCTTCTTTCTTCTTCTTTCTTCTTCTTTTTTCTTCTTTTTTCTTCTTCTTCTTCTTTCTTTCTTCTTCTTTCTTCTTCTTTCTTCTTCTTTCTTCTTCTTCTTTCTTCTTCTTTCTTCTTCTTTCTTCTTCTTGCTTCTTCTTTCTTCTTCTTTCGTCTTCTTTCTTCTTCTTTCTTCTTCTTTCTTCTTCTTGCTCTTCTTCTTTCTTCTTCTTCTTTCTTCTTCGTCTTTCTTCTTCTTTCTTCTTCTTCTTTCTTCTTCTTTTTTCTTCTTTCTTCTTCTTTCTTCTTCTTCGTTCTTCTTCTTTCTTCTTCTTTCTTCTTCTTGCTTCTTCTTTCTTCTTCTTTCGTCTTCTTTCTTCTTCTTTCTTCTTCTTTCTTCTTCTTGCTTCTTCTTCTTTCTTCTTCTTCTTTCTTCTTCTTCTTTCTTCTTCTTTCTTCTTCTTTCTTCTTCTTTCTTCTTCTTGCTTCTTCTTCTTTCTTCTTCTTTTTTCTTCTTTCTTCTTCTTTCTTCTTCTTCGTTCTTCTTCTTTCTTCTTCTTCTTTCTTCTTCTTTCTTCTTCTTCGTTCTTCTTCTTGCTTCTTCTTCTTTCTTCTTCTTCTTCTTTCTTCTTCTTCTTTCTTCTTCTTTCTTCTTCTTCTTTCTTCTTCTTCTTCTTCTTTCTTCTTCTTTCTTCTTCTTTTTTCTTCTTTCTTCTTCTTGCTTCTTCTTCTTCTTCTTGCTTCTTCTTTCTTCTTCTTCTTATTTCTTCTTATTTCTTCATATTTCTTCATTCTTACGCTGTCAGACGTCAACTTGAATTTGTTCGAAGAAAGCAGCCGTCATCCTGAGGCTGTCGACACTGCCATAGAGCTTGTCTAGTGTTGCCACTGGTGATGGCCACATCTGCTTTCTCTGATCCTCGTATAACGGGCAGTTTTGTAGCAGATGTTCATAGGTCATTTTCCCTGTACCCCACGGGCATTCGTCAGTGCCACCTATCTTCAGTTTGTTGAATAGGTGGTACCTCAGTCTGTTGTGGCCTGTGCGGAGTCTGAACACCACGACCTGCTCTCTTCTGTTCAACTGGTAATAGGAATCGTTTTTTTTGTGTAGCCAGTATGTTCTGTTTCCCATTTGGTCATGTATCAAGCTCTAATAAGCCGTTTTCCGTATGTCATACTAGGATCTGGTTGTGGTAGTCTTGCACCTTCTTTTGCCAGTCTGTCTGCCTCCTCGTTGCCTTGGATGTTACAGGGGGATGGAAACCACTGTACCACTACTCTTTTTGCTGCGGACTGCTGGCAGAGTTGGCAGAGTACTGCTCTTAAATCATTAAGTTCTGTGTCTATGATTGTGGAATGATTGTTTTGCACTTTTCGGTTTAGATCTTCACTGACCGGACTAGATAATATTGATAACGATAATAATAATAATAGTAATAATAATAAGACGAATGAAAAGATGAAGGTCAAGCTAACGCATTTGCATTATATGATGTTCGTCTATCACAAGTGATGAAGACCACTTTCTTTGTTCAGCCGTGTCGGCAGTCTTTTCTCTTGCTGTGTCAATGATGTTCGTCCACCACAAGTGATGAAGACCGCTCTCGTTGTTCAGCCGTGTGAACCGTCTTCTCTCTTGCTGTGTCCGCTGAAATGGGTGACTTGCATATTGATGTGGATTAAAGTGACGAAGAAACTGCGCCTATTGTCAATCTCACCCTCTAGTCCTGAGCTACCTTTGGCCAGTGGCAAGATTTTATCGGGACGACTGGGGATAGCACAGGATGAGCACAGGATGGAGGTTTGTCCTCAGAGTTTACTCCCGAAGTCTTTCCCGTAAACAGGTATTCCTGTCTGTCTGTCTGTCTAGTTTGTCCGTCCGTCCTCCCGTCTCCAATTCTAGTGGACATTTCTTTCCTAGCATCTCCATCTTCTGTCATTATGGTTATGTGTAGTGTTGGACATTTTGTAAATATGTCCCCTGTAGCTTAATATCAACCGTTGTGGTTGTTGTTGTCCATTATAATCGTATCTAAATTTCACACACCAGAACCGACCCTGTCTGCAGCTAGGGCGATGGGCGTTAATCTCGTGAAGTTCACCCGTGTTAACTAGACCGTGAAATAGGACACAAGTTTAAGCGTAGAGCTATTCATATAGCCAATGTCCATGCCAGGATAATCGGACGAAACGAAAAAAAAAAAACAATTAACCAGCCCAAATGGAAAACAACAATACGTTTCCGTGAATTCAAAGGTAAGTCCTCGAGTAGTGTGAATTCCAGGTAAATTCGCGGGCACCCAAAATGGACTAAAACAGAAACAGCAAATATCCACATGACCCAATCAATAGACTGAATAGGAAACAGTATACCACAATTTTCCGCCTCAGAACAGGTCATTGCAGACTAAATGCACACATGCATAGAATGAAAGCAGAACAGACTGCACAGTGTACATGTGAGAGAGGACCCCAGACTCCAGAACACATCCTGTGAACATGTCCACTGGACCGAGGCCTTCGTGAGAAGACCTGGCCCGAGGAAAGGATCATGTAAGACAAACTGTGGGGAACCATTGAGGACCTGCGACTGACGTGTCACTTCATTGAGGCGGTCCATCTGGTGGCATAACACGAGCATACGAAACCGGACGCAGAGAAGCAGTACTAAAACAGCAGAGGAATGTGGATCGTCAGCTGGTTAAGGCGCCATCTTTGCTGCATGACTTTATATAAATACTACTTGTTGACAGTGAGAAAAACCGAGATGGAGGGAAGGGGAGAGAGAGGAAGGGATGGAGAGAGAGAAGGAGAGAGGTAGGGAGAGGGGGAGATAGATATATAGAAATGTATATTGAGAGAGAAATATAGAGATAGATATTGAGCGAGATAGACAGAGAGATAGAGAGATAGATAGATAAAGAGGTTCACTTAATGAAAATATTTAATGGCTAAATCCCTGTGAGAGTTTGCCACAAATTGCCTGGACGTGGCACGGGATGAGATCTCTTAAGAAGATACTTAGTGTGGTGAATATTTGATAAACCTTCACAAAAGCTTCCATCCTAACAAATTGATTTAACTAAACGACATTAACCCACTGGTTGACGGTTAACAATGTGAGCCAGACATGCGCTGGAATGGAACTCACTTAACATTCAAAAGCCGGTGAATTTTTGATTCAGTTGGATAAAATTAGCGAACGTCGCAAAATGGTTGTCTTTTAGAATCGAATATGTTTGACAAGAAGGTTTATCAATATAAACAAACAAGCGCTGCTCTGGAACCCACATAACAGACTCAAAGGCCATCTTTACAAGAAAGTAAGGATTGGGACAGATGACGGGTGTCCGTGTGGGGAGCATACCATGGCTGTGGAACACATCCTGCAAAGCTGCACGCTCACGCAGGAAAAGAGAGAACAATACTGGCCTCGTGAGACAGATATGAGACAAAAGCTGTATGGAGACAAAACAGTCTTACAAACAACGGTGTCCTTTGTAAGAGAAACGGGACCTTGATCTGAGGATGAAAGATAAACTGGGACCTTGATCTGAGGATGTAAGAGAAACTGGGACCTTGATCTGAGGATGTAAGAGAAACTGGGACCTTGATCTGAGGATGTAAGAGAAACCAGGACTTTGATAAGTGGATGTAAGAGAAACTGGGACCTTGATCTGAGGATGTAAGAGAAACTGGGACCTTGATCTGAGGATGTCATAGAAACCAGGACCTTGATCTGAGGATGTAAGAGAAACCAGGACCTTGATCTGAGGATGTAAGAGAAACCAGGACCTTGTTCTGAGGATGTAAGAGAAACCAGGACTTTGATAAGTGGATGTAAGAGAAACTGGGACCTTGATCTGAGGATGTAAGAGAAACTGGGACCTTGATCTGAGGATGTAAGAGAAACTGGGACCTCGATCTGAGGATGTAAGAGAAACCAGGACTTCGATAAATGGATGTAAGAGAAAGTGGGACCTTGATCTGAGGATGTAAGAGAAACCAGGACTAAGATCTGAGGATGTAAGAGAAACCAGGACTAAGATCTGAGGATGTAAGAAAAACCAGGACTAAGATCTGATGATGTAAGAGAAACCAGTACTAAGATCTGAGGATGTAAGAGAAACCAGGACTAAGATCTGAGGATGTAAGAGAAACCAGGACCTTGATAAGTGGATGTAAGAGAAACCAGGACTAAGATCTGAGGATGTAAGAGAAACCAGGACCTTGATAAGTGGATGTAAGAGAAACCAGGACTAAGATCTGAGGATGTAAGAGAAACCAGGACCTTGATAAGTGGATGTAAGAGAAACCAGGACTAAGATCTGAGGATGTAAGAGAAACCAGGACTAAGATCTGAGGATGTAAGAGAAACCAGGACTAAGATCTGAGGATGTAAGAGAAACCAGGACTAAGATCTGAGGATGTAAGAGAAACCAGGACTAAGATCTGAGGATGTAAGAGAAACCAGGACTAAGATCTGAGGACGTAAGAGAAACCAGGACTAAGATCTGAGGATGTAAGAGAAACCAGGACTAAGATCTGAGGACGTAAGAATGAGAAGTAGAAGAAGCAACGTAAGATTTGACAAACGGAGAATATTTAATAAATGTGCGTCGTCTTTGTCGACCTGTACTTCAACAGGGACATATTCCCATGTGCAGGTCCCAGCTCTGGCGTGGGCTATGTGCCGCCGGGAGAAGGGTTTCATGCTTAGTGGGCTAGGCCCGAGCAGCTTATTACTTACTCCGCTGCATTGGGACAAGTGCGGCGGAAGGTGATTTAACCTATGCGCGATAGACTCAAACACTTGAGGAAAGTAGACCCGCAGCCTGTTTGGCGCCATCTATGATGCTCTTAACAAATACCTAACCGTAGCCGGTGTTATGCCATGTCACACAGTTAGTCGCCTCTTACCGCATGCCCTCTGTGGGGCAGTGGTCCTATTCTTAACTTAACATAACGTCTTTATACTGGTTTTTAAGACCCTGCAGAGTCTGTATACAACCAGTTCCATATACATCACCTTGCTCTCAAAGCTATGCGCATCCAATTTATTCTTAAATGCATTAATTGTCCCTGCCTCCACTACCTCCTGTAGCAATGCATTACAAGCATTCGCCACTATCTGACTAACAAAATATTTGTAAATATCTGATCTTGACCTTTCTTTAGATAATTAATAGCTTTACCCTCATGTTTCTTGTAGGCGGTTGTATTTTGAAAACTTGTTATAGTCTAATTTATCCATTCCTCTGATCATCTTATAAACCTGTATTAAGTCACCTCGAATTCTTCTCTTTTCTAGACACTGTAGGGCGGTTTTTCTGAGTCTTTCCTCATAACTGTAATTCTGGAATCCCACTATCAGCTTTCTCGCTCTTTCTTTGTATTCTTTCTAGCATGTTTATATCCCCTCTACGATAAGGACTCCACACCTGTACACAGTACTCCAATCTAGGTCTAACTAAAGCTTTATACAGTTTGACTATCACTTCCTTGCTCCTATGTTTAATATTTCTTTTTATCATACCTAACATTGCATTTACCTTTTTCACTGATACCTGGACTTCCCCACTCATCTTTCCTGTATGATCTAATATAACCCTTAGGTCTCTTTCCTTATCTATCTTTCTAATATTGTTCTCTCCTATTCTGTAATCATGTTCCATATTGGATCTACCCATGTGGATGACTGTACATTTATCTACATTAAACGTCATTTCCCAGCTTAAAGGCCATTCTTGAATTTTATCTAAATCCGACCTCAATTTCATCATCATCATGTAGCATGTCCTTTATAGAACGTCGCTCCCATCACAGTCTGTCTGAAAGAAACTCATTCCCTTGCCAAAACTCCAGCTTCCGCCACAGTCCTACCCAGGCATTGCTGGATAACTTGGTGCCATCGTCTTCTTGGTCTACCCCTTCCTCTTTTGCCTGGCACCATACCTTCCATCACTGTTCTCTCGTGTCTCTTGATGTGACCAAAGTATTTACATTTTCTGGCCAAAATCGAATTGACAAACCAGTTCTCCTCTATGCTCAACTCTTACCGAATGTCTACATTTGTCTTTTTCTCGGTCCAGGGTATTCTGAGGATCTTTCTGGAACGTTTTAGACGGAACAATCTCCAGGGCGTATATCTTCTTTAGGACAGTAGTGCCGTTTTCTTCTCCTTCTTCTTCTTCTTCTTCTTCTTCTTCTTCTTCTTCTTCTTCTTCTTCTTCTTCTTCTTCTTCTTCTTCTTCTTCTTCTTCTGCGTTCGTTCTCAATCTCCCGCTACCAAGCAATGAAAAACGCTTTGCAAGTAGCTTGACATAGTCCGGAGAACTGAATGCGTTGAGTCTAGTTTACAGCTTGACTGCGATATTTGCAGCTTTCTATCCGACACATCTTTCTTCATCAACATGCATTTTTTTTTAGTACTGGATTAGACTTCCCCCCTTCGAGCCCTTCTCTTTAGCCAGTCCCCTCTAGTGCAGCCTGTTATCCGGGATCACTGCGTGGTGGTATAGAAGGATCTTGATAGCTCTGGTTCGCTAACCCTGAAACTAGAATACCTATGGGTCGCTGATCCCTGTAGCGCATTCACTGCTTAGCATCTTGATCCAAGAAGTGCCGTTTAAATACCAATGGTCTCAGATGGATGATTCACCAACCTCCATGGATGCCTCATGCAACACGTTTGGAAATGTACACGGTATTCAATTCAACCTAAGCAGCGAACATGTGATTTGAAAACATACGAAGAAATAATTAGATCCAGACGCGGGATACATCTTACGGAATCTTTAAAAATGAGAATTGATTTCCCTTTTTTTCCCCCATCAACATTCTTTTTAAAAAGCTGTAAATCCTTAACGCGGATTGAAAACATACATACAAAAAAACAAGCTGGTGGGGAAACAAAAAAATAAACATGTCAAAGTCTGAGATGTCCCATTCTAATGTTCGTCACCATTCCCCCCACCCTCCCCCCCTTTCTACTTAGCACGACGGAAAAGTTAAATCACTCCGCCTTAGGCCAACCAGGCTGTATCAGGGCTTCCATATTAAGCGCGCCAGGAAATAGTCCTTTGACATCCAGTTAACGCCCGAAGGAGTGATAAGGTCACTTTAATAAGATTCAGGGGCTGAAATATAGTCCCAAGGCTGTGGCTGGATTTTTCTAGCGTTTTCGATTCTTGGGCTAAATAGAATTCCATTTAGGGTTCTTTCTATCTATCTATCTAATCTATCTATCTATCTATCTATCTATCTATCCATCCATCCATCCATCCATCCATCCATCCATCCATCCATTCACCCATCCATCCATCCACCCACCCACCCATCCATCCATCCACCCAGCCACCCACCCACCCAAACCAACCCAAACCCACCCAACCACCCACCCACCCAACCAACCACCCACCCACCCACCCATCCATCCATCCATCCATCCACCCACCGATCCACCCATCCATACACCCACCCACCAATCCATCCATCTATATATCTATATATCTACCTACCTACCTACCTACCTGTCTAGTCTGTCTTGCCTATCTCTCTCTATCTCTCTATCTCCAGCTCACCCATCCGCCTGTCCGGCCGTCCATCTGTCCGACCATCTGTCTGTCTGCCTGACGGTCTATCTGTTCATGTCTGTCTGCCGACCCATCTACCTACCTACCTACCCACCTACCTACAAACCAGTCTACCTACTCAAAGCCCAACAAAGAACAACAAATCTTTCCATCCATCCACCCATCCATCCATCCGCCCATCCATCCATCCATCCATCCACCCATCTCTCTATTGGCATTTATGCCTATCTGACTATCGGTCTGTTCTACTTTTTCGTCTGTCCTTCCGTTGAGGTACGATAAGCAACGCGAGCGGACGGGGGAGATGTTGGTCGTATAAATGAGAACAAATCTCATAGTCCACGCTGAGTCTCAGCCGTTCAGATCAACTTACTCGATCAGGATGCACTTGCTACTACCATCAAGATCCGCACCCTGTTACTGACTCTACACACACTTAATCCGTCAATATTTATTTAAAGTTCTTCTACGGTCGTTTTCAATCTCCCGCTACTAAGTCCTGAACTAGGCTTTGCAAGTACCAGAATGTAGTCTGGAGAACGGAATGCGCTGTGTCGCTAGTTTACAGCCTGACTGCGATATCTGCCCCTTTCTGTCCGAAACATCAGTCTCCGGCAGAAGCTATATATAGCCCGTCACTAATTAGTTAACGAGGCATTTGCTTGCAACACGTCACGGCAGTCCTAATTTGGCGTTGGAAAATAACCCGGTACGGCATTTGTTGTTTTTAGGAACTGTCTGTCTGTCTGTCTGTCTGTCTATCTGTCTGTCGTCCGTCCGCACGTCCTTGTATCTATCAATATATCTATCTATCTATTTATCTATCTATCTATCTATCTATCTATCTATCTATCTTTCTATTTATCTATCCATCCATTCGTCCATCCATCTATCTATTTCTCTTTTTCTCTTTCTCTATCGTTATCTCTCTCTCCCTCCCTCCCTCCATCCGCCGGCCCGCGATATATGTCCATGCCCATTCCTACCCCTTCCCCGTCCTTCCTTCCCTTTTTAGATTTGTCTCCACATCCCTTCTCCGTGACTGTTTACGCCTGCCCCTACTTCTTTTCCCTTCAGGATTTCAGAACAGTGACTGCATTGTAATGCTAGCAGCTGGTTTTCATAATGTGCGTCCTATCCATCTCCAACTCCTCCTCTTCACTTCTAGTCCCATCTGTCCGGTTCTTACCCCCAGCTCTATATCAGTTACTTTATCATCAGACTATTTAATTCCCTCAATTCAGCGCAAGCATCCATGGATGGAAGCTTGGACCTTTTTAGTTGTACTTTTCTTTATTCCTCAAGTCATAGAGCCGTACAGTAGAACGGACTTGACATTGGAGTTGTTCCCCTCGTCACAGAGCCATTCAATAGGACGGACTTGACTTTGGAGTTGTTACTCTCGTCACAGAGCCATTCAATAGGACGGACTTGACTTTGGAGTTGTTACTCTCGTCACAGAGCCATTCAATAGGACGGACTTGACTTTGGAGTTGTTCCCCTCGCCGCAGAGCCATACAATAGGACGGACTTGACTTTGGAGTTGTTTCTCTCGTCACAGAGCCATTCAATAGGACGGACTTGACTTTGGAGTTGTTCCCCTCGCCGCAGAGCCATACAATAGCACGGACTTGACATTGGAGTTGAATATCTGTATTTATGTGGCGATGTATTTTTTTTCGATCTCCACAAATTCTCTAAAACAATAAAAGCCTCTTTCGCCTTTTTTGTATTCTTAATTCGATGCTTCAATCAGTACCTCATACCTTGTTTATATTACTACCAGGATATGTGAGGCGCGTTCAAATCAAACCGGGACTTTTTGTTCTATTTCTACCTGGATGGATTGTAGCGTGCTGTAACTACTATCATTAGTTAGGGGCCCTTGTGTCATATCACTGCTAGGTGGGCCACGTGGGTCCTGTCGTTGCTAGGTGGGCCACTTGGGTCTTATTACTGTTAGGTGGCCTACTTGGGTCCTATTACTGCTAGGTGGCCCACTTGGGTCCTATTACTGCTAGGTGGCCCACTTGGGTCCTATTACTGTTAGGTGGCCCACTTGGGTCCTATTACTGCTAGGTGGCCCACTTGGGTCCTTTTGCTGCTAGGGTGCCCACTTGGGTCCTATTACTGCTAGGTGGCCCACTTGGGTCCTATTACTGCTAGGTGGCCCACTTGGGTGCCATTACTGTTAGGTGGCCCACTTGGGTCCTATTACTGCTAGGTGGCCCACTTGCAATGGTCCAGTCACGTGACAGATAAATAAAAATGGCGGACTACACTGTTAGTGCTTACATGAAACAGCGTATTATTATGCAGTACTCAAAATTTTTATCCCTGGAGAAGGGTCTTGACAGCTCTGGTTCGCTGGCCCTGACTCTAACATGTTTGGATCACTGCCTAATGCAGCTCATGGACTGCTCAGCATCTTGACCCCACTCAGTCCATCTGATGCCTTTGCAACGTGTTTTAAACAACATAAAAATGGACCTCCTTTGGAGAAAGTGGGACATGACACGGATTTGATCTTCTCGGTTATCTTCATGTTTTCTAAATCCCATCTCCCATTTTCCACTTTTATATTTCCAAGAAACGGGAAGCCACTTACATGTCCCAGTAAATGACCGCCTATTTTTATATGTGGAGTAGATTTCGGGTTTGTCTTTATAATTACCATAGTTTTCACACTGCTATCGTACAATCCATAAACATAAGATGTCATCTTTACTTGAATCACCAATTCATGCTGGTTTTGTTCGCTTTCGGCAAGCAGAACTTTGCATGTTCTGTTCATTTTGGTGTGTTTTGTTTTTGAGAATCGACTTCACTGCACTCCGGCAATACCCGTCGGTTTTCAGTCTCTTTCAGAAGGAAAGGGTGTGGGTAGTGATGGTTCTTGTTCTAGTAGATCCACACCAGCCATTCTAGTAGATCCACACCATCCCATCCTGTAGATCCACACCATCCCCTCATGCAGATCCACACCAGCCTCTCTAGTAAATCCACACCATCCTCTCCTGCAGATCCACACCAGCCCCTCTAGTAGATCCACACCAGCCCCTCCAGTAGATCCACACCAGCCTCTCCTGTATATCCACACCAGCCTCTCTAGTAGATCCACACCAGCCCCTCTAGTAGATCCACACCAGCCCCTCTAGTAGATCCACACCAGCCCCTCTAGTAGATCCACACCAGCCCCTCTAGTAGATCCACACCAGCCCCTCTAGTAGATCCACACCAGCCTCTCCTGTATATCCACACCAGCCTCTCTAGTAGATCCACACCAGCCCCTCTAGTAGATCCACACCAGCCTCTCCTGTATATCCACACCAGCCCCTCTAGTAGATCCACACCAGCCCCTCTAGTAGATCCACACCAGCCTCTCCTGTATATCCACACCAGCCTCTTTAGTAGATCCACACCAGCCCCTCTAGTAGATCCACACCAGCCACTCTAGTAGATCCACACCAGCCCCTCTAGTAGATCCACACCAGCCCCTCCAGTAGCTCCACACCAGCCCCTCTAGTAGATCCACACCAGCCCCTCCTGTAGATCCACACCAGCCCCTCTAGTAGATCCACACCAACTCCCCCAGTAGATCCACACCAGCCCCTCCAGTAGATCCACACCAGCCCCTCTAGGAGATCCACACCAGCCCCTCTAGTAGATCCACACCTTCCCCTCCAGTAGATCCACACCAGCCCCTCTAGTAGATCCACACCAGCCCCTCTAGTAGATCCACACCAGCCCCTCCTGTAGATCCACACCAGCCCTTCTAGTAGATCCACACCAGCCCCTCTAGTAGATCCACACCATCCCCTCTAGTAGATCCACACCAGCCCCTCTAGTAGATCCACACCAGCCCCTCTAGTAGATCCACACCAGCCCCTCTAGTAGATCCACACCAACCCCTCTAGTAGATCCACACCAGCCCCTCTAGTAGATCCACACCAGCCCCTCCTGTATCCACACCAGCCCCACTAGTAGATCCACACCAACCCCCCTAGTATATCCACACCAGCCCCTCTAGTAGATCCACACCAGCCCCTCTAGTAGATCCACACCAGCCCCTCCGGGTTTTAGGCCTCTACAGCTGCTATCCACTCATACCTTAGCCAGCCCTTGTGTACAATAGATAGTAAGGATTTTTAGTCTGACGCGATGACTGCCTCTGTTAAAGAGATCCCTTAAATACATCTGAGATTTAATTCAAACAATGGCGAAGAGAAAGATGAAGTGGATGATTTTTAAATTTTTTATTTGCGTTCGCTTTATTTCTGTATTCCCCAATGACGTGTGCGTTGCACTAGGGTTTTTATTTTGCGCCGGTCGGCCCAGTGCATCTGACTTAAGCATGCATTTTATGTAAGGGTCTGCTTCCTCCTGCATTTTCAAATTGTTTGCTTCCCCGGGGTAACGGTCGGTACTGTGATGGGGATCGAACCCAGCTCCTTCGGATTGTGAGCCGCGTCACTTAACCACTAGGCCACGCCGTCCCCGAAGAAGAAGATGGAGGAGGAAGAATAAGACGGAAATGAAGGAAGGAAGGAAGGAGGAGAAAGACATAGAGATAGAATACTAATAATAATAATAATAAGAAGAAGAAGAAAAAGATGAAGAGGAAGAAGATGAAGAGAAAAAAGAAGAAGACGAAGAGGAAGAAGAAGTAAACCAAGTAGAAGAAGAAGCAGATGTAGAAAAAGAGTACGACGAAGGAGAAGAAGAAGAAGAACAATCGCCAAATGCCACACACGCTCTAACCTATCTGCCACTTGTACGCCCCTAAACAATCTACATCTGTTACAATCCCTCGCATATCTCAATGCGGGAACTGCGTGGCCTAGTGGTTAAACGCATCTCAGCCCCAGCCCCGGGGAAGCAACCCTACAGAAAATGCAGGAGCAAGCAGCCCCTTACATTAAATTCATGCCGAAGTCGGATGCACTGGGCCGACAAGCGCAAAATAAAAACACAATACAACGCGCACCACATGGGTGAATAGAGAAATAAGACGAACGAAAACAAATAATAAATCTCAATCTGGACATCTCCACGTCAATGTCCAGATTTCCCTTCTGCTAAGACGGCATTTGCCCATCTTCTAAACTCGCTTGATTTAGAACCAAATCTAGCCAAATCGTATTTGTGGAAAGCTGTAAATCCATTTAACCTCTTCATTATTTAGCCTCCGTGAGGTAGCTGTGATGAGATCTGGCAAAGTGTTGGTCTACTCGAGAAGTTTGTGAGCGGGTTGAAGATTATTGCTGACGTCCAGGGATGTCTCGCGACGTGTGAGGCTAAAATAAGAGAAGGAGAGAGGTTAAGAGACAAGGAAAGTGCGAATTGTAAACGACACCATGAATTTGCACATCTAGACAGACAAGGAATTAAGTACATTGGACAGATGACAAGAATATCTTCAGACTTTCCCGTTGCGTTAACATACATCCAGAGACAGATATGCTTCATAGATTAAGAAAGATCAAGAGAGAAATCGATTAACGGTTCAAATGGCAGAAGAATAACACTTTCATTCGCTACTGGTAAGTACACAAGCAATTTCAGAGCGGAGGCAGAGGCACTGAGGGCGGCAGTGGAAGAAATGGTGATAGGTAAAACAAATGAAAGCCACATAGTCCTGCTTACAGATGCGCTGGCCGTAGTCACAGCACTAAAACGCCAGAAAAATACTGAACTTAATGATTTAAGAGCAGTACTCTGTCAACTATGCCAGCAGACCGCACCAAAAAGGGTAGTGGTGCAGTGGGTTCCATCTCACTGCAACATCCAAGGCAACGAGGAGGCAGACAGACTGGCAAAAGAAGGTACAAAACTAACACAATCAGATACTAGTATTACATACGCAGAGTCAAAACGGCTTATTAAAGCTAGATACATGACCAAATGGGAAACCGAACATACTGGCTACACCAAAAACGGTGCCTATTACCAGTTGAACAGAAGAGAGCAGGTCGTGGTCTTCAGACTTCGCACTGGCCACAATAGACTGAGGTACCACCTATTCAACAAATTGAAGATAGGTGGCACTGACGAATGCCCGTGTGGTACCGAGAAAATGACCGCTGAGCATTTGCTGCAAAACTGCCCGACATACGAGGACCAGAGAGAGCAGATGTGGCCATCACTAGTGTCAACACTAGACACGATCTATGGCAGTGTCGACAGCCTCAGGATGACCGCCGCTTTTTTCGAAAAAATAATGGTTACTGTCTGACTGCGTACAACGAAGAAGAAGAAGCAGAAGAAGAAGAAGGATTAACGGTTCTAAACATATACTTATCATCAACATGTAGCATGTTCTTGACAGAACCTCGCTCTCATTAAATCCATTCGATAGTAATCTCGATCAGCAGTCAGTGTACTCGCCTACTCCATGTTCATGTTAAGGATGTCCTTGATGCCTTGTGTCCATCAACGCCTTGGTCGACCTTTGCCTCGTCTTCCTGTAATAATGCCTTCCAGAACTGCCTTCTCCAGTCCGTCATGGCACTTGATGTCGCCTAAAAACCTCAGTTTCCGGGACACAACGTGGTTTATAAGCCAGTTCTCTTCGACACTCAGAACCTGCAGAATGGCTTTATTTGTTATTTTCTTTACCCAAGTTACTTTGTTGATTCTCCTGTAGCATTTTGTTTCGAAAGCCCCGACCCTCTTTATTAATATTTGTGTGGCTTGACATGACTTCGTTCGTTCTCAATCTCCCACTACCAAACCCTGAAAGGGCTTAAGTAGCAGAATGTAGTACAGAGAACGGAATGCGTTGTGTCGTGGTTTACAGCTTGACTGCGATATTTGTACCTTTCGGTCCAACAAATCCGACTTCAGCAAACATTTTTTGAGTACCGGGTTAGCATTCCCTCTTCGATCCCTTCTCCTTAGGTAGTCTGCCCTGCTGCAGAATGTTATCCAGGATCACCGCGTGGAGGTGTAGAAGGGTCTTGGCAGCTCTGGTTCGCTGGCCCTGCCGCTTGCAGTCAGCTATGGTTGGTTGACCACTGCAGCTCATGCGCTGCTCAGCATCTTGTTGATGGTCCATGTCTCGCTTTCGTACATTGCTGTCGGGAATACGCATGTTCTGAGGATCTTCAATTTTAATTCTGTGTTTGAATCTTGTCCCACATTTAGCATACTATTTAGTTTCTCCATCACTATAGACAATTGTCTCCTTATTTCCCTTCCCCAGTCCCCATCGTTATCAAAGAGCCAAGGTATTCAAAGTAATCCACGTGTTCAATTTCTTCATTACCAATAGTGATCTCGGGTTGGGTCTGTGTGTGACAATGGCAATTATCTTGGGTTAGAGTCTGTGTGTGCCAATGGCTTTTATTTTTTGTTAGAGTCTGTGTGTGCCAATGGACAATATCTTGGGTTAGAGTCTGTGTGTGCCAATGGACAATATCTTGGGTTAGAGTCTGTGTGTGGCAATGGACAAGATCTTGGGTTAGAGTCTGTGTGTGCGAATGGACAATATCTTGGGTTAGAGTCTGTGTGTGCCAATGAACAAGATCTTGGATTAGAGTCTGTGTGTGCCAATGGACAATATCTTGGGTTAGAGTCTGTGTGTGCGAATGGACAATATCTTGGGTTAGAGTCTGTGTGTGCCAATGGACAATATCTTGGGTTAGAGTCTGTGTGTGCCAATGGACAATATCTTGGGTTAGAGTCTGTGTGTGCGAATGGACAATATCTTGGGATTGAGGGTCTGTGTGGGCCAATGGACATTATTTTGGGTTAGAGTCTGTCTGTGCCAATGGACAATATCTTGGGTTAGAGTCTGTGTGTGCCAATGGACAATATCTTGGGTTAGAATCTGTGTGTGCCAATGGACAATATCTTGGGATTGAGGGTCTGTGTGTGCCAATGGACATTATCTTGGGTTAGAGTCTGTGTGTGCCAATGGACAACATCTTGGGTTAGAGTCTGTGTGTGCCAATGGAAAATATCTTGGGTTAGAGTCTGTGTGTGCGAATGGACATTATCTTGGGTTAGAGTCGGTGTGTGCCAATGTACAATATCTTGGGTTAGAGTCTGTATGTGCCAATGTACATTATCTTGGGTTAGAGTCTGTGTGTGCCAATGGACAATATCTTGGTATTGAGGGTATGTGTGTGCCAATGGACATTATCTTGGGTTAGAGTCTGTGTGTGCCAATGGACAATATCTTTGGTTAGAGTCTGTGTGTGCCAATGGACAATATCTTGGGATTGAGGGTCTGTGTGTTTGCCAATGGACATTATCTTGGGTTAGAGTCTGTGTGTGCCAATGGACAATATCTTGGGTTAGAGTCTGTGTGTGCGAATGGACAATATCTTGGGATTGAGGGTCTGTGTGGGCCAATGGACATTATCTTGGGTTAGAGTCTGTGTGTGCCAATGGACAATATGTTGGGTTAGAGTCTGTGTGTGCCAATGGACAATATCTTGGGTTAGAGTCTGTGTGTGCCAATGGACAATATCTTTGGATTGAGGGTCTGTGTGTGCCAATGGGCATTTTCTTGGGTTAGAGTCTGAGTGGGCCAATGGGCAATATCTTGGGATTGAGGGTCTGTATGTGCCAATGGAAATGATCTTGGGCTGGGGTCTGTGTGTGCCAATGGAAATTATCTTTGTTTTATTTTTGTATATTCGGGATAATATTCTGATTTTCACTGTGCTTCTAAACGGACGTAAGCCATTGCACCAGACCCTCAACGACTTTTTGAGATAAACATATACAGAACATATACTAAACATATACTAAACATATACAGAGGCAAAGGCCGCCGTCCATCGTAGAAGATGATGGCATAATGTATTTTGCTATCTATATTTTAGTAAAAAGTAACAGCGCTACTTTTTATCATCACTCTCTCGTCTCGAGCCGCCTGACCCCAGTGGCAAGTAAAGGACAAGACGACTAGGGGGCGACTACGAGATGCAGGGGACTCCGCATCAAGCACCCGTGAAAAAGACGGCGGAGTCCGGAGTCGAACCCACACCACCTGATCACGAGGTCGACGGCTTAATCACTTCCCCACGGAATCCTCATATACAAAACATTTACAAAACATATACAGAACATATACTAAACATATACAAAACAAATACTAAACATATACAAAACATATACTAAACATATACAAAACATATACTAAACATATACTACACATATACTAAACATATACAAAACATACTAAACATATACTAAACATTTACAAAATATATACTAAACATTTACAAAATATATACTAAACATATACAAAACATACACAAACATATACTAAACATGCAAATTGGACAAACTCTTGATGAGGATCTCTTTGAGTGCTCAGCGGTTAACTATGTTAGGACAATGCTTCTTACTCCGATGCTATATCTGTGGAACACTTTGTATGGCTCTAGACAACAACTGGTAAAACATGCAGATACCATTACATGGCATTGGGCGAAGGGCGAGAACATTGTCACTGTTGGTTCCACAACAACAATAAATCTGAATTTGTCGTTATGAAGTGTTTTTTTCGATAATGGTATCTGTCCCCAATGAAGACCTTTTTTTCGTATCATTATTTTTGTTTTATGTTTCTCGCCCTGCACGTGTCTGTCTTGTACTGGTTATTATTCTGTCAAATATCGACACCATCATCACTGGCTCTTCTCGTCTTGTCAAACGATAGTAATTGTGCCTTTAGCACAAAGCCCGGGCAGAAGTATAGGAGACCATCTGTCGCCCTTGCCGTATTGTTCCTCTCTCGGTCTGCCTTGTTTGCTCCAAGGAAAAGGTGATACCAATACATTTGGAACAAGGCAAACTGCAGAAACTGTCGGAACAGCAGAGCAACTTCTATCTGTTCGCCTGTGGAGGCTTTGCTCTTAGACCAGCCGCCAACCAAGGCTAAGGGCCTGGTCTGCCCTGCCACAACATTCAACGTCTTCTTCTTCTTCCTCGTTCATCTTCAGACCTCAACTTCAATGACTCTAACGAAAGCAGCAGTCGACTCAAGGCTATGTGCACTTCCATAGGACACTGGCTGTTGCCAAATGCTACTTCTTGTGTCGGTATACAGTGGACAGGACTGCAAACTATTTTCTGCCTTCACGGGGGCTGTGCTGCAGGAACAAAGGTTTGTAGTACCAATCTTGAACTTGTACATATGACATCTAAGTCTGTTGTGACCTGTGCATAGCCAGAGAATTATCACCTGTCTCGCCTGGAGAGTTGATGGCAGTCATCGTTTTCTATGTGGCCAGGGTGGTCTTCTTTCCATGTTGCACTGTACGTTGCCCTGATGAATGCTTTTGTCTCATTATGTGTGATTTCTGTATCACTCTGCTGCAGCATTCCTCCCTCTCTGGCGAGTCTGTCTGCCTCCTCGTTGCCTGGAATGTCGCTGTGGGCTGGTATCCACTAGACTGTGCTTTTTTAGAAGCACTGGGACAGGCGTTCGAGCGAGTCTGCCAGAGCACCGAGTTCATTTTTGTGCTGGTTCTTGAGCGCCACTAACACTGCGAGGGCGTCTGTGAAAATGACCACTTGCTTGTCTCCCTGCTCCTTATGGTCTATAAGGGTTTCAGCTGCTTGTCTCAGAGCAACACTCAGCTGAGGTTGCCTTTCCTCGCTCTAGGATAAGGCATTGTATCCTCTTGCGTGTGCACCATCGTACATCGTCGGTTGTCAGGTGTGGTAGACGCTGATCAACTTTCACAGTTATCTGAAAACAGGTTGCACAGCCATATCTGACAAAACCCGACAAGCTACGCCAGTATCTTATCTTCAAGGCTTCAGATAGTTTGAAATCTGAGTTTTCCTTCTCCTAGATAAGCTGCCTTCCTTGTCCTTCGAGCCCCATCTACCTGAAACTACTGGCTTTAAGCCGCCAGCGGCTCTCCTTTCGTCCCTTCTCCTGTTAGTAAAAACAGTTCGTCCGCGTGAAGGCCAGGAGATGGACTTTGTTGTCAGAGACTATATGAGACGCACGCCATGGGAGTATTTAGTTGGTGTTGAGAGTCCATCCTCAACCCTACCCCCAGTTATAACAACATTTAGAACCAACATCACTGCACTCCGGACATACCTGTAGGTGTTAAGGCTTTCTAGGTAAATAACGGAGGTTGGCAGTGCCTGTAGCTCGCTTGTTGTACACATTCGTGCTCAGTATCACATCATATAACACAATACGGCATTACTTCATACAATAAGGAACACCAAGTAACTGATGGATTGACATTGTTATCATTCAATGAAAACTTGTCGGCCCAATGAGGAACATACATCTTTAACAACTACAAGCTAAGTGCTTCTGTCCATTGTCAGCCTTTCTAATTCTGTCCATATTTTTCCTGTTTCCTCTGGTTGTCACTTCTTCTCTTTTCCCTGAATGTTTTAGTCTACCCATACGTCTTTTGCCATGGGGATTCCAGAACAGAGACTGTATGTAATGCCTGTTTCATTTTCATCGATCAACATCTTCTTCTTCTTTTTATTCCTCTTCTTCTTCTTCTTCGTTTACTATCGTTTTCTTGTTTTTATTCTTCCTCTTCTTCGAACACCATCTTCGTCTTCTCCTCGTTCTTCTTCTCCTTGTTCTTCTTCTTCTTCTTCCTCCTCCTTTTCTTCTTCTTCTTCTTCTTCTTTGTTCAACATCGTCTTGTTGTTGTTGTTGTTATTTTTCTTCTTCTTCTTCTTCTTCTTCTTCTTCTTCTTCTTCTTCGATCATGATCTTTGTCTTCTTGTTCTTCTTCATTCTTCTTCTTCTCTTCTTCATCATCTTCTTCTTCGATCACATATTTTTCTTTTTGTTCCAATCATGGTGATCCTAGATAACAGGCTGCAACTGCCAGACTGGTTAAGGCGAAGGGAACCAATAGGGAAGCCTCAGTACTCGAAAATGTCTGCTGAAGTCGTATGTGTCGGACCGACGGTTCTATAACAAAAACAACACAGAATGGAGGGGGAGGGGTATTCATGAGCCTAACAAATGGTAGAAAAATAACACTGTCATTGGCAACTGGAAAATTTTCAAGCAATTTCAGAGCGGAGGCAGAGGTACTGAAGGCTGCAGTAAAAGCAATGCTGACAGGCGAAAGCAATGAAAGCCAGAAAGTCCTGTTTACAGATGCCTGATTACAGCACTAAAAAGTCAGAAAAATACTGAACTTAATGGTTTAAGATTTAAGTACTCTGTCAACTATGCCAGCAGTTCGCACCAAAAAGAGTAGTGGTACAGTGGATTCCATCCCACTGTAACATCCAAGGCAACGAGGAGGCAGCCAGACTGGCAAAAGAAGGTGCAAGACTACCACAACCAGATTCTAGTGTGACCTACGAAGAGTCAAAAAGGTTTATTAGGGTCAGATGCATGGCCAAATGGGAAACAGAACATACTGGCTACACAAAAAACGATGCCTATTACCAGTTGAACAGAAGAGAGCAGGTCGTGGTCTTCAGACTCCGCACAGGCCACAACAGACTGAGCTACCACCTATTCAATAAACTGAAGATAGGTGGCACTGACGAATGCACTTGTGGTACAGGGAAAATGACCGCTGAACATCTGCTGCAAAACTGCCCGACATACGAGGATCAGATAAAGCACATGTGGCCATCACCAGTGGCAACACTAGACAAGCTCTATGGCAGTGTCGACAGCCTCAGGATGACAGCTGCTTTCTTCGAACAAATTCAAGTTGACGTCTGACAGCGTACGAAGAAGAAGAAGATGAAGAAGAAGAAGGATGTGTCGGACCGAAAGGTACACATATCGCAGTCAAGCTGTAAACTACGACACAACGCATTCCGTTCTCCGGACTACATCCTGCAACTTGCAAAGCTCTTTTCGGGGCTTGGCAGTCCTTTTCAATTGAGTGATTGAAAATAAAAGAAGAAGAAGAAGAAGAATATACATGTCTATTTCTCTGTCCGCCTATCAATACAATAATATATATCCGTTTCTATGCCCAACTCCTAATGTCTATTGAACTGCTCCACATATCGTGCCTTGCGTAAATATTCTCAAAGATACAAAGACACTCTTTCACTCCGTCTCTCTCTCTCCTCCCCGCGTCTCTATTTATACCACAATGTCGCCATTATACGCAGTTAATGAAGACAGAGGCATATACCAGATCTAACAGCATGCATCTCACTTCAAGATCAATAAATCCTGCTCCCAAACAAGGGCTGTAACTTCAATATCTGTTGTCAGGTTGAAGGAATACCGTCCCTTTACTAGACATAATTATTTTACATAACGGCGTATGTATCTCGTTTAAGGATTTGAAGGGATTTTAGGACTTCATTGAAATATGCTGGTCCGATGGTTCTCAAGTGTGTCTCCTGGTAAGGACTTTGGTGAATAGGACCTGGCTGCATCTTTGAATTAAATGAAATAGACGGGGATCAAGATACTGAGCAGCGCATGAGCTGCAGTGGTCAGCGACCCATAGCTGACTGCTAGCGTCAGGGCCAGCGAACCAGAGCTGCCAAGACCATTCTACACCTCCACACGGTGATCCTGGATAACAGGCTGCAGCAGGACAGACTGGCTAAGGAGAAGGGATCGAAGAGGGAATGCTAACCCGGTACTAAAAAAATGCTTGCTGAAGTCGGATGTGTTGGACCGAAAGGTGCAAATATCGCAGTCAAGCTGTAAACTACGACACAACGCATTCCGTTCTCTGGACTACATTGTGTTACTTAACCCCTTTCAGGGTTTGGTAGTGGGAGATTGAGAATGAACGAAGCCAAGCCAAATGAAACAGACCAATTGTAAAATGTTACAGAATTTATCTTTCAAATGAGGAAAGAGGAGATTAATGCCTGGTCAACCGAAACATACTGATTTGCCATCAAATATTAAAACTTTCGATTTCTTCCATGAATTGATGGTATTCGTCTAGCCCGGTGAGGTTCCACATCTTCTCGAGCATGGTCACTCACCCGAGCCACACTGCCTCTCTTTGGGTCTGTAAAGTCGGGCAGTCCTGCATATGTTCTTGGTGTTTGTTTGGGCGTTACGCAATTGTATGTCGTGGTATCTCTGAGACCCATTCTGTGGAGGTATGCCTTGAGTCTGCAATATCCCGTTCTGAGTCTGGAGATCTGGAGATCTCTGCCAAGTTTGTCTATTTTCTGGCTTGTATTAACTTAACGTCTTTACACTGGTTTAGAAGACTGCAGAGTCCTCTTTTACTTTTAAATGCATTTATTATCCCTGCCTCCACTACTTCCTGTTGCAATGCATTCCAAGCATTCACCATTCACCACTCTCTGACTAAAAAGCTATTTTTAAATATCTAATCTGAACAATTCTTTAGATAATTTATAGCTATGCCCTTACTATTGTAGGTGGTTGAATTTTGAAAAAAACGTGTTATAGTCAAATTTATCCGTTTCTTTGATCATCTTATAAACCTGTATTAAGTCACAACGATTGCTTCTCTCTTCGAGACACTGTAGGCCGGTTTTTCTGAGTCCTTCCTCATAACTGTAATTCTGGAATCCCACTATCAGCTTTCTCGCTCTTTCTTTGTACCCTTTCCAGCTTGTTTATATCCCCTCAATGATAAGGACTCCACACCTGTACACAGTACTCCAATCTAGGTCTAACTAAAGCTTTATACAGTTTGACTATCACTTCCTTGCTCCTATGTTTAATATTTCTTTTTTATCATACCTAACATTGCATTTACCTTTTTCACTGCTACCTGAACTTGCTCACTGGCCTTACCTGTATGATCTATTATAACCCCTAGGTCCCTTTCCTTATCTATCTTTCTAATATTGTTCTCTCCCATTCTGTAATTGTGTTCCATATTGGATCTACCCCTGTGGATGACCGTACATTCATCTACATTAAACTCCATTTGCCAGCTTACATACCATTTCGAACTTTCTTTAAATCCGACCTCAATATATCCACTTCTGCTTTAGACGAGACACTACTGAATAGTTTTGTGTCATCAGCAAATTTTACAATCATGGATCCTATATGAATGTCTAAATCGTTTATATATATTCTTTGTTCTGGTCTCTCCATTATGTCGCCATGGATCGTTTGATCCATGCCTTTGCTTCTTAATAGCTCTGTGGATGGCGAGTCTACGTTTCGCCACTTCCGGCTCATCTTCCTTCTCGTTTCCAAGGATCATACACTAGGCCAGAATCCAATATAGGACTGACTGTTTTTTTGGGACATCAACCCGATGTTGTATTCCATTTCCTGTTAGAATCTGTTCTGTAGTTTCCTGACCAATACCCACCCAGTTCTCACTGGAAACAGATTCAATATGTCTTCTCTCCGGTCTGCCATTCTATTTCTCAGTCTATTGAACTTGCTGTGAAGCCGGAGGCTCGATTCTATTCTCCTGCTGTGCTCATTTGTTCATAAAACTTGCGTCACCACTCTGGCTCACAAGAAGTCCCGATAGCTCACCGCCAATATCCCACTCCTTCGTTCATCTACACTTCTCTCGCTATCTCCCCCACTCTCGCTCTCTCCCCCACTCTCGCTATTTCTCCCACTCTCGCTATCTCTCCCACTCTTGCTATCTCCTCCACTCTTTCCACTCTCTACCTCCATTTTTCACTGACTCCTACCATAGTTTTTCTCTATTCTTTCCCGACTTTCATTCCACACTTCCTCTCCCACACTGTTACCGCACATCCTCTCCTCACTCCCCTCCTATTTCACCCCTTCTATCTCTATCCCCTCTCTTTTCTCGCTTCCACACGATCAGCCTCAATCTTCCCTTCCGTCTTCGGCCTCATCTCTCCCTCTCAGCCTCAATGTATTACAGGCAGCCTCAGTCTCTCTCCATCAGCTTCAATCTCTCTCTCTGTCAGCCACAACCTCTCCCCCTTCAGCCTCAATGCCTCCCTCTCCACCTCAATATGTCCTCCTCAGTCTCAATCTGTCCCTTCAGCCTCAATTTCTCCCCCTAAGCCCTAATCTTTCCAGCTCAGCCCTAATCTCTCCCGCTCAGCCTCAATCTCTCCCCATCAGCCTCAATCTCTCACTCTCAGCCTCAAAATGTCCTCCTCAGCTTCAATCTACCCCTCAGTCTCAATCTCTCCCCATCATAACCAATCTCTTTTTTGTCAGCCTCAATCTCTCCCCGTCAGCCTCAATCTCTCCCCCTAAGCCTCAATCTCTCCCCTCAGCCTCAATCTCCCCCCTCAGCCTCAACCCCCCCCCCTCAGCCTCAATCTCTTCCCTTCAGTCTCAATCCCTCCCCCTCAGCCTCAATCTCTTCCCCTCAGCCTCAATCTGTCCTCCTCAGCCTCAATCTCTCCCCCTCAGCCTCAATCCCCCCCTCAGCCTAAATCTCTTCCCTTCAGCCTCAATCTCTCCCCCTCAGCCTCAATCTCTTCCCCTCAGCCTCAATATGTCCTCCTCAGTCTCAATCTCTCCCCCTCAGCCTCAATCTCTCCCCCTCAGCCTCAATCTCACCCCTCAGCCTCAACCCCCCCCCCCTCAGCCTCAATCTCTTCCCTTCAGTCTCAATCCCTCCCCCTCAGCCTCAATCTCTTCCCCTCAGCCTCAATCTGTCCTCCTCAGCCTCAATCTCTCCCCCTCAGCCTCAATCCCCCCTCAGCCTCAATCTCTTCCCTTCAGCCTCAATCTCTCCCCCTCAGCCTCAATCTCTTCCCCTCAGCCTCAATATGTCCTCCTCAGTCTCAATCTCTCCCCCTCAGCCTCAATCACTCCCCCTCAGCCTCAAACTCTTAGCCTCACTAAGTTTGAATCTCTTCCCATCATAACCAATCTCTTTTCCTCAGCCTCAATCTCTCCCACTCAGCCTCAATCTCTCCCCCTCAGCATCAATCTCTCCATCTGAGCCTCTGTCCTCCTCAGCCTCAATCTGTCCTCCTCAGCCTCAATCTCTTCCCCTCAGCCTCAGTCTCTCCCCCTCAGCCTCAATCTCTCCTCCTCCTCTGCCTCAATATGTCCTCCTCTGCCTCAATATGTCCTCCTCAGCCTCAATCTGTGCCCCTCAGCCTCAATCTCTTAGTCTCACTCAGTTTGAATCTCTCCCCATCATAATCAATCTCTCTTCCTCAGCCTCAATATCTCCCCCTTAACCTCAATCGCTCCCCCTCAGCCTCAATCTCTCCCTCAGCCTCAGTATCTCCCCGTTATTATCTCTCTCTTGTGTTTACTCACTTTTCTCATCAATCCACCTTTTATTTCTCTCCCCTCTTTATCCATCTCTCTCCCCCTCTCCCAAATATCACACTTCCTCTCTCATTCGTCCTCTCCCTTCCCAGAAATCCCCCCCCCCCAACCCTTCTGCTTCCGCCACTCCCCCTTTCTCCCCCACTACTCCCTCTATCCCTCCTCCCCAGTATAGCACCCCCACGCTTCCCTAACTCTCTCACCTGCATCCCCCACGTCATCTCTCCCCCACGTAATCTCTCAATGTATCCCACAATGCCCTTACCTGACAAAGTTTAACGAAGGCAACAACCAGATCCCAGATCCCAGATCCATGTAGTCTAACTTCAAAATCGATCAATCGAGCACACAAACAAGGGCGTATCTACAAACTTTAAAAAAAATAAATTTAAGCGGGGGCTCGACTTCATTGCCTCGGGTGTTTCCCCCATTTTAGCAATGAACCCAGGGATCTCCGGAAAAACAAATGACATCATGGACAGGCCGTCGCAGCTCGTAATCGAACCCCGACCGTCTGAATACGAGGCAAACGGCTTGACCCCTTCGCCACTATCGGATCCAAGGGTTGAAGAGATAGTCCCCTTCACTAGGCATTGCATACGCGACAGTGATGCAGCGTCTTCCAAAGGAGTCTTTGAGGATTGCTTGCCTTCATATCCCAGAAAATGAAATTACCCGCCTAACCACAGCCCGGTATACCTCACACGCGGACATAATAATCACAGTTAATGGACAGAATCTTACAGATGGGAACACGCTCACATACCTGGGGATTAGGCTGCCGAGAACCGTCAGTCTGGGCCAGCAGTAGAAAACAGAATAATTAAGGCCTGTGGAGCCTTAGGTAGAAGGCGCGAGAGAAGATGGCAGCGCTGGGGTCATTAGCGCCAAGACGGGGATGAAAGTCTTCCCAGCTGAAATCCTTCCAACCCTGATATAAGCATGCCAGAGATGGACTGTTTGTGTCAGATGTTTCATATTTTTTTTCTTCCTCTTCTTCTTCTTCTTTTCTTCATCACTTCTTCATTTTCCTTTCTTCTTCTTCTTCTTCTTCTTCATCTTCTATTTCTTCTTCCTCGTGTCCTTCTTCTTGCCAAACTTCTTCTTAACTTTCTTCTTCTTCTTGTCCGTTTCTTGTTCCTTGTTGTTGTTTGCGAATGCAGACAATGAGTAGGTTAATCTTGAAAAAGACGTTCAGTGGCGAGTTGCAGTAGCTTTCTTCACATCCCGAGCGTGCTGATGAAGGTGGACCGAGGTCCACCAGGTGGTTGTGCTATGCTTCTCTTCCTCTGCGTGTCGCTCAGTAATACAGGTATCACGTCGATACCCCACCTCGTTAGCCAGGCTGCCATGAAACAGCCCGTTTCCAGGGAGGACTGCGAGGAATCCGAGGTGAGGGTCTTGTCCAGTATATTTTACCTGACCCTGACTAACATGTCTGATCAGTATATTTTACCTGACCCTGACTAACATGTCTGATCAGTTTATTATACCTGACCCTGACTAACATGTCTGATCAGTATGTTTTACCTGACCCTGACTAACATGTCTAATCAGTATATTTTACCTGACCCTGACTAACATGTCTGATCAGTATATTTTACCTGACCCTGACTAACATGTCTAATCAGTATGTTTTGCCTGACCCTGACTAACATGTCTGATCAGTATGTTTTACCTGACCCTGACTAACATGTCTAATCAGTATGTTTTGCCTGACCCTGACTAACATGTCTGATCAGTATGTTTTACCTGACCCTGACTAACATGTCTAATCAGTATGTTTTGCCTGACCCTGACTAACATGTCTAATCAGTATGTTTTGCCTGACCCTGACTAACATGTCTAATCAGTATGTTTTGCCTGACCCTGACTAACATGTCTAATCAGTATATTTTACCTGACCCTGACTAACATGTCTAATCAGTATGTTTTGCCTGACCCCGACTAACATGTCTAATCAGTATATTTTACCTGACCCTGACTAACATGTCTGATCAGTATATTTTACCTGACCCTGACTAACATGTCTAACCAGTATGTTTTACCTGACCCTGACTAACATGTCTGATCAGTATGTTTTACCTGACCCTGACTAACATGTCTAATCAGTATGTTTTGCCTGACCCTGACTAACATGTCTAATCAGTATGTTTTGCCTGACTCTGACTAACATGTCTGATCAGTATGTTTTGCCTGACCAGACGTTAGTCTTTCTCATCTTCAAGTTAGCTTCTCTTCAGCTCACTGCTACTTCCGAATCCCCACTTGGCGATTCGAACGCCCACCCTCTCTAGTTTCTCTAACGACGAACGAACTAGCGCTCCTGCTATATCGATCCCACACTGACAATACGCAACACGGAATCCCTCCTCATTCAACCCTGTGTCTTGTAGAATCCACGTACCGCGACAAATGGTGAGTGGAAACATATAGTCACAAGAGCGTAATTGGGTTAATACGTCAAAGATGAGATGTGCTTGTGGTAATATCTGAGACACAGGCGATCAATGGAGACACACTGATGGAAGATGCTAGATTGTTCCAGAAATACTTTTAAGATCTGCGTTGGCCTTGGGTTGACGTTGGAGATTGAGCGAGTAAGTAAGTGCAAGCCAGGTACAGAGATGTGATGCGTGTTATGGCTGGCGTAAGGTTGTTGTTGTTGTTGTTGTTGTTGTTGTTGTTATTGTTTGTGAATGCCCATGATGAGTCGGTTACTAATTTGTGCGCCTTGAAAAAAAGGAGGTTGAGTTGTGGGTTTCAGTAGCTTTCTTCACATCCCGAGCGTGCTGATGAATGTGGAATGTCTGATCAGTATCGTTTAGCTGACCCTGACTAACATATCTGATCAGTATAGTTTGCCTGACTCTGTCCAACATATCTGATCAGTATAGTTTCCCTGACCTGACCAACATATCTGATTAGTATAGTTTCCCTGACCACGACTAACATGTCTGATTAGTATGGTTTCCCTGACCTGACCAACATATCTGATTAGTATAGTTTCCCTGACCACGACCAACATGTCTGATCAGTATAGTTTCCCTGACCCCGACCAACATATCTGATTAGTATAGTTTCCCTGACCTGACCAACATATCTGATTAGTATAGTTTCCCTGACCACGACCAACATGTCTGATCAGTATAGTTTTCCTGATCAACATATCTGATCAGTATAGTTTTCCTGATCCTGACCAACATATCGTAACAGTATATTTTGCCTGTCCAGACGTTAGTCTGCCACCTTAAGCATCTTATGCAATTACTTTGTTTCTTCAACTAAACTAAACTAAACGAAACTTATTTGATAATGGCGAGTTCTCGGGACAAACAAAATAAACAACTGTTTTCTTTCTTGTAGAGTTAAAGAGGCAACCAAAGAAGGTTCTGGACACGCTACTTACTTCCCTTGTCCAAGCCTCACGTCATATATCGTTCATTCAACCTACTTCCCTTGTCCAAGCCCCACGTCATATATCGTTCATTCAACCTACTTCCCTTGTCCAAGCCTCACGTCATATAGCGTTCATTCAACCAACTTCCTTGTCCAAGCCTCACGTTATATATCGTTCATTCAACCTACTTCCCTTGTCCAAGCCCCACGTCATATATCGTTCATTCAACCTACTTCCCTTGTCCAAGCCCCACGTCATATATCGTTCATTCAACCTACTTCCCTTGTCCAAGCCCCACGTCATATATCGTTCATTCAACCTACTTCCCTTGTCCAAGCCCCACGTCTTGTAGCGTTCATCAAACTTACTTCCCTTGCCCAAGCCCCCACGTCATGTAGCGTTCATCAAACTTACTTCCCTTCTCCAAGCCCCCACGTCATGTAGCGTTCATCAAACTTACTTCCCTTCTCCAAGCCCCCACGTCATGTAGCGTTCATCAAACTTACTTCCCTTCTCCAAGCCCCCACGTCATGTAGCGTTCATCAAACTTACTTCCCTTCTCCAAGCCCCCACGTCATGTAGCGTTCATCAAACTTACTTCCCTTGTCCAAGCCCCACGTCTTGTAGCGTTCATCCGACTTACTTCCCTTGTCCAAGCATCACGTCATGTAGCGTTCATCCAACTTACTTCCCTTGTCCAAGCCTCACGACATGTAGCGTTCATCCAACTTACTTCCCTTGTCCAAGCATCACGTCATGTAGCGTTCATCAAACCTACTTCCCTTGTCCAAACCTCACGTCTTGTAGCGTTCATCCAACTTACTTCCCTTGTCCAAGCTTCACGACATGTAGCGTTCATCCAACTTACTTCCCTTGTCCAAGCCTCACGTCATGTAGCGTTCATCAAACCTACTTCCCTTGTCCAAACCTCACGTCTTGTATCGTTCATCCAACTTACTTCCCTTGTCCAAGCCTCACGACATGTAGCGTTCATCCAACTTACTTCCCTTGTCCAAGCCTCACGACATGTAGCGTTCATCCAACTTACTTCCCTTGTCCAAGCCTCACGTCATGTAGCGTTCATCAAACCTACTTCCCTTGTCCAAACCTCACGTCTTGTATCGTTCATCCAACTTACTTCCCTTGTCCAAGCCTCACGTCATGTAGCGTTCATCAAACCTACTTCCCTTGTCCAAACCTCACGTCTTGTATCGTTCATCCAACTTACTTCCCTTGTCCAAGCCTCACGACATGTAGCGTTCATCCAACTTACTTCCCTTGTCCAAGCCTCACGTCATGTAGCGTTCATCTATTGTTCAGCGACTTGAATTGCTCTGCCGTCCGCCATCAGCATGTCACTCCCGTCACACGTATCAAGAAGGTTGGGACAAAACATCAGATGATCTGGACCTCGTACCACAACGTAGTCACACCTATCGCCGTCTGAGAGACGCCATCTCTTCATGTTCCTCCTACATGGTGATTCGCAAGTTCGAAGTCTATTTATTGTCTTCCAAAGTGAGTAGGGCAAGTGATGTCCAGGGGCAGATTCCTACTGAAGCTAGGTCAATGGGTCATAACTTAACTTAACGTCTTTATACTGGTTTATAAGACTCTGCAGAATCTTTATACAACCAGTGTCATTTACATTACCTTGCTCTAAAAGTTATGCCCTGCCAATCTATTCTTAAATGCATTAATTACCCCTGTCTCCACTACCTATCGTGGCAATGCATTCCAAGCATTCACCACTTTCTGACTAAAAACATATTTTCTAATATCTAATCTGGACCTTTCTTTAGTTAATGTGTAGCTATGCCCTCCTGTTCTTGTAGGTGGTTGAATTTTGAAAAAAAACTTAATATAGTCTAATTTATCCATTCCTCTGATCATCTTATAAACCTGTATTAAGTCACCACGAATTCTTCTCTCTTCTAGACACTGTAGGCCGGGTTTTCTGAGTCTTTCCTCATAACTAATTCTGAAATCCCACTATCATCTTTGTCGCTCTTTTTTTGTATTCTTTCCAGCATGTTTATATCTTCTCTATGATACGGACTCCACACCTGTACACAGAATCCTGTATCATTTCATGCCATAATTCATTGTGACGACTTTCAGGGCTTGACTGTGTGGACCTTGTTCATTTAAGAAAACTATGCCTGGATTTTTGGGGAACCCAGTGGTCTCAGGGTAAGGTGTTCGCCTCGAGTGTTGGAAGTAGCTGAGACCGGTATTTTGTTACCTGGATAATCCAGTAAAAATGTTCACCAATCTCTTAGTAGTGAGATCAGACCCCCGTGTACAGTGGCGCTCGTTAATAATATATTGACAATTGGAAATCGACAAGACTGGGCCTAATGGCCGCTGCTTTGGCAGAATTAAGTTACAAATCTACTCAAATTAGTCTAGGTATCTCGCCCCACAGAGAATATGTCGGAAACAGCGGACTATAACATCAGGTCTTGGTTATGTGGTTAGCGGAGCGGCATAGATGGCTCCTGGCAGGCTGCGGGTCTATCTTGCTCTAATTTACGCTTCCACCACCACCAGTCCCAAAAAGCGGACGAGCGTATATTCCTGGGACTACCAACCTAACGGTTGGTAACAGGGTAACAGATACTGAGACTGACCTAGCAAGTCATAAACGGATTTTCGCCTGCCAACAAATATGCCATAAAGAAGTTCATACCTCTCCACGAAGTCTACCGACACAAGTGGACTGAAGATAGATAGATAGATAGATAGATACATAGATAGGTAGATAGAAAGATAGATAGATATATAGATATATAGATAGATAGATATATAGATATATAGATAGATAGATAGATAGATAGATAGATAGATAGATAGATAGATAGATAGATAGATAGATAGATACATAGATAGGTAGATAGAAAGATAGATAGATAGATAGATAGATAGATAGATAGATAGATAGATAGATAGATAGCTAGATAGATAGATAGATAGATAGATAGATAGATAGATAGATAGATAGATAGATAGATAGATAGATAGATAGATAGATAGATATATAGATATATAGATAGATAGATATATAGATGGATAGATAGATAGATAGATAGATAGATAGATAGATAGATAGATTTATAGATAGATAGATAGATAGATAGATAGATAGATATATAGATAGATAGATAGATAGATAGATAGATAGATAGATAGATAGATAGATAGATAGATAGATAGATAGATAGATACATAGATAGATAGATAGATAGATAGATAGATAGATAGATAGATAGATAGATAGATAGATAGATAGATAGATAGATAGATAGATAGATAGATAGATAGATAGATAGATAGATAGATAGATATATAGATAGATAGATATATAGATGGATAGATAGATAGATAGATAGATAGATAGATAGATAGATTTATAGATAGATAGATAGATAGATAGATAGATAGATAGATAGATAGATAGATAGATAGATAGATAGATAGATAGATAGATAGATAGATAGATAGATAGATAGTGAGATCGATAGATAGATAGATAGATAGATAGATAGATAGATAGATAGATAGATAGATAGATAGATAGATAGATAGATAGATAGATAGATAGATAGATAGATAGATAGATAGATAGATAGATAGGTAGTGAGATAGATAGTGAGATGAGATAGATAGATAGTGAGATGAGATAGGATGAGATGAGATAGGATGATATGAGATATGATGAGATGAGATGGGATGGGATGGGAGGGGAGGGATAGATAGATGAGATGAGATGAGATAGATAGATGGGTTGAGATGAGATGTGTTGAGATGAGATTAGATAGCTAGATGAGATTAGATAGATTCATGAATTTGAGTCTTGTAATCTGCTCCAGGTGTCCGAACATTGGGTGTCTAGTGTCGTTTTACCTTTTCAGCAGCCTCGCTTCTTCTGGCGGCTGGTGGAGCTATGCCAATTATCTTGTTCGCATGACAGACAACTTCACACACACATAAACCTTTCTTTTGAAACGGCACTCCAACTGACTGGAACCAGGCTTGCAGGACACCTAAATCAGCATACGGCAGTCCTCTTGTAGACATTATGTCTGTAGCACTGTCTTTTTTATGTCAACGAATTGAAGATACTTTTTTTGTTGCTTCTTTTCCAGGCCAAAAACAAGATTATAATGCTGAGAGTTTTGAAGGAATTCCGGGGCCGAAACTCGACTAGACCATTGGCAGAGGAGGCCAGACATATACACCAAACCGAACCAGAGAGAGAGATTATTGACAAGAGCAAAGAGGTAGGATAGAAGTATCTACGACTCTGTGAACGTGTCATTTCAGGTTTATCCATTCGTTCAGACATCCGTCCATCCATCCGTGCAAGTTATTGTATCGTACTTCGTTTCGACCTATTAAAATCAAATGATTTGTCATGCTGGACCCTGCTTAAAACATCTGACATGTCTGTCTGTCTGTCTGTCTGCCTGCCTGCCTGTCTGTCTGTCTGCCTGTCTGACTGCCTGTCTGTCTGCCTGCCCGCATGTCTGTATGTCTGTCTACCTGTCTGCCTGCCTGTCTGTCTGCCTGCCTGTCTGCCTGACTGAATGTCTGTCTGTCTGTGAGTATGTATGTCTGCTTGCCTGCCTGCTTGTCTCTATACCTGCCTGTCTGTATGTTTACCTGCCTGCCTGTCTGTCTGCTTGATTGTCTGTCTGTCTGCCTGTCTGTCTGTCTGCCTGCTTGTCTCTATACCTGCCTGCATGTCTGTATGTCTGCCTGTCTGTCTGCCTGATTGTCTGTCTGTCTGCCTGCCTGTCTGTCTGCCTGCATGACTGCCTGTCTGCCTGTCTGTCTGCCTGTCTGTCTGCCTGTCTATCTGCCTGCATTTCTGTCTGCCTGTCTGTCTGTCTGTATGTCTGCCTGTCTGACTGCCTGCCTGCCTGTCTGTCTGCCTGCCTGTTTGTCTGCTTGTCTGTCTGTTTGCCTGCTTGCCTGCCTGCTTGTCTGTATTCCTGCTTGTCTGTCTACTTGTCTGTCTGTCTGTCTGTTTGTATGTCTGTCTGACTGCCTGCCTGCCTGCTTGTCTGTATGCCTGCCTGTCTGTCTGTCTGCCTGCCTGACTGTCTGTCTGTGTGTCTGTCTGCCTGCCTGCCTGTCTGTCTGTCTGCCTGACTCTCTGTCTGTCTGCCTGCCTGCCTGCCTGTCTGTCTGCCTGTCTGTCTGTCTGCCTGCCTGTCTGTCTGTCTGCCTGTCTGTCTGTCTGTCTGTCTGCCTGCCTGTTTGTCTGCTTGTCTGTCTGTCTGCCTGCTTGCCTGCCTGCTTGTCTGTATGCCTGCCTGTCTGTTTGTCTGTCTGTCTGCCTGCCTGTCTGTCTGCCTGTCTGTCTGCCTGTCTGTCTGCCTGTGTCTGCCTGCCTGTCTGTCTGTCTGCCTGTCTGTCTGTCTGTCTGCCTGCCTGTGTCTGCCTGCCTGTCTGTCTGTCTGACTGCCTGTCTGTCTGCCTGCCTGTCTGTCTGTATGTCTGTCTGCCTGCCTGTCTGTCTGTCTGCCTATCTCCCTGCATGCATGTCTGCCCGTATGTATGTCTGTCCGTCCAGCAAGTGTATCAGTGGAGTAGGAAGTTCCAAAACGTCGAGAGTTCTGTGACAGACTGTTCACAACACTGTCAAACACACAGAGTCATGGCCCCAGCGTCTTTTGCAGCCGTTCACTACTTCGTAAAGGAACATTGTCGATTGCCTGAGTTAAAGACATGCAACCCGTACTGGACCTTCATTCGCCGATGAATTTCTAGAGGTATCACACCTTCGCTGCTAACAAAAAACAGATAACACAATACAGCTTCTCTTTGGTGCATGTCAATAGTGGAGCGGCTATCTCTTAACTGCAATTATGACGTCATGTTGTTTGTCTGCACCGTGATGGCGTCTGCAAGACACTCTTGACATCCAAAGCAACCATATTAACAAGCTCCAATACAAAGGCATGGTTTATCAAATTTCGATCCTACTTTTAAAGTTTTCATTTGAATCTATCTCGAATAAAGATTTACCTTTCCATCCATCGTTCTGTCTCTCCCTAATTCAACTCTCTATCACACCTTTGTCCAACCATCTTTCCGTCTCTCCCTCACTCAACTCTCTACCCCTCCTTTGTCTGTCCATCGCAGACTTAATTCCGTCCCTCGTTTATTGAACATCACTCTAGCGTATTTTTCACAAGGTCACTCTAACTGGGCATTCAAACCATTTACATGTGGTCTATAGTCAGCGATGAATCCCATGGACCATCAAAGCATCGCATCCACGCTGCCGTCACAGCTCAGTTCGTATTTCCTCCTTATCTTTCTAACATCCCTTTGATTGAAATCAACATCAGATTGGATCTGGCATGTTGCATCTGACTGTTCGCGTGCTTGACTGTGTTCAAAGGATTTTTGCCAGCTGTAATAGTTGTTTCCAGAGGACGTCCGATTGCTCTATCGTGTATAGCAATCTTCGTGATGACTACTTTCGTCTTCCCCTCCCCCCCCCCCTCCTTCTTGCCGGACACGTAAAGTGAGTGGGTGGGTAAGTCAGCGAGTGAGTGAAGGAATGAGGGAGTGAGTAAGTGAAGAAGTTAGTTAGTCATTGAGTGAATGAGTGAGTGAGTGAGTAAGTGAGTATTATTTTATCTGTCATTCTTATGTTCAGCTGTACATCTATCATTTCACGTATCCATTTATCACGTATCCACCACTTCATATATCCATATTTCAATTCACTTATCCATCTATCACTTTACATATCCACCATTTCACGTAACCATATATCACTTTACATATCCACCACTTCATATATCCATCTTTCACTTTACGTATCCATCTATCATTTCACGTATCCATATATGTCTTCACGTATCCATCTATCACTTCACGTATCCATCTATCTCTTCACGTATCCATCTATCACTTCACGTGTGCAACAATTCATGTATCCATCTTTCACTTCATCCATCTATCCTTCGGTGTATTATTTTTTTATCCATCAGCTCCTTATCTGGCTAACATTCTTGTCATTTACTTATCCATCCATCCATCCATCCATCCATCGATTAAATCTTGTATCTATCATCACGCTGGCATGCACATTTCATCAGGTATTCATCCTCCCACTCTTTCTTCTTCTTCTTCTTCTGCGTACACAGTCAGACAGTAACCATTATTTTCTCGAAAAAAGCGGCGGTCATCCTGAGACTCTCGCCACTACCATAGAGCTTGTCTTGCAGTTCCACTGGCAATGGCCACATCTGCTCTCTCTGATCCTCGTATGTCGGGCAGTTCTGCAGCAGATGTTCAGCGGTCATTTTACCAGTACCGCACGGGCATTCGTCGGTACACCCTATCTTCAATTTCCACTCTTTCATCTATTAATCCACTCTTTGATCTATCAATCCACTCTTTCATCTATTAATCCACTCTTTGATCTATCAATCCCCCATTCTTTCATCTATTAATCCACCCACTCTTTCATCTACCAATCCACCCTTTCATCTATCAATCAACTCACTCTATTAATCCACCCACTTTTTCATTTATTAACCCACTCATTCTTTCACATATTAATCTACTCACTCTAAAATATATTAATCCAACCACTCTTTCATCTATCAATCATCCCACTCTTTCATCTATAAATCATCCCACTCTTTCATCTATCAATCATCCCACTCTTTCATCTATCAATCATCCCACTCATTCATCTATCAATCATCCCACTCTTTCATCTATCAATCATCCCACTCATTCATCTATCAATCATCCCACTCTTTCTTCTATCAATCATCCCACTCTTTCATCTATCAATCATCCCACTCTTTCATATATCAATCATCCCACTATTTCATCTATCAATCATCCCACTCTTTCATCTATCAATCATCCCACTCTTTCATCTATCAATCATCCCACTCTTTCATATATCAATCATCCCACTCATTCATCTATCAATCATCCCACTCATTCATCTATCAATCATCCCACTCTTTCATCTATCAATCATTCCACTCTTTCATCTATCAATCATCCCACTCTTTCATCTATCAATCATCCCACTCTTTCATATATCAATCATCCCACTCATTCATCTATCAATCATCCCACTCATTCATCTATCAATCATCCCACTCTTTCATCTATCAATCATCTCACTCTTTCATCTAGCAATCAACTCACTCTAAAATCTATCAATACATTCGCTCTTTCAATAATGAATCCATTCACTTTTGCATCTGTCAGTACACCCATTCACTCGTTCTATGTATCCATCCATTCATCCATATATCCAAGTCCTCATTGATGTATACATCGTCTCACATTAATATATCTATCACGTCTTTATTTGTGCGTTCATCCATTCTTCCATCCAGTCAATATATCCGTCTGTGAATCTTATTCATCCATATATCAATCCACTTCTTCATTTATCCACCCATCCACTCCTTTGTTCGCATATCCGTCTATCCATTTTCATTCATATATCAATGAATCCTTCATTACTGTGGACATCCACACCTTCATGTTTATCCATCAACCTACTCCTTCATACACCCATCCATCCATCCTCTCTTTATTCACGAGTCTGCCAACCTTCTATCTATCACACCTCCTTCAACCAATGCCCGTATCCAAACCGTAGCTATCTGTCTGGCGTATATAACTCCCACACACATTATATAACCTTTAGATCTATCGAACTGCTTGTATAAAAACCATCCTTCGCCATTACATTATCATGTTTTCAATTGCGAACGTCAATCGATACATTGACTGTCTTGTACAATTTTATTATCCATCCTGCGGGTGGTCGAGGGGTTTTACAGGCACACATGCCGCTATGCCACTGCTGTCACCACGTCGTTTGATGGTTCTACCATGAAGCATGGTCTTTGCAGAATGTCGGTACCATCAGCCCGTATGAAAGAAACCCATCTCTTGCCAAATCTCTGGAGTCATGTGGTACCATCGCTGTTCAGGTCTGTCTCTCTTCCCAAATCTCCAGCCTGCTCCAGAGTCATGCCCAAGCATTCCTAGACATCTTTGTGCATCGCCTTTTTGGTCTATCTCTACCTCTCTTGGTCTGTCTCTCTTTGTCTGCCTCTGCCTCTCTTGGTCTGCCTCTGCCTCTCTTGGTCTGCCTCTGCCTCTCTTGGTCTGCCTCTCTTGGTCTGCCTCTGCCTCTCTTGGTCTGCCTCTGCCTCTCTTGGTCTGCCTCTCTTGGTCTGCCTCTGCCTCTCTTGGTCTGCCTCGGCCTCTCTTGGTCTGCCTCTCTTGGTCTGCCTCTACCTCTCTTGGTCTGCCTCTGCCTCTCTTGGTCTGCCTCTCTTGGTCTGCCTCTGCCTCTCTTGGTCTGCCTCTGCCTCTCTTGGTCTGCCTCTCTTGGTCTGCCTCTGCCTCTCTTGGTCTGCCTCTGCCTCTCTTGGTCTGCCTCTCTTAGTCTGCCTCTGCCTCTCTTGCCCGGCACCATACCTTCCATTACCGTCCTCTCAGGTAGAGAAAGACTAACGTATGGTCGGGTAAAATATACTGATCATACAAGTGAAACCCATCGATCACCCGCAGCAAGGAGAATAATACATGATAATGTAATGGAGAATAATACATGCTAATGTAATGGAGAATAATACATGATAATGTAATGGAGAATAATACGTGATATTGAAATGGAGAATAATACTAGATAATGTAATGGAGAATAATTCATGCTAATGTAATGGCGAAGGATGATTTCTATACATGTAGTTTGATAGATGGTCGGTCTCCATGTTTCTGCTCCATACAGTAGCACTGACTTGACACTTGCGTTGAATATTCTAACTTTAGTGTGAATCTTGATATCTCTGGGTCTCCGAATGTTGTTTAGTGCCAGGAATGCCCCTCGTGCCTTTCCAATTCTGACCCTTACATCTGAACCTCCTGATGTGTTTATTGTGCTGCCGAAACAGGTCAAGGTATTCACTTCCTCCAACTGCTCTCCCTCCAGCATGGTTAGTTCTTTGCTGTTAGTGTTGAGTTTAAGGAGCTTGGTTTTCTTCATGTTGATATCCACTCCCAGTTTGGCCGATTGTTCTTTCACCTAATCAAGTTTCTCTTGCATTTGACTATGACTGTGTGACAAAAGTACCAGATCATCTGCGTAATCCAGATCCTCTGATTGTGACAATAGTGTCCTCTGTATACCAGTTTTTTTTGCCTTCGATTGATGTCTTTATTATACAGTCTATAGCCAACAGGAACAGGAAAAGTGAGAGCAAGCATCCCTGCCTCACCCCTGTCTGCACCCCGAAGCTGTCAGTCAGTACTCCTTCATGTACCACTCTACTAACTGTGTCTTTGTACATATTCTGGATGAGGGTTGTGTACTTCTCTGGTATCCCATAGTGTCTCAACAGCTGCCATACAGTACTTTGATCCACATTGTCAAACGCCTTTTCATAGTCTAAAACATTTGCGTATAGGGATGATTTCCATCCAATGCCTTGTTCTGCTATAATGCTTAGCGTTGCTATATGATCCGTGCATGATCTTCCCTGGTGAAATCCTGCCTGTTCCTCTCTGAGATTTTTGTCTACTTCAGTTTGTATTCTGTCCAAGATGATTATGTTGAATACCTTGCCTGGCACCGACATCAATCTAATCCCCCTATAATTACTGCAATCTGCCAGGTCCCCCTTCTTAGGCAGTGTCATCAGATGTCCGTCTTCCATTCTGTTGGCACTCTCTTCTTCTTCCATTCTGTTGTCACTCTCTCCTTCTTTCCATTCTGTTGGCACTCTCTCCTTCTTCCATTCTGTTGTCACTCTCTCCTTCTTCCATTCTGTTGTCACTCTCTCCTTCTTCCATTCTGTTGTCACTCTCTCCTTCTTCCATTATGTTGTCACTCTCTCCTTCTTCCATTCTGTTGTCACTCTCTCCTTCTTCCATTCTGTTGTCACTCTCTCCTTCTTCCATTCTGTTGGCACTCTCTCCTTTTTCCATTCTGTTGTCACTCTCTCCTTCTTCCATTCTGTTGTCACTCTCTCCTTCTTCCATTCTGTTGTCACTCTCTCCTTCTTCCATTCTGTTGTCACTCTCTCCTTCTTCCATTCTGTTGTCACTCTCTCCTTCTTCCATTCTGTTGTCACTCTCTCCTTCTTCCATTCTGTTGTCACTCTCTCCTTCTTCCATTCTGTTGGCAATCTCTCCTTCTTCCATTCTGTTGTCACTCTCTCCTTCTTCCATTCTGTTGTCACTCTCTCCTTCTTCCATTCTGTTGTCACTCTCTCCTTCTTCCATTCTGTTGGCACACTCTCCGCTTCCCATATCTTCTTGAAAACTCCTTGCGATGTATCAGTGGCCTTGTCTATATCTTCCATTATGGCTTCAGCTGCTATTCCATCTGGTCCTGCTGCTATCCTTATCTTGAGTCTGGATATGACCCTTTGGATTTCTATCTTACTTGGTAGGTTGCAGTCCAAGTTCATGGTCTCCTCTGCTGGTAGGATGTTTGGTGTTTCTTGTGGTGGAGGTCTGTTTATACTTTTTTTGAAACACTCAATCCATCGTTTCTGTTGTTCTTCCGATGATGTGAAAATCATGTCTTCTTTTTCTTGGATTGGTTTGTCTGTCTGTATATATCGATTTGCCATTTTCTTTGTTAACCAGTAGAGATCTCTCATATTTTCACTGTCTATGCTGCCTCCTGTGCCAGCTTGTCAATATATTCCTTTTTATTTTTTCTAAACATGTCTTGACCAACCTATAATACTCTAGGTAAGTTGTCCGTGTTTGGGTGGTCGGCCCTAACCTAACCTATAATACTCTAGGTAAGTTGTCCGTGTTTGGGTGGTCGGCTCTAACCTAACCTATAATACTCTAGGTAAGTTGTCCGTGTTTGGGTGGTCGGCCCTAACCTAACCTATAATACTCTAGGTAAGTTGTCCGTGTTTGGGTGGTCGGCTCTAACCTAACCTATAATACTCTAGGTGAGTTGTCCATGTTTGGGTGGTCGGCTCTAACCTAACCTATAATACTCTAGGTGAGTTGTCCGTGTTTGGGTGGTCGGCCCGAACCTAACCTATAATACTCTAGGTGAGTTGTCCGTGTTTGGGTGGTCGGCTCTAACCTAACCTATAATACTCTAGGTGAGTTGTCCGTGTTTGGGTGGTCGGCCCTAACCTAACCTATAATACTCTAGGTGAGTTGTCCGTGTTTGGGTGGTCGGCCTTAACCTAACCTATAATACTCTAGGTGAGTTGTCCGTGTTTGGGTGGTCGGCCTTAACCTAACCTATAATACTCTAGGTGAGTTGTCCGTGTTTGGGTGGTCGGCTCTAACCTAACCTATAATACTCTAGGTGAGTTTTCCGTGTTTGGGTGGTCGGCCTTAACCTAACCTATAATACTCTAGGTGAGTTGTCCGTATTTAGTCTATTCCGTCCCCCATCCTCGGTGACCCCTCTGGAAGCTTTCACCCCCCTTTGGCTTAGCTCATGTGATCACTGAGACATGCAAGCTCCCTCACCATCGTTTCAAGGTAACGGACTTGAGAAAGTATGATCTCCCTACCACTACTCAAAATGTGCAGGCAAGCGACTTTTATTCCTGTCATGTAATTATCTCGTCGACAACCAAACATATTTTGTTTATTAAATAAACTATGTAATGTGGGGAAGACGTGGGCTAGTGGTTAAGTGACACGGCTCACAATCAGAAGGTGCTGGGTTCGATCCCCATCATAGCACCGGCGGTTACCCCGGGGAAGCAAACCCTTAGAAAATGCAGGAGGAAGCGCAGACCCTTACATAAAATGCATGTCGAAGTCGGATGCACTGGGCGGACAGGCGCAACATAAAAACCGCAGTGCAACGCACACAGCGTTGGGCAATTGAGAAATAAGGCGAACGCAAATAAAGCAACAAAATCTGTAATGTGAACGCTTTTTCTTCTGGGGTTGGGGGGAAAAAAGCGGGGGGGGGGGTCATGGGTGGGGGGGGGGGGTTGCAAAGGCGTGTATATTGTTAAGAACATCAAAACAATGGCATTCTACCAATCATCATGTAACATGTCCTTTATAGAACGTCGCTCCCATCACAGTCTGTCTGAAAGAAACTCGTTCCCTTGCCAAAACTCCAGCCTCCGCCACAGTCATACTCAGGCATTCCCGGATGTCTTGGTGCCATCGTCTTCTTGGTCTACCCCTTCCTCTTTTGCCTGGCACCATACCTTCCATCACCGTTCTCTCAAGACCGTTGTGTCTCTTGATGTAACCAAAGTATTTGCATTTTCTAGCCAAAATGGAATTGATAAACCAGTTCTCCTCTATGCTCAACTCTTGCCGAATGTCTGCATTTGTCTTTTTTTTCTGTGCAGGGTATTCTGAGGATCTTTCTGTAACATTTTGACTCGAAGGATTCGATTCTTTGTCTAGAAGTTTTGGTAATCGTCCATGATTCACAGCCATAAGCTGCCACAGGAAAAACACAGGCTCTCAAGACTTTTACTTTTATCATTTTGTTGGTGCTCTGCCATAATTTCTTCAGGCTGTTCAGTCTCTGCATTGCCATAGCTAGTCTTCTTCTGATTTCTTTCGAGCAGTCGCCATTTTTGTCAATTCTGGAGCCCAGATATTCAAAATGTGTGACCTGATCTATTTTCTCACCACCCACTGTAAATGTATGCTGACATTGTGTTTTGTCGGTGGTCATTATCTTTATTTTATTTATGTTTATGAATAGGTTTTGATCTTTACTATGTCCATTAACGGCTGAAAGTAGCTGCTCTAGCCCTTCTGGACTTCTTGATAGTATCAATGTGTCATCTGCGTACCGTAACTCTGGAATCTCGTACCTCCCAATCGTACATGAGTCGAAACTTTCAATGTTCTCGTCTTCTCGAACATTTCTCATTATACATTCCGCACAGATGTTGTACAGATAAGGTGAGAGGATATATCCCTGTCGGACTCCCTTTTGTACTACAAACCAATCCGATGTTTGCCCAGAAACTCGTACAGCGGCTTGTTGATCTCGGTATAATGTTTCAATGAGATGGACTATGTACAAATGAAACACTATTTCCTTCATGATTCTCCACAGATTTTGATGTTTTACAGCGTCGAAGGCTTTAGTGTAATCAATGAAACATGTGTACAGGTCTACATTATACTCTCTACATTTTTCATATATATTCCTTAAATTGAATATGTGGTCCCGGGTCCCTCTGTCTTTCCTAAAACATGCTTGGACTACGTGAATTTCAGATTCAAACCTTTTCTCTATCCTTCTTAATAGGATTCGCAAGAGTATCTTGCTAGCGTGGCTGATCAGCGCGATAGTTCGGTAGTTCGTGCACAGCTTCAGGTTGCCTTTTTGGGGAGAGGGGAATATAAATTGATTTATTCCATGCTTCTGGCCACTCTGCACTGTGCCATATCTGTTTACACAGCTTGTGGTAGACTCGAGCACATGCCTCTCCTCCTGCTTGTATTAGCTCTGCTGGGATATCATCGCATCCTGGGGACTTTCCCTTTTTCAGGCTTCTAATTAAAGAGCGTACTTCTTCCAATGTTGGTTCAGGTTCTTTCTCTTCCTTTGGTAGGATTGTAACTGAGCGCTTTGTGCTATCTCCATACATGGTTCTGCAGTACTCTCTCCATCTATTCAGTATGTCTTTGGTTTCTGTTAATGCGTTATCCTCTTTGTCATTTATGACATGTGGAACCGGACGGAACTCCCTTGTCAGTGTTCTTATTGCTTTAAATACATCTCTTTCTCTGCCGTGTTGCTGTATCTTTTCTATATCCTTACACGTTTCTACAATGTATCTTCCTTTATCTTTTCTTATTTCTCTTCTAACTTTTCTTGCGCAGTTTTTATATGCTGTCTAGGTCCACTTACTTCCCATTTGTTTTAATTGTTGCATTTCTGCAATGAGTTTCTGTGTTTCCTCAGTTATATAGCTCTGTGTCTTGTGCGACATCTTGGGAATCATTGCTTTCGCTGTCGAGATCAAAATATCCCTTGCGTACGATGTCGACTTCTCAGATGTCATCTCTGTACCGCAAGCAACGCCTCAAATTTGTTTTCTACTTTGATGTTGTGTTCAGTAGGTATTGCTGATACATCGAAGCGTATTGGCTGGCAACCTTTGTTGATCCTACGTAGTCTTTTTTGGAAAACTGCAAACAGTAATTCATTGTCCGTATCGCAGTCTGCTTCTTGGCAGCGTTTTTGTTGCCAGCATATTTGATCTCCATCTTTGTTGCACTAGGATGTAATCTATCTGGTTTCTGCTGTTGCCATCAGGGCAACGTATAGTCTACGTTAATGTTGTTTGAAGAAGGCGTTGGCAATGGAGAGGTTGTTTTCCGTATTCTACCATACTCAGTAATAATTTCGGTAACAGCCGTTCATCTTTGGATACGCCAAACGATACAACGGACTGGAGAGAGTGGTTATGGAGAACTGGACACTGGAAGAAGAGGCAGCGACCGACCGAGAAGACGATAGACTCAGGACATCAATGAGACGATGAATTTGACCTTGGAGCAGGCCGGAAGACTGGCGAAAGACAGTTTCTTACAGACAGGCTGTCATGACAGCAACGTTCTGCAAAGGACATGCTACATGATGATGATGATAAACAGTCGTCTAGACGATAAAGGGAATAGTGTGCAACAAAACCTTGTCGCTGGAACTGAGAAAGAATGTCTTTGGATGCTACGTGGAGCCAGTACTGATATATGGCAGTGAATCATGGACAATTTGCAAGCAAGCGCATAGACCTTCACAAGCAAGCTATGTGTGGTTTTACAGAAGAATGCTGCGAACCCATGAACTGCAAGGAAGACTAATGATACAGTACTATCAGAGGCACAAAGACAAATTATTGCAAGGATCAGAACAAGGCAGTCGTCCTTTTTCCAGGTTTGTTATGAGAAGAGGCGGCTTAGAGCCGGGAAGGATATCAGGAACGAGAGCCGGAGGAATGCGGAGATAGAAAATGTTGGAATGGCACGGGTGACAATCAACTCTGGTAAACGACACACGTGATAGAAGCGGCTGGAGGTCATGCTCGCCAACCGGCATGGCACCTGATGATGATGATGAACATCCTTCCACATAAGAAGAATCGTTCTCTGCGCATGACCAGGCGACCATCTTTCTTTCTAATCCATCACGACTTTTGAAATTATGAAACAAATTACAAATTCACCATGTAATAGGATATTCGATTTCGACCCCTCCGCCTCTCCCTCATCACTCTCTCTCTCTCTCTCTCTCTCTCTCTCTGTCTGCCTGCCTCTCTCTGCCTCTCCGTCTGATTCTATATAAAGAGCCCACAGCTGTTTGTTAACTAGGCATCAACAATCTATACAGTGTATTGACACGTCTGTACCAAACTCTCTTAGACAAAGGTTTTCAGTCTGTGTGATATCTCATCCGTGTAGCTTTTTTAGCGAGCGTGTTGTTGTTGTTGTTGTGGTTGTTGTTGTTGTGGTTGTTGTTGTTGTGGTTGTTGTTGTTGTGGTTGTTGTTGTTGTGGTTGTTGTTGTTGTGGTTGTTGTTGTTGTGGTTGTTGTAGTTGTTGTTGTTGTTGTTGTGGTTGTTGTTGTTGTGGTTGTTGTTGTTGTTGTTGTTGTGGTTGGTGTTGTTGTGGTTGTTGTTGCTGTTGTTGTTGTTGTGGTTGTTGTTGTGGTTGTTGTTGTTGTGGTTGTTGTTGTTGTTGTTGTGGTTGTTGTGGTTGTTGTTGTGGTTGTGGTTGTTGTTATGGTTGTTGTTGTTGTTGTGGTTGTTGTTGTTGTAGTTGTTGTTGTTGTTGCTGCTGCTGCTGTGGTTGCTGTTGCGGCTGCTGCTGTTGTTGTTGCGGCTGCTGTTGCGGCTGCTGCTGTTGTTGTTGTTGCTGCTGTTGCTGCTTCTGCTGCTGTTGTTGTTAAATGCCAATAATGAAGAAGTTTACCATTTTGTGCACCCTGAAAAGGCGGGTTGTAGTAGCTTTCCTCACATCCCGAGCGTGCTGATGAAGTTGGACCGTGGTCCACCAGGCGGTTGTGCTATGCTTGCCCGATCAGATCACATCGATCTACATCTAGTGATCCAGGCAGCCATGACAACAGCCTGTTTCCAGGGAACGCTACATGGAAGAGAGATTGTGGTCTTGGTCAGTGTAATGGGTATGATCCTGACGGGACGTCCTGGTCAGTATGCTGTGCCCGACGTGACGTCCTGGTCAGTATGTTGTGCCTGGCCCCGACGTCCTGGTCAGTATGTTGTGCCTGACACTGACGTCCTGGTCAGTATGTTGTGCCTGACCCTGACGTCCTGGTCAGTATATTGTGCCTGACGCGACGTCCTGGTCAGTATGTAGTGCCTGACCCTGACGTCCTGGTCAGTATGTTGTGCCTGACCCTGACGTCCTGGTCAGTATGTTGTGCCTGGCCCTGACGTCCTGGTGAGTATGTTGTGCCTGGCCCTGACACGACGTCCTGGTCAGTATGTTAGGCCTGGCCCTGACGAAACGCCCTGTCAGTATGTTGTGCCTGACGCGACGTCCTGGTTAGTATGTTGGGCCTGACGCGACGTCCTGGTCAGTATGTTGTGCCTGACGCAACGTCCTGGTCAGTATGGTGTGCCTGACGCGACGTCCTGGTCAGTATGTTGTGCCTGACGCGACATCCTGGTCAGTATGTTGTGCCTGACGTGACGTTCTGGTCAGTATGTTGTGCCTGACCCTGACGCGACGTCCTTGTCAGTATGTTGTGCCTGACCCTGACGCGACGTCCTGGTCAGTATGTTGTGCCTGACCCTGACGCGACATCCTGGTCAGTATGTTGTGCCTGACCCTGACGCGACGTTCTGTTCAATATGTTGTACCTGATTGGACTAGCGTCTCAGTTCCCCTTTCGATAGTGTAAAGGCTAAAGTCAAGGTCATGTGCAAGACATTGACCATGACCCCGCGTTACGTCCACGACGAGGACTTGGAAACAGTGTACGAGGGGTGTTCAAGTCAAACCAGGACTTTTTTGGGTAATGAAAAAAATTTTTAAATATTGAAAATGTCATTTATGTTTCGATATAATCTCCAGAAACAGTTATGTAATTCCTCCCGCGTTTAAATAATGCTTGTAAAGCTTCAACGTAGAAAGATTCGTCAGTATGTCTCAACCAATCCAGGACAACCTGCTTCACTTCGTCATCAGTGAGGACATGCTGACCTCCCTGGAATTCGTTTACGGGTCCAAAAAAGTAATAATTGCCTGGAGCGAGATCTGGGCTGTAAGGTGGATGTGCAAATACCTCCTAGCCGAGTTGCGGCAGATGACACATGTTGCCGTGAGTGTCTCATCAGTGTATTGTGATTGCCTTCTATCACAAGAAGCTTCATCGAATGGCTTGCAAAAGTATACTGCAAAGGTATAGACAATGACAATACACAGAATATAGGAAACACTACATTTTCAGGCGAAAAGCACATAAGTGTTATAGGTCAAAGAATTCAAATACTTTAGTAGCGTGTTCAGACAATATGAATATAGATGGGTAGCTTATTTACGCAATATGGAAGGCTGGACAAAGAGGTGGAATTAAGAACACAGAAAGTAAATGTGGTGTCCTTTCAGTTCTCACTATTACTAAGACACAAACACATCACATTGGAGACAAAGAGACAGCTGATAAATATGATTTTTATACGAACTCTCTGCTACCAGTGTCAGACATGGACACTCGCCAATCCTCTGCTACCATTGTCAGACATGGACACTCGCCAATCCTCTGCTACCAGTGTCAGACATGGACACTCGCCAATCCTCTGCTACCAGTGTCAGACATGGACACTCACCAATCCTCTGCTACCAGTGTCAGACATGGACTCACCGAAGCAGAAGAAAGACAAATCATCATAGTATGAGAAATGAGGTGTTTGAGAAATACGGTAGTAGTAGTAATAGTAGTAGTGGTAGTACCACAGGAGAAGCAGCAGCACCAGTAGTAGTAATAGTAGCAGTTGTAGTAGTAGATGCACTTCTTGTAGTAGTAGTAGTAGTAGTAGTAGTAGTAGTAGTAGTAATAGTAGTCGTAGTAGTCGTAGTATATGTAGTTGTGATAATGCTAGTAGTAGTAGTTGTAGCAGTAGATGCACTTCTTGTAGTAGTAATAGTAGTAGTAGTAGTAGTAGTAGTAGTAGTAGTAGTAGTAGTAGTAATAGTAGTCGTAGTAGTCGTAGTATATGTAGTTGTGATAATGCTAGTAGTAGTAGTTGTAGCAGTAGATGCACTTCTTGTAGTAGTAGTAGTAGTAGTAGTAGTAGTAGTAGTAGTAGTAGTAGTAGTAGTAGTAGTAATAGTAGTCGTAGTAGTCGTAGTATATGTAGTTGCAAATTGAAGATAGGTGGTACCGACGAATGCCCGTGCGGTACTGGTAAAATGACCGCTGAACATCTGCTGCAGAACTGCCCGACATACGAGGATCAGAGAGAGCAGATGTGGCCATCACCAGTGGAACTGCAAGACAAGCTCTATGGCAGTGTCGACAGCCTCAGGATGACCGCCGCTTTTTTCGAAAAAATAATGGTTACTGTCTGACTGCGTACGAAGAAGAAGAAGAAGAAGTAGTATATGTAGTTGTGATAATGCTAGTAGTAGTAGTTGTAGCAGTAGATGCACTTCTTGTAGTAGTAGTAGTAGTAGTAGTAGTAGTAGTAATAGTAGTCGTAGTAGTCGTAGTATATGTAGTTGTGATAATGCTAGTAGTAGTTGTAGTTTTGGTACGGTAGTAATAGTAGTAGTAATAGTAGTAGTAATAGTAGTAGTAAAAAGGTAAAGGCCGTTTTCCATCGTAGACGATGATGGCTAGCGATATTTTTAGTAAGGAATAACTGCCCTACTTTGTATCCTCATTCTCTCGTCTCGTGCCGCCCGACCCCAGTGGCAAGTCAAGGACAAGACGACTAGGGCGCGACTACGAGATGCAGGGAACTCCGCAGTAAGCACCCGTGAAAAAGACGGTGGAGTCCGAAGTCAAACCCATACAAACTGATCACGAGACCAACGGCTTAACCACTTCACCACGGAATCCCCAGTAGTAGTAGTAGCAACAGTAGTGTTAGATGTAGTTGTTTTAATGTAAGTAGTAGTGTGTAATTAGTAGAAACTAATGAGGCAAAAACGCAAAATTAAAAAAAAAATAAACAAAACATCCTGAAGATGACGCAGACAAACAAAAATGAGTCACGGACTCCACATCACGAGGTTTCGAAAATGAAAAAAATATTTATCCATGTTTTGTCTTTAAACCCTGCCAGCATTCAAGTGTTGGCGCATAATTGTTTGTACATTGGAACTGTCAATGTTCAGCAGCGGCAGTAGTAGTGGTGGTAGTGACATTAACAGTGAGATAACAATATTGAGAACGGGAAGAAAACAAGACGAAGGTCGGGGCAGAGCGGATTGAAAACCACTGAACGACCAAGCAGAAATCGTGTGTACGCCGCTCTGTGACAATCAATTGTTAATGAAAATAAGCGGGTTCGTGATAGGTTTCCGCAAACAGACTCGTTTACAAATTATCTGTTAGTACCTCTGTAAACAGATCTATGCGGCTTTGATAAGGAAAATATATGGCGTACCGTTTGAGTCCAAATCATTTTATTTTGTAATTGGGGCCAACGTAATTTGTGTTGTATAAATTAGTATTCACGAATATACGAGCACTAAACTGCCTTTAGAGATGAATGGGTCGAAGACCAAAGTGTTACGCAATCGTTTTGTCAATTGTGATCCAGTCTTACTTGGGGGAGTGCAACCTGAGTCAACGAGTACATCTTTCTAGGGCGCTTCCTCAATATGGAGACTATCCTGGAACCTGAACTGACAAGACGTTGCCGCGCGGGCTGGGCAGTCGTCTGATCCTTTAGCACGGTCCTGGACAGTTGCCAAGTTCAATGACCTATGAGCCTCTCCCTTTTACTGTGCTTCCTCTGTGTACTACGGTGCTGAGACATGGAGGATTCATTGAGAGTGGCACAGGCATCTCCTGAGAGACGCTTGGTCGGTATCACTATCTGTGTCCATGATGATCGTCCGTCACATGTGATGGAGACCACTCTCTTTATCCAGCCGTGTGGACAGTCTTTCTATTGCTGTGTCCACGATGTTCGTCCGTCACATGTGATGAAGACCATTCTCTTTGTCCAGCCGTGTGGACAGTCTTTCTATTGCTGTGTCCACGATGTTCGTCCGTCACATGTGATGGAGACCACTCTCTTTGTCCAGCCGTGTGGACAGGTCTTTCTCTTGATGTGTCCATGATGCTCGTTCATCACATGTGATGAAGACCACTCTCTTTGTCCAGCCGTGTGGACAGGTCTTTCTCTTGCTGTGTCCATGATGTTCGTCCGTCACATGTGATGAAGACCACTCTCTTTGTCCAGCCGTGTGGACAGTCTTTCTATTGCTGTGTCCACGATGTTCGTCCGTCACATGTGATGAAGACCACTCTCTTTGTCCAGCCGTGTGGACAGGTCTTTCTCTTGATGTGTCCATGATGCTCGTTCATCACATGTGATGAAGACCACTCTCTTTGTCCAGCCGTGTGGACAGGTCTTTCTCTTGATGTGTCCATGATGCTCGTTCATCACATGTGATGAAGACCACTCTCTTTGTCCAGCCGTGTGGACAGTCTTTCTATTGCTGTGTCCACGATGTTCGTCCGTCACATGTGATGGAGACCACTCTTTTTGTCCAGCCGTGTGGACAGGTCTTTCTCTTGCTGTGTCCATGATGTTCGTCCGTCACATGTGATGAAGACCACTTTCTTTGTCCAGCTGTGTGGACAGGTCTTTCTCTTACTGTGTCGATGATGTTCGTCCGTCACATGTGATGGAGACCACTCTCTTTGTCCAGCCGTGTAGACAGTCTTTCTCTTGCTGTGTCCGGTGAAATGGGTGACTTGCGCGATGATGTGGATTAAAGTGAGGAAGAAAACCTCACTCTATAGTTCTAAGCTACCTTTGGCCAGTGGCAAGATTTTATGGAGACGAGTGGAGATAGCACATGATGCAGATCTTTCCTCAAGGTTTACTTCCGAAGCCTTTCCCGTACAAAGATGTCCCGCAAGGCGGCGGAGGGGGGATGACATCTAACGTTGTGTATCGTCATCACTCAGCGTGTGAGTGAGTCTGGCATATCTCCCCGGCTGTGTTTAAATGTCTAAATTTCACTCACCAAAACACTGTTTGCAGCTAGGACGAAGGGTACCAATCTCGTAAAATTCAGCCTTGTGAACTAGACCGCGAAATACGACCCATGTTTAAGCGTAGTTCTGTTCATAAACCAGATGTCCATTCCAGAATAATCTAACGGAAGAAATCACACACAAAAAACGAACGAACTAGCCAGTCCAAATGGAAAACAACAACACATTCCCGTGAACACAAGTGAAAGTCGTCGGTTAGGGTGAAGTCCGTGCCCTGACGGCATCCATTATGAACTAAAACAGCAGAGCAATGTAAACCCGCAGCCGGTACGAAGCCATCTTTGCTGTATATCCGGACCCAACGTATGCACAAAGAAATACGGCCTCTGTCTCCTTCATATATTCTCGTGAGAAGCAATTTGGGAAGGTTCTGCATGGGGCTGGCAGCCTTACCATCTTTAAAATCATTGTTGTTGAAAAGACACTGCTATTTTTGTTTTTTAATGTCCACAACGAGAAAGTTTACTCTTTTGTGCGCCCTGAAAAGAACGTTCAGTGGCGGGATGTAGTAGGTTTCTTAACATTCCGAGCGTACTGATGAAGGTGGAACGTGGTCCACCAGGCGTTTGTGCTGGGATTGGCTTCATCTACGTTTTGTTAGTGCTCTGCCATAATTTCTTCAGGCTGTTCAGTCTCTGCATTGCCATGGCTATTTTTCTTCGAGCAGTCGCATTATTGTCAATTCTGGAGTCCAAAGCTTCCTAACGTGGGCCAGATCAACAAATAAACTAATCATGGCGGGGCATTGGAACAAGTGGATATCTTTACCCATATTCGCATCACAATTAACGCACCAGGAAAATAAATATAGTCAGGCAGAACATACTGATCGGACGTGTTAGTCAGGGTCAGGCAGAACATACTGATCAGACGTGTTAGTCAGAGTCAGGCAGAACATACTGATCAGACGTGTTAGTCAGGGTCAGGTAAAATATACTGATCAGACATGTTAGTTAGGGTCAGGTAAAATATACTGATCAGACATGTTAGTCAGGGTCAGGTAAAATATACTGATCAGACATGTTAGTCAGGGTCAGGTAAAATATACTGATCAGACGTGTTAGTCAGGGTCAGGCAAAATATATTGGCCCAGACCCGCACCTCGGGCTTCTGATGAATGGGGCGACCTTTACATCTCAGGCATGCAAAGTCATTAAAGTACGGACCTGCTGAAATGAATTGAGAGAGAGTTGCAGAGGATAGGGCCAAATGGGGAGACATGCTCAGACAACCTTACAACCAGTCTTAGGACTGACCAACCAGAGGATAGGGCCAAATGGAGAAACACACTCAGACAACCTTACAACCAGTCTTAGGACTGACCAACCAGAGGATAGGGCCAAATGGAGAGACATGCTCAGACAACCTTACAACCAGTCTTAGGACTGACCAACCAGAGGATAGAGCCAAATGGAGAGACATGCTCAGACAACCTTACAACCAGTCTTAGGACTGACCAACCAGAGGATAGGGTCAAATGGAGAGACATGCTCAGACAACCTTACAACCAGTCTTAGGACTGACCAACCAGAGGATAGGGCCAAATGGAGAGACATGCTCAGACAACCTTACAACCAGTCTTAGGACTGACCAACCAGAGGATAGGGTCAAATGGAGAGACATACTCAGACAACCTTACAACCATTCTTAGGACTGACCAACCAGAGGATAGGGCCAAATGGAGAGACATACTCAGACAACCTTACAACCAGTTTTAGGAATGACCAACCAGAGGATAGGGCCAAATGGAGAGACATACTCAGACAACCTTACAACCAGTCTTAGGACTGACCAACCAGAGGATAGGGCCAAATGGAGAGACATACTCAGACAACCTTACAACCAGTTTTAGGAATGACCAACCAGAGGATAGGGCCAAATGGAGAGACATACTCAGACAACCTTACAACCAGTCTTAGGACTGACCAACCAGAGGATAGGGCCAAATGGAGAGACACACTCAGACAACCTTACAACCAGTTTTAGGAATGACCAACCAGAGGATAGGGCCAAATGGGGAGACATACTCAGACAACCTTACAACCAGTCTTAGGACTCACCAACAAGAGGATAGAGTCAAATGGAGAGACACACTCAGACAACCTTACAACCAGTTTTAGGAATGACCAACCAGAGGATAGGGCCAAATGGGGAGACATACTCAGACAACCTTACAACCAGTCTTAGGACTCACCAACAAGAGGATAGAGTCAAATGGAGAGACACACTCAGACAACCTTACAACCAGTCTTAGGACTCACCAACCAGAGGATAATGCTGATGAATCCTTAATCGCCATAACATATCTTCCACAGACATTGTCGTGCGCAGTCCAATGACCCGGTCGTGTATTCTCGTGCGTGAGACATTGTCCTACACAAGGATCAATTGATCTACCGTTTGGTCCCTTATCTAGTGTTGCAACACGACCGGAAACTATTATTATTGTACCCATATAAACGTTAAAACAAAAGGGGATAGCGAGCAAACTATTTCCGCCATTCCGTGCTTAGAATAACAACATGGACAAGAAAAGTAAAAAGTGTTATTCCATCACCAATTCTAACAACACTAGAATTCACACTGTACAGCGCTGGTAAATTATCAAACAAAAGCACGGGGGGAAAACTTGCGTGGGTCGGAGACACAGAGACAATGAACATTGACAGTTCCAATGTACAAACAATTATGCGCCAACACTTGAATGCTGGCAGGGTTTAAATACAAAACATGGATATATATTTTTTTTTCATTTTCGAAACCTCGTGATGTGGAGTCCGTGACTCAATTTTGTTTGTCTGCGTCATCTTCAGGATGTTTTGTTTATTTTTTTTTTAATTTTGCGTTTTTGCCTCATTAGTTTCTACTGGCGGAGGCACGCCTATTCCACCCCAGACCGTAGTCAGTTGGGCGATATTAAGACGCATAAACCAGTGCTTGGTTCTATGTGTGCGTCTGTATGTACCTATGTTAGGTTCGTGCGCTCTCAAAAGCCAGTCTAACCAAAGTGGAATGAAAGGGCCTCACTCCGAGGGCGCGTATTAAAGTTGTGCAAGGGTGTGATTGTTGGACAATCAAATGAAACTTTGTCGTCCTACGTTCTTCCGGGTTGTAGCGCAGTGTCGTCTCACTTTCTGCCGGGTTGTAGCCCAGTGTCGTCTCACTTTCTACCGGGTTGTAGCCCAGTGTCGTCTCACTTTCTGCCGGGTTGTAGCCCAGTGTCGTCTCACTTTCTTCCGGGATGTAGCCCAGTGTCGTCCTACGTTCTTCCGGGTTGTAGCCCAGTGTCGTCTCACTTTCTGCCGGGTTGTAGCCCAGTGTCGTCTCACTTTCTACCGGGTTATAGCCTAGGTTCGTCCCACTTTCTACCGGGTTATAGCCCAGGTTCGTCCCACTTTCTACCGGGTTATAGCCTAGGTTCGTCCCACTTTCTACCGGGTTATAGCCCCGGTTCGTCCCACTTTCTACCGGGTTGTAGCCCAGTGTCGTCTGACTTTCTACTGGGTTGTAGCCCAGTGTCGTCTGACTTTCTACCGGGTTGTAGCCCAGTGTCGTCCCACTTTTTACCGGGTTGTAGCCGAAATATTGTTTTAGTCAGCGAGTGGTGGATGCTTGGAATGCATTGCCACGGGAGATAGTGGAGGCAGGGACAGTTAATGTATTTAAGAATAAATTGGATGCCTATAGCTTTTAGAGCAAGGTAATGTAAATGAAAATTGTTGTATACCGACTCTGCAGAGTCTTCATCACCACATCACGTCATTGTGTCATCTACCCTCAGTGCGTGGCATTTCGTCACGATCTTCCAAGCTGTGCACCATTTCGGCAAAATCCTGATTGCACCCCAAGGCTAGTGACGCCGTTACACTGTCTCGCGCTAAGCGTAATTGTTCAACGCGATGCACGCAAAATGGCGTCTCAATTCATATTTATGAACACAGCCTTTGAAAATATTTAGAAAAATCGTGAACAATATTTTCCGCAATTTTAGAAGTTATCAGAGAGAAACAGGAGCCGTTAGCAAGTGGGGTAATCGGTAGAATTGGATTACGCAAGGCTGGGATGTTACATGAAGCATCCGACGCTCTGTAGTAAGCGTCTTAAGCGTTTCGGTGCTTTCTATCAATAGCAGCGAAAAATGGAAGCAAAGGCTTGGCTTGGCTTGGCTTAGTTCGTTCTCAATCTCCCGCTACCAAATTATGAAAGTGCTTGCAGAATGTAGTCCAGAGAACGGAATGCGTTGTGTCGTAGTTTACAGCTTGACTGCGATATTTGCACCTTTCGGTCCAACACATCCGACTTCAGTAAGCTTTTTTGTGAGTACCAGTTTAGCATTCCCTCTTTGATCCCTTCTTCTTAGCCAGTCTGCCCTGCTGCAGCCTGTTATCCAGGATCACAGCGTGGAGGTGTAGAAGGGTCTTGGCAGCTCTGTTTCGCTGGCCCTGACGCTAGCAGTCAGCTATGGGTCGCTGACCCTGACGCTAGCAGTCAACTATGGGTCGTTGACCGCTGCAGCTCCTGCTGTATCAATCGAGCAGAATATGTGACCCTGTTCCGCTTGAGAATGGGACATAACAGATTGAATAGCCATTTACACCGGCTAAAATTGTCTCCATCGCCCATGTGTATGTGTAGGCGGGCAGCGCAGAGATCTGAACATATCCTGCAACACTGTTATATGCTTAGCCAATTGTGTACTGAGCACTGGCCCACGGAGACGAATGTCCACAGAAAACTGTTTGGAGGCCCCGAAGAACGCTCCGCTACCACAGCTTTTATTTAGGGAACTGGACTTCGCAAGTGGACGTACTGGTATTACCAGTAACTGCAGGGGATTTTATCTGGATTGATTGATTAATTGATTGATTGATTAGCTGACTGGTTGATTGCTTGGTTCATTTATTGATTGTCTGATAAATTGGTTGGTTGATTGATTTGTTGATTGATTTAATGATCTGTATTGTCTACTTCATCTGCCATAGCCATTATCATTAGGGCGATATGTGGTTTCTGTGTCTGTTTGCGCTTCTGTGCTGGTGCGGTCCTTGAGCTATTATCTTAACTGTTGTTATAGACTGTTGCCATTTAGTACCACCACAACCAGGCTTTACCTATTGGCAAGTTTATGACCAGGAATCTTGAATTTAAAATCGCTTATTCATTATGAGTTTGCTAGTGCCATTTACAAGGTATACAGCGTGGAGGCTAGAGCGGCCATATTATGTCCATCTTGGATACAGCTTGTGAAAACGGGAGGATAGTATTACTGCTTCACCTACATTAGCCACCATTACACATGACACTGCTACTTGTACTACTACTACATTACTACTACTACTACATTACTACTACTACTACTACTACTACCACTACTACTACTACTACTACTACTACTACTACTACTACATTACTACTACTACTACTACTACTACTACTACTACTACATTACTACTACTACTACTACTACTACTACTACATTACTACTACTACTACTACTACTACTACTACTACTACTACTACATTACTACTACTACTACATTACTACTACTACTACTACTACTACTATTACTACTACTACATTACTACTACTACTACAACTACTACTACATTACTACTACTACTACATTACTACTACATTACTACTACATTACTACTACTACTACTACTGCTACTACTACTACTACATTACTACTACTGCTACTACTACTACTACTACATTACTACTACTACTACTACAACTACTACTACTACTACTGCTACTACTGCTGCTACTACTACAACTACTACTACTACTACTGCTACTACTGCTGCTACTACTACTACTACTACTACTACTACTACCACTACTACTACAGTACTACTACTACTACTACCACAACTACTACTACTACTACCACTATTGCTACTACTGCTGCTACTACTACTACAACTACTACTGCAACTACTATTACTACCACTACACTACCACTACTACCACTACTATAATTTCTACTACATTACTACTACATTACTACTACTACTACTACTGCTACTACTGCTACTACTACTACTACATTACTACTACTGCTACTACTACTACTACTACTACTACTATTATTACTACCACTACTACTACTACTACTACTACTACTACTACTATCACTACTACCACTACTACTATTACTACCACTACTATACTACTATTACTACCATTACTACTATCACTACCACCACTACTACTACTACTACCACTACTACCACTACTACTATTACTACCACTACTACTATTACTACCACTACTGCTACCACCACTATCACAATCACTAGTGCTAATACCAACACCACCGCCACTACTACCACCACCCCCACCCACCCGACCTACCACTACCCACCAAACCAACATCATGCTTGATCAATATCGTGACCAAGTGACATCTGCTCTGTTTCTGCAGCTTACCGTACATCGAACCACGCTGCTAAGAAATGGAAGCGATCGATCTATCGACCAGGCGTATCCAGTCATCCCGTCACGGATGGCGAGGGACAGATCCAAGTGGATTATTCTTCATTATTCGCCTTTCAAAGTAAGTCAATAAATAAGTCCCCTTTTTAACAATATTCTCCTCTAGTTTGTCTGTCCTGTGCATACCAATAATGTTGAATGCCTTATTTACCAGGTCCTCCTGCATTTTGTTACTACTGTATGTTGTGTATGGGAGGGGTTGCACCTCTAGTGACGGACATGTCGGGCCCTATTCTGGGTAGTTTGTTCATTATTGGTCCCCACCTGGCACTCAGCTCCAATTGTGGCTCCACGCACCTGCCAGCATGCGGCAGCAGCCATACCCCGGGCTATTGTCCCGACATGAACGGCTAAAGGAAGTGAGGGCAGCCATACCCCGGGGTATTGTCCCGACATGAGCGGCTAAAGCAGCTGAGAGCAGTCGACGAGTCTAATAAGTCCACGGAAATATAGGGCTACTCTGCCTAAGCATGTGAAGACTGGATTGGGTGGACTGTACGGACGAACCACTGGCTGGTCAACGGGCAGCAATGCGGCTAACAGCAAGGTGACTACCAGCGAGGTGACTACCAGCAAGGTGACTACCAGCAAGGTGGCTACCAGCAAAGCAAGGTGACTACCAGCAAGCCGAGGTGACTACCAGCAAGGTGACTACCAGCAAGGTAACTACCAGCAAGGTGACTACCAGCAAGGCGAGGTGGCTACCAGCTAGGTGACTACCAGCAAGGCGACTACCAGCAAGGTGACTACCAGCAAGGTGACTACCAGCAAGGTGACTACCAGCAAGGCGAGGTGGCTACCAGCAATGTGGTTACCAGCAAGGTGACTACCAGCAAGGTGAGGTGGCTACCAGCAAGGTGACTACCAGAAAGGCGACTACCAGCAAGGTGACTACCAGCAAGGTGAGGTGGCTACCAGCAAGGTGACTACCAGCAAGGCGACTACCAGCAATGCGAGGTGGCTACCAGCAAGGTGAGGTGACTACCAGCAAGGTGAGGTGACTACCAGCAAGGTGGCTACCAGCAAGGCAGGGTGGCTACAAGCAAGGTCGCTACCAGCAAGGTGACTACCAGCAAGGTGAGATGGCTACCAGCAAAGTGACTACCAGCAAGGCGAGGTGGCTTCCAGCAAGGTGCGGTGACTACCAGCAAGGCGAGGTGACTACCAGCAAGGTGGCTACCAGCAAGGTGACTACCAACAAGGTGACTACCAGCAAGGTGACTACCAGCAAGACGACTACCAGCAAGGCAAGGTGACTACCAGCAAGGCGACTACCAGCAAGGTGACTACCAGCAAGGTGACTACCAGCAAGGCGACTACCAGCAAGGCAAGGTGACTACCAGCAAGGCACGGTGACTGCCAGCAAGGTGAGGTGACTACCAGTAAGGTGACTACCAACGAGGCGACTACCAGAAAGGTGACTACCAGCAAGGTGACTACTAGCAAGGTGACTACCAGCAAGGTGAGGTGACTACCAGCAAGGCGACTACCAGCAAGGTGATTACCAGCAAGGCGACTACCAGCAAGGCGACTACCAGCAAGGTGACTACCCGCAAGGTGACTACTAGCAAATTGACTACCAGCGAGGTGAGGTGACTACCAGCAAGGTGACTACCAGCAAAGTGACTACCAGCAAGGTGAGGTGACTACCAGCGAGGTGACTATCAGCAAGGTGACTACTAGCAAGGTGACTACCAGCAAGTTGAGGCGACTACCAGCAAGGCGACTACCAGCAAGGCGAGGCGACTACCAGCAAGGTGAGGCGACTACCAGCAAGGTCACTACCAGCAAGGTGACTACCAGAAAGGTGACTACCAGCAAGGTGACTACCAGCAAGGCCAGGCGACTACCAGCAAGGTGACTACCAGCAAGATGGCTACTAGCAAGGTGACCACCAGCAAGGTGACTACCAGCAAGGCGACTACCAGCAAGGCAAGGTGGTTACCAGCAAGGTGAGGTGGTTACCAGCAAGGTGAGGCAACTACCAGCAAAGTGACTACCAGCAAGGTGACTACCAGCAAGGTGACTACCAGCAAGGTGACTACCAGCAAGGTGGCTACCAGCAAGGAGAGGTGACTACCAGCAAGGCGACTACCAGCAAGGTGAGTACCAGCAACGTGGCTACCAGCAAGGCGAGGTGACTACCAGCAAGGCGACTACCAGCAAGGTGACTACCAGCAAGGCGACTACCAGCAAGGTGACTACCAGCAATTTGGCTACCATCAAGGGAAGGTGACAACCAACAAGGTGACTACCAGCAAGACCAGGTGACTACCAGCAAGGTGACTACCAGCAAGGTAACTACCAGCAAGACGAGGTGACTACTAGCAAGGTGGCTACCAGCAAGGCGAGGTGACTACCAGCAAGGCGAGGCGAGTACCAGCAGGTGACTACCAGCAAGGCGACTACCAGCAAGGTGACTACCAGCAAGACGAGGTGACTACCAGCAAGGTGGCTACCAGCAAGGCAAGGTGACTACCAGCAAGGTGACTACCAGACAGCAAGGTGACTGCCAGCAAGGAGAGGTGACTACAAGCAAGGTGAGGTGTCTACAAGCAAGGTGACTACCAACTAGGCGACTACCAGCAAGGTGACTACCAGCAAGGTGAGGTGACTACCAGCAAGGCGACTACCAGCAAGGTGACTACCAGGAAGGTGACTACCAGCAAGGTGACTACTAGCAAGATGACTACCAGCGAGGTGAGGTAACTACCAGCAAGGTGACTACCAGCAAGGTGACTACCAGCAAGGTGAGGCGACTACCAGCAAGGCGACTACCAGCAAGGCGAGGCGACTACCAGCAAGGTGACTACCAGCAAGGCGACTACCAACAAGGCGAGGTGGCTACCGGCAAGGTGAGGTGACTACCAGCAAGGCGAGGTGGCTACCAGCAAGGTGAGGCAACTACCAGCAAGGTGACTACCAGAAAGGCGACTACCAGAAAGGCGAGGTGGCTACCAGCCAGGTGGCTACCAGAAAGGTGACTACCAGCAAGGCAAGGTAGCTACCAGCAAAGTGACTACCAGCAAGGCGAGGTGGCTACCACCAAGGTGAGGTGACTACCAGCAAAGCGAGGTGACTACTAGCAAGGTGGCTACCAGCAAGGTGACTACCAACAAGGTGACTACCAGCAAGGTGACTACCATCAAGACGACTACCAGCAAGGCAAGGTGACTACCAGCAAGGCGACTACCAGCAAGGTGACTACCAACAAGGTGACTACCAGCAAGGTGACTACCAGCAAGACGACTACCAGCAAGGCAAGGTGACTACCAGCAAGGCGACTACCAGCAAGGTGACTACCAGCAAGGTGACTAACAGCAAGGCGACTACCAGCAAGGCAAGGTGACTACTGGCAAGGCGAGGTGGCTACCAGCAAGGCGACTACCAGCAAGGTGGCTACCAGCAAGCCAAGGTGAAAACCAACAAGGTAACTACCAGCAAGACGAGGTGACTACCAGCAAGGTGGCTACCAGCAAGGCGAGGTGACTACCAGCAAGGCGAGGCGAGTACCAGCAAGGTGACTACCAGCAAGGCGACTACCAGCAAGGTGACCACCAGCAAGACGAGGTGACTACCATCAAGGTGGCTACCAGCAAGGCAAGGTGACTACCAGACAGCAAGGTGACTGCCAGCAAGGAGAGGTGACTACAAGCAAGGTGAGGTGACTACAAGCAAGGTGACTACCAACTAGGCGACTACCAGCAAGGTGACTACCAGCAAGGTGACTACTAGCAAGGTGACTACCAGCAAGGTGAGGTGACTACCAGCAAGGCGACTACCAGCAAGGTGACTACCAGCAAGGCGACTACCAGCAAGGCGACTACCAGCAAGGTGACTACCAGCAAGGTGACTACTAGCAAGATGACTACCAGCGAGGTGAGGTGACTACCAGCAAGGTGACTACCAGCAAGGTGGCTACCAGCAAGGTGACTACCAGCAAGGTGAGGCGACTACCAGCAAGGTGACTATCAGCAAGGTTACTACTAGCAAGGTGACTACCAGCAAGGTGAGGCGACTACCAGCAAGACGAGGTGACTACCAGCAAGGTGACTACCAGCAAGGTAACTACCAGCAAGACGAGGTGACTACCAGCAAGGTGGCTACCAACAAGGCGATGTGACTACCAGCAAGGCGAGGCGACTACCAGCAAGGTGACTACCAGCAAGGCGACTACCAGCAAGGTGACTACCAGCAAGACGAGGTGACTACCAGCAAGGTGACTACCAGCAAGGTGACTACCAGCAAGGTGGCTACCAGCAAGGTGACTACCAGCAAGGTGACTACTAGCAAGGTGACTGCCAGCAAGGAGAGGTGACTACCAGCAAGGTGACTACCAGCAAGGTGAGGTGATTACCAGCAAGGTGACTACTGGCAAGGTGGCTACCATCAAGGCGAGGTGACTACCAGCAAGTTGACTACCAGCAATGTGACTACCAGCAAGGTGGCTACCAGCAAGGCGAGGTGACTACCAGCAAGCTGACTACCAGCAAGGTTGCTACCATCAAGGTGACTACTAGCAAGGTGACTGCCAGCAAGGTGAGGTGACTACCGGTAAGGTGACTACCAACTAGGCGACTGCCAGAAAGGTGACTACCAGCAAGGTGACTACTAGCAAGGTGACTACCAGCAAGGTGAGGTGACTACCAGCAAGGCGACTACCAGCAAGGTGACTACCAGCAAGGCGACTACCAGCAAGGTGACTACCAGCAAGGTGACTACTAGCAAATTGACTACCAGCGAGGATAGGTGACTACCAGCAAGGTGACTACCAGCAAGGTGACTACCAGCAAGGTGAGGTGACTACCAGCAAGGTGACTATCAGCAAGGTGACTATCAGCAAGGTGACTACCAGCAAGGTGACTACCAGCAAGGTGAGGCGACTACCAGCAAGGCGACTACTAGCAAGGCGAGGCGACTTCCAGCAAGGTGACTATCAGAAAGGCTACTACTAGCAAAGTGACTACCAGCAAGGTGACTACCAGCAAGGTGAGGCGACTACCAGCAAGGTCAGGCGACTACCAGCAAGGTGAGGTGACTACCAGCAAGGTGAGGCGACTACCAGCAAGGTCACTACCAGCAAGGTGACTACCAGAAAGGTGACTACCAGCAAGGTGACTACCAGCAAGGCCAGGCGACTAACAGCAAGGTGACTTTCAGCAAGGTGACTACCAGCAAGGTGAGGCGACTACCAGCAAAGGCTTATCAGCAAGGCGAGGCGACTACCAGCAAGGTGACTATCAGCAAGGTGACTACTAGCAAGGTGACTACCAGAAAAATGTGGTGGGTACCAGCGAGGTGACTACCAGCAAGGTGAGGCGACTACCAGCAAGGTGAGGCGACTACCAGCAAGGTGAGGTGACTACCAGCAAGCTTACTACCAGCAAGGCGGCTACAAGCAAGGTGAGGCGACTACCAGTGAGGTGAGGTGACTACCAGCAAGATGACTACCAGCAAGGCGACTACCAGCAAGGTGACTACCAGCAAGGTGACTACCAGCAAGGTGACTACCAGCGAGGTGAGGTGACTACCAGCAAGGTGACTACCAGCAAGGTGGCTACCAGAAAGGTGACTACCAGCAAGGCGAGGTGAATACCAGCAAGGCGAGGTGACTACCAGCAAGGCGACTACCAGCAAGGTGACTACCAGCAAGGTGGCTACCAGCAAGGCAAGGTGACTACCAGCAAGACGAGGTGACTACCAGCAAGGTGACTACCAGCAAAGTAACTACCAGCAAGACGAGGTGACTACCAGCAAGGTGGCTACCAACAAGGCGATGTGACTACCAGCAAGGCGAGGCGACTACCAGCAAGGTGACTACCAGCAAGGCGACTACCAGCAAGGTGACTACCAGCAAGACGAGGTGACTACCAGCAAGGTGGCTACCAGCAAGGCGAGGTGACTACTAGCAAGGTGACTACCAGCAAGGTGACTACCAGCAAGGTGGCTACCAGCAAGGTGACTACCAGCAAGGTGACTACTAGCAAGGTGACTGCCAGCAAGGAGAGGTGACTACCAGCAAGGTAACTACCAGCAAGGTGAGGTGATTACCAGCAAGGTGACTACTGGCAAGGTGGCTACCATTAAGGCGAGGTGACTACCAGCAAGTTGACTACCAGCAATGTGACTACCAGCAAGGTGGCTACCAGCAAGGCGAGGTGACTACCAGCAAGCTGACTACCAGCAAGGTTGCTACCATCAAGGTGACTACTAGCAAGGTGACTGCCAGCAAGGTGAGGTGACTACCGGTAAGGTGACTACCAACTAGGCGACTACCAGAAAGGTGACTACCAGCAAGGTGACTACTAGCAAGGTGACTACCAGCAAGTTGAGGTGACTACCTGCAAGGCGACTACCAGCAAGGTGACTACCAGCAAGGCGACTACCAGCAAGGTGACTACCAGCAAGGTGACTACTAGCAAATTGACTACCAGCGAGGATAGGTGACTACCAGCAAGGTGACTACCAGCAAGGTGGCTACCAGCAAGGTGAGGTGACTACCAGCAAGGTGACTATCAGCAAGGTGACTACCAGCAAGGTGACTACCAGCAAGGCGAGGCGACTACCAGCAAGGCGACTACCAGCAAGGCGAGGCGACTACCAGCAAGGTGAGTATCAGAAAGGCTACTACTAGCAAAGTGACTACCAGCAAGGTGACTACCAGCAAGGTGAGGCGACTACCAGCAAGGTCAGGCGACTACCAGCAAGGTGAGGTGACTACCAGCAAGGTGAGGCGACTACCAGCAAGGTCACTACCAGCAAGGTCACTACCAGAAAGGTGACTACCAGCAAGGTGACTACCAGCAAGGCCAGGCGACTACCAGCAAGGTGACTTTCAGCAAGGTGACTACCAGCAAGGTGAGGCGACTACCAGCAAAGGCTTATCAGCAAGGCGAGGCGACTACCAGCAAGGTGACTATCAGCAAGGTGACTACTAGCAAGGTGACTACCAGAAAAATGTGGTGGGTACCAGCGAGGTGACTACCAGCAAGGTGAGGCGACTACCAGCAAGGTGAGGTGACTACCAGCAAGCTTACTACCAGCAAGGCGACTACTAGCAAGGTGAGGCGACTACCAGTAAGGTGAGGTGACTACCAGCAAGATGACTACCAGCAAGGCGACTACCAGCAAGGTGACTACCAGCAAGGTGACTACCAGCAAGGTGACTACCAGCAAGGTGACTACCAGCGAGGTGAGGTGACTACCAGCAAGGTGACTACCAGCAAGGTGGCTACCAGGAAGGTGACTAGCAGCAAGGCGAGGCGACTACCAGTAAGGTGACTATCAGCAAGGTGACTACTATCAAGGTGGCTACCAGCAAGGTGGCGACTACAGCAAGGCGACTACCAGCAAGGCAAGGCGACTACCAGCAAGGCGAGGCGACTACCAGCAAGGTGACTATCAGCAAGGTGACTACTAGCAAGGTGACTACCAGCAAGGTGAGGTGGGTGGCAGCAAGGTGAGGCGACTACCAGCAAGGTGAGGTGACTGCCAGCAAGGTGACTACCAGCACGTTGACTAACAGCAAGGTGACTACCAGCAAGGCGACTACCAGCAAAGTGACTACCAGCAAGGTGACTACTAGCAAGACGACTATTAGCAAGGGGAGGCGACTACCGGCAATGGGACTATCAGCAAGGTGAGGTGACTACCAGCAAGGTGACTACCAGCAAGGTGACTACTAGCAAGGTGACTACCAGCAAGGCAACTACCAGTAAGGCGATGCGACTACCAGCAATGTGACTACCAGCAAGGTGACTACTAGCAAGGTGAGGTGACTACCAGCAAGGCGACTACCAGCAAGGTGACTACCAGCAAGGTCAGGTGACTACCAGCAAGGTGACTACCAGCAAGGTGAGGCGACTACCAGCAAGGTGACTACCAGCAAGGTGACTACCAGCAAGGTGACTACCAGCAAGGTGAGGTGACTACCAGCAAGGTGACTACCAGCAAGGTGATTACTAGCAAGGTGAGGCGACTACCAGCAAGGTGAGGCGACTACCAGCAAGGTGAGGCGACTACCAGCAAGGTAACTACCAGCAAGGTGAGGCGACTACCAGCAAAGTGACTACCAGCAAGATGAGGCGACTACCAGCAAGGTGAGGCGACTACCAGCAAGGTAACTACCAGCAAGGTGAGGCGACTACCAGCAAGGTAACTACCAGCAAGGTGGCTACCAGCAAGGTGACTACCAGCAAGGTGAGGCGACTACCAGCAAGGTGACTACCAGCAAGGTGAGGCGACTACCAGCAAGGTGACTACCAACAGGGTGACTACCAGCAAGGTGACTACCAGCAAGGTGACTACCAGCAAGGTGAGCCGACTACCAGCAAGGTGACTACCAACAAGGCTACTACCAGCAAGGTGAGCCGACTACCAGCAAGGGGACTACCAGCAACGATCTGTGGTTACTGAATCAAGGCGAAACACATAAGATCCCCTTGGTCGTCGACTGCATCCGTTGGACTGTACGAAAGAACCACTGCCTGGTCAACGGGCAGCAAGACGACTACCAGCAACTCGCTGTGGAACATTTGAAGCAAGGCGAGACACAGAAGATCCCCTTAGTCGTCCGTTGCATCCGGATTAATGCTCCAGTCGTCTTGATTATATCTTGCCACTCGATCAAATGGGGTCAGGACGATAGAGTGAGGCGAACGATGCGCAACTACCTTTCACTTAAATCCAATTCACGCGCAAGTCATGTCGTCATCTGGATCAGATACATGGCGAAATGGGAAACAGAAGATACTGGCTACACAAAAAATGATGCCTACTACCAGTTGAACAGAAGAGAGCAGGTCGTGGTCTTCAGACTCCGCACAGGCCATAACAGACTGAGGTACCACCTATTCAATAAACGGATGACAGGTGGCACTGACGAATGCACCTGTGGTACAGGGAAAATGACCGCTGAACATATGCTGAAAAATTGCCCGACATACGAGAACCAGAGAAAGCACATGTGGCCATTACCAGTGGCAACACTAGACAAGCTCTATGGCAGTGTCGACAGCCTCAAGATGACAGCTGCTTTCTTCGAACACATTCAAGTTGACGTCTGACATCGTACGAAGAAGAAGAAGAAGAAGAAAAAGAAGAAGAAGAAGAAGGAGGAGGAGGAGGAGGAAGAGGAACAAAAAATCGTCATCTCACAGATCGCAATGCGGTCCATTTCAGACACAATGGACTTACACCATAGACTAGTATGTACAAACAAGCTTGGCTGAACAGATCCGCTTTGGATAATATTGTTAGAGCTATCTATAATTATATGGTCATTGCAAATCCCAAAGACAACGACAACCTCCTGAATAGGAGAGATAGATTAAAGCATCATTCACCTGCTGAAATCGGATGTGTCGACTGTAAACTGCGACACATCGCATTTCGTTCTCTGGACAACATCCTGCTACTCCCAGAGCCCTGTTCTGGGCTTGTTAGTTGGAGATTAAGAACGAACAGACAAAGAAAAAGAAGAAGAAATCACTAGTATCTACCTTCGCAATCAACATACTAGATGTGTTCATAAAATGTTGGAACTGTGTGCCTGAAAAATACAATTGCTCGCCTGGAGGTTTGAACCCCTGATCCCCTTTCTTTGGGACTCCACACTTCTCCTGGCGGTCCCACCATGTTTTGAAAGATAAAAGGATGGGCCCTTTGGGAATGGAGTACAGCCGAGTCGTGGTATCCGCATGATGTCGTGTCGTGACTCAAATCAGGTCCATTTCAGAGGACATTTTCAGGTTGGGGGCCTGAACATTAAAACAAAGTGACGCACGTGAATTTTATATATTTAACCCTGGTTGTACACGTCAGCCTCACTCTCTCGTCCTCAACTACACTGACTCAGTAGCAAGGCGTAGTTAAAGACGACTGCAACCAGAAGAGGATGCATATTTCTGTTAGGGTTTATTCCCGAAGCCTCTCCTGCGATCATGTATCCCACAAGGCAGTGGGGGCAGAAATGTAACTGCTGAGACCACTATCGATTGTATCATGCATACATAATTCAGCATGTCTGAAATCTACAAGAATCAATGGATTAAATTGTTAGATCTGAGCAAACCAACAGTAGCGTTAGAAACAGTTTTCTCTATGTAAACGTACACGACGTCAAAGAGAAGAAAACAAACTACGATGATCAGTAGAACACCTGGGCCACTCAAGATCAGTCTAAATGATATTGCTCTTCAACAGGTCCATGAGTTCAAGTATTTGGGCATTGTTTTTTTAGCAGACGGTAGGATCGACAGGGAAGTTGAGACCAGGTGTCAGAAAGCATCTGCAGTGACTTATCAGCTGTCACCATTGCTTAGACACCCGGGCATTAGTTTGGCAACAAACCAACAGCTGATAAACAGTATAATTTAAGCCGATTCTGTGCTACCAGTGCCAAACATGGACTCTGTCAAGGGCGTGCGAGAGCAGAATTTCGACTTGTGAAATGAAGTGTTTGGGGAAGGTCATCGGTGTTACCAGGAGAGACAGAATGCGGAACGACGACATTCGAAGTATGGTCGGCACTACGGCTTGTGTCGAATACATTTCCAGGCAGAAAACAAGTTGGTCTGGTCATCTCATGAGAATGCACCCTCATCATCTTCCACTGATGGCTTACAGCGCTGGTAGATCCGGATACAGGGCGGGGGTGAGGGGGCGGGGGGGGGGGGGGGCTACCGCGAGGCAGGTGGATAAATGATAATAGAGTTATTGTGCAGCGACACGGGCTCATATTGGCCGACGCAACGCACTTGGCGCAGGATAGACGAAATTTGTCCAAAAGGATGGAACAGAGTGCGATAAGACGAGATCCTAAACTCGTCTGTATCTTTTGCCTTTAAGGACCATGCCGGACCAAGGTCTTCTGGAAGGCCATCTTTCCATCTCATTTGTGGACATTTGGGGCAAGGATTATAGGTGTGGGACCACCATAACGCCACTGTACATGTCCATCTATTGTCAGGCATGTGTACCACGTGGTCTGCCCACCTGTACTTTCTCATCAACGCCGTATCTACGACGTCATTGACGCAGGTTTGACTCCTGATGTCGGTGTTGTGCATGTCGTCTCGTAGTGAAAGTGACAGTAGTCTACGCTGCATCGCTCGTTCAGTACCTTGTAGTCGGATGGATTTTGAGTAGCTTTGAACCATGCATGGTTTGCTGAGTAGCTTTGAACCACGCATGGCTTGCTGAGTAGCTTTGAACCACGCATGATTTGCTGAGTAGATTTTAACCACGCAGGGCTTGCCGAGTAGCTTGGAGCCACGCTATCGCTTGCTGAGTAGCTTTGAGCCTCGTAATGTCACTTTTTCGAAGTCTTCACACCTCGCAGTCATATACCTTGTCTGGAATTACGAGGCGGCTGTTGAAGGTTATAGCCACACACAGACACACTCACCCGCGGGGGGAGGGGGGGGGGGAGGACTCAGTGGTCTCCTGGTAAGGTGTCCGCCTCGGGGGCTGGAGGTCACGTGTTTGAATCACCTTGGAGACCGTGGTTTCTTTCACGTAAATCTTCTGGTCAAAATTCCCTTGATACTGGGTAGTGAGATCGGACTCCCGTGTTCATTGTCGAGCACGTTAAAAATCCCTTGGCAGTTGGAAATCGAAAAGAATTGGCTTAACGAACGCTGCCCGGTCAAAATTCAAATTGTAATATCTACCCAAGTTATTTGTACCTTTCCCCAGGTGGTTAGTTAAGAGCAGCTATAGATGGCACCTGACTGCGGGTCTACTTAACTCTAGTGTTTGTGTCTATTAAGATAGACTCGCACATCGGTTAAACCACCCGCAAAGAAACTGGCTGTATACAGACTCTGTGGAGTCTTCTAAACCAGTATAAGATTAAAATAAGGCGAGGCTGGGGTGGCACTGCGAATATATATAATGGGGAACAAATAAACGACAAAAAATGAAAAAATAAAATATAAATGAAAAACAAAATGAAAAAGAAATGAACAAAACATGTTCAAGTTGTTTGTCGTTGTTAAAGTAACTTTAACATTTTTTTCATTTATTTTTTAAACCAGTATAAGGACGTTAAGTTAAGTTAATCATAATGGTGTTTCACATTTACAAGATGAACATCTACAAGTAAATATTATTTCATGTACAAAACTACTTTCTGATTGGCCGCCAGACGTTGCTTACTAATAATTATAGGTTTACTCAATACACTTGTCAAATAATAAGCTCTCCCATTTTTATGAGTGACTTGTAGCGACATGTTTGGCTACCTTCCAGGCTGTCTGGGATTGGGTAATTCTCCTCCTTGTCCTGTACACGGCAGTATTCACTCCCTACTCCGCGGCCTTCCTCTTGAAGGAGGATGAGATAAGAATGAAACTCAACATGGCGCCAGGAACCAGGTAAGTGAGAGAGTGTGCGATGTCACCACGATTTGTAAGGTGCAAGTACATTGTTGTTGAGTATATTTTTGTGTGAAGTTTATTTTTGTGTGAAGTAAATTTTTGTGAAGTATATTTTTGTGTGAAGTAAATTTTTGTGAAGTATATTTTTGTGTGAAGTAAATTTTTGTGAAGTATATTTTTGTGTGAAGTAAATTTTTGTGAAGTATATTTTTGTGTGAAGTACATTTTTGTGTGAAGTATATTTTTGTGTGAAGTATATTTTTGTGTGAAGTAAATTTTTGTGAAGTATATTTTTGTGTGAAGTAAATTTTTGTGAAGTATATTTTTGTGTGAAGTATATTTTTGTGTGAAGTATATTTTTGTGTGAAGTATATTTTTGTGTGAAGTAAATTTTTGTGAAGTATATTTTTGTGTGAAGTATATTTTTGTGTGAAGTAAATTTTTGTGAAGTATATTTTTGTGTGAAGTACATTTTTGTGAAGTATATTTTTGTGTAAAGTAAATTTTTTGTGAAGTATATTTTTGTGTGAAGTACATTTCTGGGGAGTATATTTTTGTGTGAAGTATATTTTTGTGTGAAGTAAATTTTTGTGAAGTATATTTTTGTGTGAAGTATATTTTTGTGTGAAGTAAATTTTTGTGAAGTATATTTTTGTGTGAAGTAAATTTTTGTGAAGTATATTTTTGTGTGAAGTATATTTTTGTGTGAAGTAAATTTTTTGTGAAGTATATTTTTGTGTGAAGTATATTTTTGTGGAGCATATTTTTGTGAAGTTTATTTTTGTGAGAAGCATATTTTTGTGTGAAGTATATTTTTGTGGAGTATATTTTTGTGAAAAGGAGAAGTAATTTAATGTTTTTTAAGAATCCTTTTGTGAAGTATATGTCTGAAAGTATATTTTTGTTAAAAAAAATTTTTGTACCGTACATTTAAAAAAAAAATTAATTTTGTGAAAGTATATTTCATTGTAGTACATTTATGTGGTTAATATTTTTTGTGAAGTAATGTAATTTATATATCAATATTTGTGTGAAGTATATTTCTGATAATAGATTTTTGTGAAAAATATTTATTGTGCAGTACATTTAAAAATTATTTTTTTGAAGTAAATTTTTGTGAATTTTTTTAATTTTTTAAAATTTTTTTAGAAATGTATTTTTGGGAAGTATATTTTTTAAAATCAAGTATATTTTTGTGAAGGGTGTTTTTGTAAAGTATATTTTTGTGAAGTATGTATTTTTCAAGTGAAGTATATTGTTGCAAAGTATATTTTTGTAATGTATATTTTGTGGGTTATATATCTATGAAGCGTATTTTTGTAAAGTGTATTTTTGTGAAGTATATTTTTGTGAAGTATCTTCTTCTGCGTTCGTACTCAAACTCCCGCTACCAAGTCCTAAACAGGGCTTTGAAGTAGCAGAATGTAGTCCAGACAGGGAATGTGTTGTGTCGCAAGTTTACAGCTTGACTGCGATATTTGCATCTTTCGGTCCGACACAGTGAATGTGAAGTATATTTTTGTGAATTTTATCTAAGAATCGAAGTCACTGCACTCCGGGCATACCCATAGGTGCTCAGTCTCTCTCATCAAATGGCGTAAGGTATGGATGCTGATGGTCCCTGTAGCTCACTGGTTGTACACTCTCCTGCTCCGTCCTCTCATGCGCCCCACTCCGCTCGAACCTCATTGAATGTCGAAACTTTGCAGCCTGTGGATTGCTGCTTCATCTATTGCGGTGTCCTCATCCAGCAGGCGGTCATTGATTGATTTCAAAATCTCACTTCTATCCATGACTAATGTGCCCACGATGGGAGCTTGTGAAGCCAAGATGTCAGCTCTTTCATTGCCCTGAACCCCGGCATGAGCAGGACAGTAGATCCAGGTCAACCCCTGGAGGTTTGAGACCTCAACAGCTTCTATCCATTCGTACCTCCAGCCATCCCTTCTGTACCTTCTGACGTACACCTTTGCGTCTGTTACGGTTATTGTCCGTGTTAAAGGGGTCTCAGACCTTAACACTGAGGTCACTACTTCCGTTTCCATCCTCAAACTGGAGGTCATTGACGTGTACGCCCCACTCCGCTCGGCAACGTCCCGTCCTCTCCCTCTAGTCGAGAAGTCCCAGCCTGATGTCCCGCTGCGTAGCACCGATCCGTCGGTGTATATGACGGCATCACTATCCTGCGTTCAGTTGTGCAGCTGTTTCACTTTGATCTCTGCTCTCCCGTTGCTCCGTTCTCTGCATTCTTTGTCTAAGGTTATGATGACTCTCTGGTACTCTTACCATTCTATCACTAGTGTGGACCCATTCTTCCTCTCTTTCGCTATCGTCTCAGCTGAGGTGACTTGTCCGATTGTGTTCTGCCATGACGCCCCTAACTTGATTAGTGATCCCTTGATGTCTGAGATACTACTGTACAGAATGTGCCGCGTGTCTGTGGTGACACGCATATAGGCTTTGACTTGTGCCAGTTAGGGATTCCGTGGCGAAGTGGTACCGCCGTCGGCCTCGTGATCAGGTGGTGTGGGTTCGACTCCGCATTCCGCCATCTTTTTTAATGGGTGCTGGATACGAGTCCCTTGCAACTCGTAGTCGCCCCCTAGTCGTCTGGTCCTGACTTGCCACTGGGGTCGGGTGGCACCACACGAGAAAGTGAGGATAAAAAGTAGCGCAGTTAATCCTTACTAAAAATAGCGCTGGAAAATAAATTATGCCATCATCGTCTACGATGGACGACGGCCTTTGCCTTCTTCTTTGTGCCAGTTTATGTCTGGATGTCACCGATAACAATCCCAACATGTACCGCATCATCACAATCGAGGCATCTCTAGTACAACCCAGAACCAGTCCGCATACCTTCATTCTGGATGCGTTCCAACATTTCACGCTGTGTTCTCGACACTGCGAGGATGCCCAGTCCGTAGTCAATGACCGATAGCACAATCTATCGTGGTGACCATTGTCATTCTGGATGCGTTCCAACATTTGACGCTGTGTTCTCGACACTGCGAGGATGCCCAGTCCGTAGTCAATGACAGATAGCACAATCTATCGTGGTGACCATTGTCATTCTGGATGCGTTCCAACATTTGACGCTGTGTTCTCGACACTGCGAGGATGCCCAGTCCGTAGTCAATGACAGATAGCACAATCTATCGTGGTGACCATTGACCAATTAGAGTCATTAACCAAGGACCAAGGAAGTGGAGGGGGTTTGATCCTTCTCTCAAAGTTGCAATTAAGTTTCGCGTTTGCCTTATTTCTCTAATCCCCAAGGCGGTATGCATTGCACTATGTTTTTATTGTGCGTCTGTCGGCCCAGTGCATCCGACTTCAGCAATATTTTTTTAATGTAAGGGTTTGCTTCTTCCTGCACTTTCTAAAGGTTTGCTTCTTCCTGCACTTTCTAAGGGTTTGCTTCTTCCTGCACTTTCTAAGGGTTTGCTTCTTCCTGCACTTTCTAAGGGTTTGCTTCTTCCTGCACTTTCTAAGGGTTTGCTTCTTCCTGCACTTTCTAAGGGTTTGCTTCTTCCTGCACTTTCTAAGGGTTTGCTTCTTCCTGCACTTTCTAAGGGTTTGCTTCTTCCTGCACTTTCTAAGGGTTTGCTTCTTCCTGCACCTTCTAAGGGTTTGCTTCTTCCTGCACTTTCTAAGGGTTTGCTTCTTCCTGCACTTTCTAAGGGTTTGCTTCCCCGGGGTAATGGTCGGTGCTGTGATTGGTAGCGAACTCAACATCTTCGAGATGTGAGCCGTGTCACTTAACCACTAGGCCACGTCGTCCATCTCACCAAAGAAGTGGATGGAGTTTGATGCTTCTCTCAATGATCCAATAACGTGTTCTTGTCGCTAACCTCTCAACCACTCACTCACCAAAGAAGTGGAGGGGGTTTGATTCTTCTCTCAAAGTCGATGTGAGACTTTAATCTCTCTAACCACTATGCCACTCACTCACCAAGGAAGTGGAGGGGGTTTGATTCTTCTCTCAAAGTCGATGTCAGACTTTAATCTCTCTAACCACTTTGCCACTCACTCACCAAGGACGTGGAGGGGGTTTGATTCTTCTCTCAAAGTCGATGTCAGACTTTAATCTCTCTAACCACTATGCCACTCACTCACCAAGGAAGTGGAGGGGGTTTGATCCTTCTCTCCAAGTCGATGTCAGACTTTAATCTCTCTAACCACTATGCCACTCACTCACCAAGGACATGGAGGGAGTGTTGATGCTCTCAAAGACGCAGTCAACCATTCAGCTGACTAACCACTCTGCCACTCACTGACCAAAGAAGTGGAGTGGGTTTAATCCTACCTTAAAAACCTCCACAGTTAAATAAAAGTCCACTGCAATCATTCTAAATCACTGACTATGAATCTCAGAAGAAGCAGACTTTATATTTTTCGTTTCCCGCATTTCCCGTTTCTGTTTTTACGATATACTTGCTCATCAATATTTATGATCAATATTTGTCCCTAACTACCAATATAGGTTATTCAACTAAATCGATTCTGATGCATGTGGTTTTATTTTCCTCGTGATTTAAGTGATGTATCGTATTGTAATGTTCGTTTAACTGTGCCTGTTAGCTGTTTTCGTTTGTGCTGCTTACATTTGATCTGTGATTTAAACGTGATTACAGATCATATAGCCAGTCTTGGTTTTGGTTAATGTTTATTGCAGTTTGCGTGTGGGAGAGACGGCTGGGGCTAGGGTTAGGGGAAGTATATTGACCGAGATCCCGCCTCGGATCAGGGTCAGGTGGAATACACTAGTCTCACGTCAGGGTCAAGTGAAATATACTGACCAATAAATAACTCACGTCAGAGTCAGGTGAAATATACTGACCAATACCTTACGTCAGGGCTAGGTGAAATATACTGACCAATATCTCAAGTCAGGTGAAATATACTGACCAAGATCTCATGTCAGGTGAAATATACTGACCAAGATATCAAGTCAGGTGAAATATACTGACCATGATCTCAGGTCAGGTGAAAAATGCTGACCAAGATCTCAGGTCAGGCGAAATAGTCTGACCAAGATCTCAGGTCTGGTGAAATATACTGACCAAGAACTCAGGTCAGGTGAAATATACTGACCAAGATATCAGGTCTGGTGAAATATACTGACCAAGATCTCAGGTCAGGTGAAATATACTGACCAAGATCTCAGGTCAGGTGAAATATACTGACCAAGATCTCAGGTCAGGTGAAATATACTGACCAAGATCTCAGGTCAGGCTAAATATACTGACCAAGATCTCAGGTCAGGTGAAATATACTGACCAAGATCTCAGGTCTGGTGAAATATACTGACCAAGATCTCAGGTCAGGGGAAATATACTGACCAAGATCTCAGGTCAGGTGAAATATACTGACCAAGATCTCTGGTCAGGGGAAATATACTGACAAAGATCTCAGGTCAGGTGAAATATACTGACCAAGATCTCAGGTGAGGTGAAATATACTGACCAAGATCTGACATGATTCACAGAAACAAAAACGCGGACACCATTCGCATTGACCCTCTTGTCAAAGTAGACTTGATGGTTGACCTCACGTTGACTTGACGTCAGTTCTACGCAATGATGACAATTCATGAAAGTTAGTTGTGACAGTAATCCACAATAATTTAAACATATTTGGAATCTGTTGGTTAAAAAAAAAAATGCGGGTGATTTTTCCGTTCAGATAAACCTAGAATATTGAATGAATGAATAATTTCTCACACGATCCACAGAAACACAAACGCTGACACCATTCGCATCGACCCTCTCGTCATAGTGGACTTGATGGTTGACCTCATGTTCATAGCAGATATCCTTATCAACTTCAGAACCACTTACTTGGAAAACGGAGAGGTGGTTAGCGACCAACAGAAAATTGCCGTCAACTACGTCAAAGGATGGTTCGTCATTGATGCCATCGCTGCCATACCATTTGATCTTCTCCTCTTCGGTTCTGGAACCAGCGATGTAAGTGGTTTCTTCGACCTTATTAAAGAAGTAACTTAAGACATCGGCTAACTCAATCTTGCATTTATTGTTGTATAATGTGCCGTGCATTTTCAGGATCGGGTGGCAAGACAAAGGGCCTGATATGCTTAGCATGACTAATATATTTTTGTGTGGGTTTTTTTGTTTGCGTTTGTTCTGCGGTGTGCGTTGCACTGTGGTTTTTATTTTGCGCCTGTGCATCCGATTTCAGCATTCATTTTTTGTAAGGGTCTTGCGTCTTCCTACATTTTATAAGGGTTTGCTTCCCCGGTGCTGTTGTGGTGCGGGTACTAACCCAGCACCTTAGAATTTTGAACCATGCCACTTAACTACTAGGCCACACCATCTCCTGTCTTTCATTTACCATCTTCCAATCTTTGAATATTGTATGTCTAAGATTAATTTTTCTTTCCATCTCGACGCCCTGGATACGTGCTGTCCTTCATGGAAGCCTGGCTAACGAAGTTGGGGCCGACGTGATCCCCGCAGTAGTGGGTGACACTCAGATGAAGCCAAGCAGAGCACAGCCTTCTGGAGGACCCGGCCCACCTTCATCAGCACGCTCGAGATATGAGGAAAGCTACATCAACCCACCACTTAACGTCCTTTTCAGGGCGCACACAAGAATAAACTTACTCATTATGGGCATTTACAACAGCAACAACATGTCCAAGATTGTTAATCTTCTTCTTGTTGTTGTTGTTATTCTTGTTGTTGTTGTTATTCTTGTTGTTGTTGTTATTCTTGTTGTTGTTGTTATTCTTGTTGTTGTTGTTATTCTTGTTGTTGTTGTTATTCTTGTTGTTGTTGAATATTCATAATGGAAAGATTACTCTATTGTCAGGTCAGGTCAGGTCATCCGTAACCGGTGAGGTCGTTGGGGCACACATGAAGACATCCTCACAACTCCACGCCACCCCTCTCTGTCAGATGTCGCTGCCTGTGACTCTTCTGGTCGGAGACTGGTCCATTCTTTTATGTTGTCCTCCCATCTCTTTCTGGGCCAGCCTCTTCGTCGTCTGCCATGCACCTTCCCGTGGAGGATTGTGTTTGCAAGACCATTTGATCTCGATATGTGACCGTACTTTTGACAGTTGCCACAAGATCTTCGAAAGGCCCTATTGCTGTTGTAATTCTATCTCGTATTTCCTCATTTGTAACTCGATCTTTGTACGTGACGATTAAAAGTTTTCGGAAACATCTCATCTCCAAGGCCTGTATCCTTCGTTGAAGGTCAGCTGTAACTGTCCATGTCTCACAAGCATAGAGGAATATTGACAGGAACAGTGTACGCACTACTCTATTGTGCGCCCTGAAAAATGCGTTAATTGACTTGTGGTAATAGCTTTTCTCACATCCCGAGCGTGCTGATGAAGATAGACTGGGGTCCTCCATGCGGTAGTGCTCTGGCCAGCCCGTGTCCAGGCAGTACAGCTTGCAACTAAGGTGGCTAGTCTTGACCAGTATGTTTTGCCTGACCTAGGGTGGGGGAGACTAACGTCTGATCAGACAGAACAGACTGGCCAAGACCCTCATCTCGGCCTCCTTGTAGCCCTCTCTGAAAACAAGCTTTTCTCATGGCAGCCTGGCTAATGAGGTGATTGATCTACCGGATCCCCGTAGTAGTGAGTGACACGCAAATGAAGCAAAGCATAGCACAATCGCCTGGATTACACCGGTGCACCATCATCAGCACGCTCGGGATGTGAGGAAAGCTACTTCACACCATTTTCAGTAACCTACCCATTATGGGCATTGGAAACAACAATCTGACCATGACTACCATGCTCGGTAAGCTGTAGGGATCCGGCGAACAACTGGAATGAACAGTCTTCTTTGCCAACTTAACCGGGATAGAATCACAGCATCAGTTGATCGAAGAAGAAGAAGAAGAAGAAGAAGAAGAAGAAGAAGAAGAAGAAGAAGAAGAAGAAGAAGTGTAAGAAGAAGAAGAAAAAGAAGTAAAAAAAAGAAGAAGAAGAAGAAAAAGAAGTAAAAAAAAAGAAGAAGAAGAAGAAGAAAAAGAAGTAAAAAAAAGAAGAAGAAGAAGAAGAAGAAGTAAAAAAAAAGAAGAAGAAGAAGAAAAAGAAGTAAAAAAAAGAAGAAGAAGAAGAAGAAGAAGTAAAAAAAAAGAAGAAGAAGAAGAAAAAGAAGTAAAAAAAAGAAGAAGAAGAAGAAGCAGAAGAAGAAGAAGTAAAAAAAAAGAAGAAGAAGAAGAAAAAGAAGTAAAAAAAAAGAAGAAGAAGAAGAAAAAGAAGTAAAAAAAAAGAAGAAGAAAAAGAAGAAGAAGAAAGAGAAGAAGAAATAAAAAACATAAGAAGAAGAAAAGGAAAGAGAAGAAGAAGTAGAAGAAGAAGAAAAAAAGAAGAAGACGTAGATGAAGAAAAAGAACAAGAAGAAGAAGAAGACATAAAAGAAGAACAATAAGAAGAGCAAGGAGAAGAAAAGGAAGAAGGAAAAGAAGAAGAAGAAGAGGAAAAAGAGGAAGATAATAATAATGACAATACCAGAAAAAAGAAGGAGAATGATATAATAAGACGAAGAAGAAGAAGGAGAAGAAGAAGGAAAAGAAGAAGACGGGTGCACTAGATATGGACATGAATGATACGATAAAGTCTACCAATGACCGCCTGTTAGATGTCAACACCACAATAAAAGAATGCGCAGTTCACAGACTACAGATCTCTAATATCGAACGAGGTTCCTGCGGATTGGAACACAAGAGATCGAAGCAGGAGTGTGCACACCCAGCGACCTCCAGCCACCACCACAATAAATGAATGCGTAGTTCACAGATTACAGATCTCTTATATCGAACAAGGTTCCTGCGGATTGCAACATAAGAGATCGAAGCAGGAGTGTGCACACCCAGCGACCTCCAGCCACCACCACAATAAATGAATGCGTAGTTCACAGATTACAGATCTCTTATTCGAACGAGGTTCCTGCGAATTAGAACACAAGAGATCGAAGCAGGAGTGTGCACACCCAGCGACCTCCAGCCACCACCACAATAAATGAATGCGTTTTTCACAGACTACAGATCTCTTATATCGAACGACGTTCCTGCGGATTGGAACACAAGAGATCGAAGCAGGAGTGTGCACACCCAGCGACCTCTAGCCACCATCACTATCCACACCATTCACACTTCACTGAGAAACTAAACACCTTAGGGTATCCCCCCCCCCCCCCCCCAGCACAGTGGGGTCGTTTCTTAGACACACTACTTGATAGTACTCAAATTGATTTCTAATATCTGCCGAAACGGTAAATGAATTAAGTTACTTACGTGAACAAATATCTATGCCAGTCTGAACAAATATCTATGCCAGTCTGAATAAATGTCTATGTCAGTCTGAACAAATATCTATGTCAGTCTGAGCAAATATCAATGTCAGTCTGAACAAATATCGATGCCAGTATGAACAAATACCGATGCGAACTGAACAAATATCGATGCCAACTGAACAAATATCTATGCCAACTGAACAAATATCATGCCAACTGAACAAATATCGATGCCAAATTAACAAATATCTATGCCAACTGAACAAATATCGATGCCAGTCTGAACAGATATTGATGCCAGTCTGAACAAATATTGATGCCAGTCTAAACAAATATTGATGCCAGCTGAACAAATATCGATGCCAGTCTGAACAAAATCATGCCAACTGAACAAATATTGATGCCAACTGAACAAATATCGATCCCAGCTGAACAAATATCGATGCCAGTCTGAACAAATATTGATGCCAGTCTGAACAAATATCGATGCCAACTGAATGAATATTGATGCCAACTGAACAAATATCGATGCCAGTCTGAACAAAATAATGCCAACTTAACAAATATCGATGCCAGTCTGAACAAATATTGATGTCAGTCTGAACAAAATAATGCAAACTGAACAAATATTGATGCCAACTGAACAAATATCGATGCCAACTGAACAAATATTGATGCCAGTCTGAACAAATATTCATGCCAACTGAACAAATATCGATGCCAGTCTGAACAAATATTGATGCCAACTGAACAAATACCGATGCCAGTCTGAACAAAATAATGCCAACTGAACAAATATCGATGCCAACTAAACAAATATCGATGCCAGTCTGAACAAAATAATGCCAACTGAACAAATATTGATGCCAGCTGAACAAATATCGATGCCAGTCTGAACAAAATAATGCCAACTGAACAAATATTGATGCCAACTGAACAAATATCTATGCCAGTCTGAACAAAATAATGCCAGCTGAACAAATGTCGATGCCAGTCTGAACAAATATCTATGCCAGTCTGAACAAAATAATGTCAGCTGAACAAATATCGATGCCAGTCTGAACAAATATTGATGCCAACTGAACAAATATCGATGCCAGTCTGAACAAATAGTGATGCCAACTGAACAAATATTGATGCCAACTGAACAAATATCGATGCCAGTCTGAACAAATATCGATGCCAGTCTGAACAAATATCGATGCCAGTCTGAACAACTGAACAAATATCGATGCCAGTCTATCTGCATTCTTCAACAGATCATTAAATCCACTCCTAGCAATAACTTGCCAATAATGCCGGAAGTCATCCAACAACTAATGTCCTTTGACAAGTTTTTGGAGTCACTTTAAAGACTCTTTGAAGACATCACTTTCTGTGAGAATGTGCATTACTGTGAAATATATTTGTGTGTTCAAAAGGTGTCCGACCTTTCGGCCGGAAAAATACAATTACACATCTGGAGGTTTGAAACTCCTAATCATTTTAAGGGGGAACTAAAGTGGTCTCGAGGTAAGGTGGCCGCCTCCGGATCCGGGGGTCGCGTGTTTGAATCACAGAGGAGATCAGGATTTCTTTCATGTGGATCTTCTGTAAAAATTCCCCTGGTCTCTGGGTAGTGAGCTCGGACCCCTGATCTCTGGGTAGTGAGATTGGACCCCTGATCTCTGGGTAGTGATATCGGTCCCCGGATCTCTGGGTAGTGAATTGGACCCATGATCTCTGGGTAGTGATATCAGACCCTTGATCTCTGGGTAGTGAGATCGGACCCCTGATCTCTGGGTAGTGAAATCGGACCCCTGATCTCTGGGTCGCGTGTTTGAATCACAGAGGAGATCAGGATTTCTTTCATGTGGATCTTCTGTAAAAAATTCCCCTGGTCTCTGGGTAGTGAGCTCGGACCCCGGATCTCTGGGTAGTGAATTGGACCCATGATCTCTGGGTAGTGATATCAGACCCCCGATCTCTGGGTAGTGAGATCGGACACTTGATCTCTGGGTAGTGAAATCGGACCCCTGATCTCTGGGTAGTGAGATCGGACTAGCGTGTTCAGTGTCGAGCACGTTAAAATTCCCTTGACAGTTAGAGATCGAAAAAAGTAGAGCGATTTCAGAGCGGAGTCATAGGCACTGATGGCGAAAGCAATGAAACCCAGATAGTCCTGTTTACAGATGCTCTGGCCGTAGTTACAGCACTAAAAAGCCAGAAAAATACTGAACAATGATTTAAGAGCAGTACTCTTTCAACTATGTCAGCAGTCCGCACCAAAAAGAGTAGTGGTACAGTGGCTTCCATCCCACTGTAACATCCAAGGCAACGAGGAGGCAGACAGACTGGCAAAAGAAGGTGCAAGACTACCACAACCAGATTCTAGTGTGATCTATGAAGAGTCCAAAAGGCTTATTAGGGCCAGATACATGGCCAAATGGGAAACAGAACATACTGGCTACACAAAAAATTATGCCTATTACCAGTTGAACAGAAGAGAGCAAGTCGTGGTGTTCAGACTGCGCACAGGCCACAACAGACTGAGGTACCACCTATTCAATAAACTGAAGATAGGTGGCACTGACGAATGCCTATGTGGTACAGGGAAAATGACCGCTGAACATCTGCTGCAAAACTGCCCGACACACGAGGAAGGACCAGAGAAAGCACATGTGGCCATCACCAGTGGCAACACTAGACAAGCTCTATGGCAGTGTCGACAGTCGCAGGATGACAGCTGCTTTCTTCGAACAAATACAGGTTGACGTCTAACAGCGTACGAAGAAGAAGAAGAAAACGAAGAAAAGAGTAGGCTTATGTCCCCTGCACCGGATAAAATTCAAACTTGAAATCTACCAAAGTTATTTTTACCTTTCCCCAGGTGGTTTGTTAAGAGCAGCTATAGATGGCGCCTAACTGGCTGCGGGTCTACTTAGCTCTTGTGTCTGAGTCTATTAAGATGGGCTATCACATCGGTTAAACCACCTTCCAAGAAACTGGTTGTATACAGACTCTGTAAAGTCTCCTAAACCAGTACAAAGTCGTTAAGTTTTCAAAGTCCTCTCCTTGTGACTCCGCACACTTTTCCCAGAGGACCCACCATTGTTGGCATCACTTCAGGAGAGCCTCTTTTGGGAATGGAGTACAGATTTATCCTCGCATTCCGCGTTAATGTCTTCGCACGACTTGTTGGGTCCTGTCAGTGAAATGTTCAGCTTGGGGAACAGCTCAAAATGGCAAGCGTCATGTTGCGTGAGTAGACGGCGAGATGAATCAGAAGAATGTTTTCATATTTATGTGATCTAATCTGTTGTTGTTAGCGAATGCCCATAATGAGTAGGTTACTCTTAAGTACACCTTGAAAAGGGCGTTAAGTGACGGGTTGCAGTAGCTTTCCTTACATTCCGAGCGTGCTGATGAAGGTGGACTGGAGTCCTCCAGGAGGATGTGCTATGCTTGGCTTCATCTGCGTGTCGCTCTCTACTACAGAAATCACGTCGAACCTCACCTTGTTAGCCAGACTGTTGTCCTCGACAACAGCCCGTTTCGAAGACGACCGACGAGGAGATCAGGTGAGGGTCTTGGCCAGTATATTTCTCCTGAACCTGGCTAACATTCTCTGATCAGTGAGTTTTGCCTGACCAGACGTTAGCCTCATCGTCCCGTCAGGTAATTGTCCTGGCCAGTAAATTTCTCCTGACCCTGGCTAACATTCTCTAATCATCCTTTCCACTATGGTCGTTAGCCTTTATTTATGGTGTGTATTCTCTTCCATGGAAGACTGCATGGCCTAGGGGTGAAACTCGTTCGGATGTCACAATCCCAACGGACCGGATTCGATTCCCATCATGACCATTTTGGCAGACACTGGTTATTTTTCTCGGACGATTGCTGCTGCTCGTACGGACATTAATGGCAACCTACCGTACTGCACGCTTGCCAACTTAACTTAAATTAACGTTTTTAAACTGGTTTAGAAGACCCTGCATAGTCTGTATACAACCAGTTTCATTGTCATTACCTTTCTCTAAAAGCTATTGGCATCCAATTTATTCTTAAATGCCTTAATTGTCCCTGCCTCCACTACTTCTTGTGACAATGCATTCCAAACATTCACCCCTATCTGACTAAAAAAGTATTTCCTAATATCTAATCTGGACATTTCTTTAGTTAATTTGTAACTATGCCCTCGTGTTATTGTAGGTGGTTGAATTTTTTTTTAAACTTGTTATAGTCTAATTTATCCATTCCTTTGATCATCTCATAAACCTGTATTAAGTCAACACGAATTCTTCTCTCTTCGAGACACTGTATCCGGTTTTTCAGAGTCTTTCCTCATAACTGTAATTCTGGAATCCCACTATCATCTTTGTCGCTCTTTTTTGTATCCTTTCCAGCATGTTTATATCCCCTCTACGATAAGGACTCCACACCTGTACACAGTACTCCAATCTAGGTCTAACTAATGCTTTATACAGTTTGACGATCACTTCCTTGCTCCTATGTTTAATATTTCTTTTTATCATACCTAACATTGCACATGCCTTTTTTACTGCTACCTGAACTTGCTCACTCACCTTACCTGTATGATCTATTATAACCCCTAGGTCCCTTTCCTTCACTATCTTTCTAATATTGTTCTCTCTCATTCTCTAATTATGTTCCATATTGGATCTACCCATGTGGATGACTGTACATTCATCTACATTATCTCCATTTGCCAGCTTACAGACCATTCTCGAATTTTATCTTGGAAACTTTTTCCAAGAAACTTATAACAGCCAAATAGGTTGGTGGTTGTACGAAGCGAGGATCTGTAAAGGCGAGGCTACTGGCTTTTTATTGTCTCTGATGAGGGCTGTGTTTGTGCATTCCTTGTCTTTGGCCGTTTCTATACATCATTCAAGAAAGAAATGTTGATATCAAGAGTTAGACACATTTTACAAGACGTTTTAAATGAAACCGAACTTAACTGCACCAGCTGAACATACGTACGATGCGCATAAAGATGTAACTTCTGGCGTAAATAGCATCTACCAACCGTCAAGTTTGCAAAATGTCATTATCCTCCCACTCATAGTTTCCTCAGCAGACGTTGAAAACATGGCGGGTTTGAATTCGGAATCCGTTCAGAGTTGACAAGTGAGCGGTGATTCAGGTTCGAATAGATGAAGGATGTCGACCTGTTAACATTCATCGCATAATGCAGGCAGTGTATGGTGACAAAAGTACGTCGAATACAACAGTGAAGAACTGGTCAACGATGTTTACAGAAGGACGTGAGTTAACGAAAGATCGTCAGGCGCATATTGTTGCGTCAGAAGATGCCATCGCCAACAATTGATGCAGCAATTCGTTTGGACCGTCGCCGGAGCATATTTTCTGTGATGAATGTCAACTGGTCGACATCCTTCAGCTGTTAGAAACCGAATCACTGCTCAACTATGGACGGATCCCGTAATCAAACTAGTTATGTTTTCAACGTCTGCTGAGGAAACTATGAGTCAGAGGATAAGGAAATTTAGCAAACTTTATGGTTGGTATGTGCTGTTTACACTGGAAGTTACGTCTTTATGCGCATTGTACGTATGTTCAGTTAGTGCAGTTAGGTCCAGTTTCATTTGAACACGCCTCGTATATACTTCTTCTTCTTCGTTCGTTCTCAATCTCTCGCTACCAAGCCCTGAACGTTCTCAATCTCCCGCTGCCAAAAAGAACTGTAAAGGACTTTGCAAGTAGCAGGATGTAGTCCGGAGAACAGAATGCGTTGTGTCGTGGTTTACAGCTTGACTGCGATATTTGCACCTTTCGGTCTGACACATCCGATATCAGCATGCATTTTTCAGTACTGGGTTGCCTTCCATCTTCGACCCTTTCTCCTTAGCCAGTCTACCCTGTTGCAGCCTGTTATCCAGGATCACCGCGTGGAGGTGTAGACGGGTCTTGGTAGCTCTGGTTTGCTGGCCCTGACGCTAGCAGTCAGCTATTGGTCGCTGACCGCTGCAGCTCATGCAGTAATAGATACTTGATACTACTTTGAAATAGAATGGCAATACAGAGGCTATACAATCATGGCAGAATACCAGCTAACGAACAAAAGGGAAAATCTTGTAAAAAATGGACAGAAACCAACACCTCAAGTCATTGTGTAGTAATCTTATCAACTGATTCTAAAAATACCATGGACCCCCCAAAAAAAGAGGAATGCAGACATTCGACAAGATTTGGGCATAGAGGAGAACTGGTTCATAAATTCCATCACGAACAGAAAATTGAAATACTTAGACCACATCAAAAGACACAACGGTCTTGAGAGAGCGGTAATGGAAGGTATGGTGCCGGGCAAGGGAGGCAGATCAAGAAGGTGATGGCACCAAGATGTCAAGGAATGAAGTGACTCTGGAGAAAACTTGACATTTAGAAAGAGAGGCAGAGACAGACCAAGAATACGATGACACCGAGATGTCAAGGAATGAAGTGACTCTGGAGAAAACTGGACATTTAGCAAGAGAGGCAGAGACAGACCAAGAAGGCGATGACACCAAGATGTCAAGGAATGAAGTGACTCTGGAGAAAACTGGACATTTAGCAAGAGAGGCAGAGACAGACCAAGAAGGCGATGACACCGAGATGTCAAGGAATGAAGTGACTCTGGAGAAAACTGGACATTTAGCAAGAGAGGCAGAGACAGACCAAGAAGGCGATGACACCGAGATGTCAAGGAATGAAGTGACTCTGGAGAAAACTGGACATTTAGCAAGAGAGGCAGAGACAGACCAAGAAGGCGATGACACCGAGATGTCAAGGAATGAAGTGACTCTGGAGAAAACTGGACATTTAGCAAGAGAGGCAGAGACAGACCAAGAAGGCGATGACACCAAGATGTCAAGGAATGAAGTGACTCTGGAGAAAACTGGACATTTAGCAAGAGAGGCAGAGACAGACCAAGAAGGCGATGACACCGAGATGTCAAGGAATGAAGTGACTCTGGAGAAAACTGGACATTTAGCAAGAGAGGCAGAGACAGACCAAGAAGGCGATGACACCGAGATGTCAAGGAATGAAGTGACTCTGGAGAAAACTGGACATTTAGCAAGAGAGGCAGAGACAGACCAAGAAGGCGATGACACCGAGATGTCAAGGAATGAAGTGACTCTGGAGAAAACTGGACATTTAGCAAGAGAGGCAGAGACAGACCAAGAAGGCGATGACACCGAGATGTCAAGGAATGAAGTGACTCTGGAGAAAACTGGACATTTAGCAAGAGAGGCAGAGACAGACCAAGAAGGCGATGACACCGAGATGTCAAGGAATGAAGTGACTCTGGAGAAAACTGGACATTTAGCAAGAGAGGCAGAGACAGACCAAGAAGGCGATGACACCGAGATGTCAAGGAATGAAGTGACTCTGGAGAAAACTGGACATTTAGCAAGAGAGGCAGAGACAGACCAAGAAGGCGATGACACCGAGATGTCAAGGAATGAAGTGACTCTGGAGAAAACTGGACATTTAGCAAGAGAGGCAGAGACAGACCAAGAAGGCGATGACACCGAGATGTCAAGGAATGAAGTGACTCTGGAGAAAACTGGACATTTAGCAAGAGAGGCAGAGACAGACCAAGAAGGCGATGACACCGAGATGTAAAGGAATGAAGTGACTGGAGAAAACTGGACATTTAGCAAGAGAGGCAGAGACAGACCAAGAAGGCGATGACACCAAGATGTCAAGGAATGAAGTGACTCTGGAGAAAACTGGACATTTAGCAAGAGAGGCAGAGACAGACCAAGAAGGCGATGACACCGAGATGTCAAAGAATACTTGAGCATAGCTCTTGACATTTAGCTAGAGAGGCAGAGACAGACCAAGAAGGCGATGGCACAAGATGTCAAGGAATGGTTCGAAGTGACTTTGGAGAAAACTGGACATTTGGCAAGAGAGGCAGAGACAGACCAAGAAGGGGATGTCACCAAGATGTCAAGGAATGCTTAGGCATGACTCTGGAGCAGGCTGAAAACTTGCAGAGAGATCGAGTCTCTTTCAGACGAGTCGTGGTGGGAGTGACGTTCTGCAAGCTACATGATGATGATATGAATTGTTACTTATCCAAGTAAGTAATCGAATTGGGGGCCACAAAAGGACCAACGAAATACAGCACTGTTTACCAAGAGAAACCATGCAAAAAGATGTGGTCAAAGTTGAAATGGATATGTTCATGTTCTGAAGAGGAAAGATAATAAGAGAAAGGTGAAGACGAAGGTGAAAACGATGAGCAGCAACAAGAAATGTACTGCAAAATATATTGCAGAACGGAGAAAAGGAAAAGGAAGGAACGTATAAGGAATAAGAAGAAAAAGACGAAGAAGTGCTAAGATAAGAAGAAAAAGATGAAAAAGTGCTAAGATAAGAAGAAAAAGATGAAGAAGTGCTAAGATAAGAAGAAAAAGACGAAGAAGTGCTAAGATAAGAAGAAAAAGACGAAGAAGTGATAAGATACGAAGAAAAAGATGAAGAAGTGCTAAGATAAGAAGAAAAAGACGAAGAAGTGCTAAGATAAGAAGAAAAAGACGAAGAAGTGCTAAGATAAGAAGAAAAAGACGAAGAAGTGCTAAGATATGAAGAAATAGACGAAGTGCTAAGATCAGAAGAAAAAGACGAAGAAGTGCTAAGATAAGACGAAAAAGACGAAGAAGTGCTAAGATAAGAAGAAAAAGACGAAGAAGTGCTAAGATAAGACGAAAAAGACGAAGAAGTGCTAAGATAAGAAGAAAAAGACGAAGAAGTGCTAAGATAAGAAGAAAAAGACGAAGAAGTGCTAAGATAAGACGAAAAAGACGAAGAAGTGCTAAGATAAGAAGAAAAAGACGAAGAAGTGCTAAGATAAGAAGAAAAATAAGATGCATAAGAAGGATGAAACATAGCCAAGACGAAAACGACAATGAAATAGAAGCTGCAAAAAGAGGAGAACAAACAGAAAAGAAGACGAAGAAGAAGGGTGAAGATCAGTAGAAGAAAAAGGTTGAGGATAAGACAAAAAAGAAGAAGAAAAGCAAGACCAACAGCAGCAACAACACGAAGTAGAAGAAGAAGCTGAAAAGATAAAACATATATTTTTTTTAAGAAAAGAAGAAGAAAAATAACAAAAACAAGAAAATTTAGCAAAACAAACCAAAAAAATAAAATGCAAGAAAATTAAGAAAAACATTCAAATAAAGAAAACAAGAACATTTAGCAAACCAATCAAATAAAGAAAACAAGAACATTTAGCAAACCAATCAAATGAAGAAAACAAACAAGAACATTTAGCAAACCAATCAAATAAAGAAAACAAGAACATTTAGCAAACCAATCAAATGAAGAAAACAAACAAGAACATTTAGCAAACCAATCAAATAAAGAAAACAAGAACATTTAGCAAACCAATCAAATGAAGAAAACAAACAAGAACATTTAGCAAACCAATCAAATCAAGAAAACAAGAACATTTAGCAAACCAATCAAATGAAGAAAACAAACAAGAACATTTAGCAAACCAATCAAATGAAGAAAACAAGACCATTTAGCAAACCAATCAAATGAAGAAAACAAACAAGAACATTTAGCAAACCAATCAAATGAAGAAAACAAGAACATTTAGCAAACCAATCAAATGAAGAAAACAAGAACATTTAGCAAACCTATCAAATAAAGAAAACAAGAACATTTAGCAAACCAATCAAATGAAGAAAACAAACAAGAACATTTAGCAAACCAATCAAGTGAAGAAAACAAGAACATTTAGCAAACCAATCAAATGAAGAAAACAAGAACATTTAGCAAACCAATCAAATAAAGAAAACAAGAACGTGAAGCAAACCAATCAAATAAAGAAAAAAGAACATTAAGCAAACCAATAAAATGAAGAAAACAAACAAGAACATGAAGCAAACCAATCAAATGAAGAAAACAAGAACAAGAAGCAAACCAATCAAATGAAGAAAACAAGAATGTCAAGCAAACCAATCAAATGAAGAAAACAAGAACATTTAGCAAACCAATCAAATGAAGAAAACAAACAAGAACATTTAGCAAACCAATCAAATGAAGAAAACAAGAACATTTAGCAAACCAATCAAATGAAGAAAACAAACAAGAACATTTAGCAAACCAATCAAATCAAGAAAACAAACAAGAACATTTAGCAAACCAATCAAATGAAGAAAACAAGAACATTTAGCAAACCAATCAAATGAAGAAAACAAACAAGAACATTTAGCAAACCAATCAAATCAAGAAAACAAACAAGAACATTTAGCAAACCAATCAAATGAAGAAAACAAGAACATTTAGCAAACCAATCAAATGAAGAAAACAAACAAGAACATTTAGCAAAACAATCAAATGAAGAAAACAAGAACATTTAGCAAACCAATCAAATGAAGAAAACAAACAAGAACATGAAGCAAACCAATCAAATGAAGAAAACAAACAAGAACATGAAGCAAACCAATCAAATGAAAAAACAAACAAGAACATGAAGCAAACCAATCAAATGAAGAAAACAAACAAGAACATTTAGCAAACCAATCAAATAAAGAAAACAAGAACATGAAGCAAACCAATCAAGTGAAGAAAACAAAAACCAACATGAAGCAAACCAATCAAATGAAGAAAACAAACACGAACATTAAGCAAACCAATCAAATGAAGAAAACAAACAAGAACATTTAGCAAACCAATCAAATCAAGAAAATAAACAAGAACATTTAGCAAACCAATCAAATGAAGAAAACAAGAACATTTAGCAAACCAATCAAATGAAGAAAACAAACAAGAACATGAAGCAAACCAATCAAATGAAGAAAACAAACAAGAACATTTAGCAAACCAATCAAATAAAGAAAAAAGAACATGAAGCAAACCAATCAAGTGAAGAAAACAAACAAGAACATTAAGCAAACCAATCAAATGAAGAAAACAAACACGAACATGAAGCAAACCAATCAAATGAAGAAAACAAACACGAACATTAATCAAACCAATCAAATGAAGAAAACAAACAAGAACATTTAGCAAACCAATCAAATGAAGAAAACAAATAAGAACATTTAGCAAACCAATCAAATGAAGAAAACAATAACATGAAGCAAACCAATCAAGTGAAGAAAACAAACAAGAACATTTAGCAAACCAATCAAATGAAGAAAACAAACACGAACATGAAGCAAACCAATCAAATGAAGAAAACAAACAAGAACATGAAGCAAACCAATCAAATGAAGAAAACAAACAAGAACATTTAGCAAACCAATCAAATGAAGAAAACAAGAACATTTAGCAAACCAATCAAATGAAGAAAACAAACAAGAACATTTAGCAAACCAATCAAATGAAGAAAGCAAACAAGAACATGAAGCAAACCAATCAAATGAAGAAAACAAACAAGAACATTTAGCAAACCAATCAAATGAAGAAAACAAGAACATTTAGCAAACCAATCAAGTGAAGAAAACAAACAATAACATTTAGCAAACCAATCAAATGAAGAAAACAAACACGAACATGAAGCAAACCAATCAAATGAAGAAAACAAACACGAACATTAAGCAAACTAATCAAATGAAGAAAACAAACAAGAACATTTAGCAAACCAATCAAATGAAGAAAACAAACAAGAACATTTAGCAAACCAATCAAATGAAGAAAACAAGAACATTTAGCAAACCAATCAAATGAAGAAAACAAACAAGAACATTTAGCAAACCAATCAAATGAAGAAAACAAGAACATTTAGCAAACCAATCAAATGAAGAAAACAAGAACATTTAGCAAACCAATCAAAGGAAGAAAACAAGAACATTTAGCAAACCAATCAAATGAAGAAAACAAACAAGAACATTTAGCAAACCAATCAAATGAAGAAAACAAGAACATTTAGCAAACCAATCAAATGAAGAAAACAAACAAGAACATTTAGCATACCAATCAAATGAAGAAAACAAGAACATTTAGCAAACCAATCAAATGAAGAAAACAATCACGAACATTTAGCAAACCAATCAAATGAAGAAAACAAACAAGAACATTTAGCAAACCAATCAAATGAAGAAAACAAACAAGAACATGAAGCAAACCAATCAAATGAAGAAAACAAATAAGAACATGAAGCAAACCAATCAAATGAAGAAAACAAGAACATTTAGCAAAACAACCAAATGAAGAAAACAAACAAGAACATTTAGCAAACCAATCAAATGAAGAAAACAGGAACATTAAGCAAACTAATGAAATAAAGAAAACAAACAAGAACATTAAGCAAACCAATCAAATAAAGAAAACAAGAACATGTAGCAAACCAATCAAATGAAGAAAACAAACAAGAACATTTAGCAAACCAATCAAATGAAGAAAACAAACAAGAACATGAAGCAAACCAATCAAATAAAGAAAACAAGAACATTTAGCAAACCAATCAAATGAAGAAAACCAGAACATTTAGCAAACCAATCAAATGAAGAAAACAAGAACATTAAGCAAACCAATCAAATGAAGAAAACAAGAACATTAAGCAAACCAATCAAATGAAGAAAACAAGAACATTAAGCAAACCAATCAAAAGAAGAAAACAAGAACATTAAGCAAACCAATCAAATGAAGAAAACAAGAACATTAAGCAAACCAATCAAATGAAGAAAACAAGAACATTAAGCAAACCAATCAAATGAAGATAACAAGAACATGTAGCAAAACAATCAAATGAAGAAAACAAGAACATCAAGCAAACCAATCAAATGAAGAAAACAAACACGAACATTTAGCAAAACCAATCAAATGAAGAAAACAAGAACATTTAGCAAACCAATCAAATTAAGAAAACAAACAAGAACATTTATCAAACCAATCAAATGAAGAAAACAAGAACATTTAGCAAACCAATCAAATGAAGAAAACAAGAACATTTAGCAAACCAATCAAATGAAGAAAACAAGAACATTTAGCAAACCAATCAAATGAAGAAAACAAGAACATTTAGCAAACCAATCAAATGAAGAAAACAAACAAGAACATTTAGCAAACCAATCAAATGAAGAAAAAAGAACATTAAGCAAACCAATCAAATGAAGAAAACAAACAAGAACATGAAGCAAACCAATCAAATGAAGAAAACAAACAAGAACATGAACCAAACCAATCAAATGAAGAAAACAAACAAGAACATGAAGCAAACCAATCAAATGAAGAAAACAAACACGAACATTAAGCAAACCAATCAAATGAAGAAAACAAACAAGAACATGAAGCAAACCAATCAAATGACGAAAACAAACACGAACATTAAGCAAACCAATCAAATGAAGAAAACAAGAACATTTAGCAAACCAATCAAATGAAGAAAACAAACAAGAACATTTAGCAAACCAATCTAATGAAGAAAACAAACAAGAACATGAAGCAAACCAATCAAATGAAGAAAACAATCACGAACATTTAGCAAACCAATCAAACGAAGAAAACAAGAACATGTAGCAAACCAATCAAATGAAGAAAACAAACAAGAACATTTAGCAAACCAATCAAATGAAGAAAACAAACAAGAACATGAAGCAAACCAATCAAATAAAGAAAACAAGAACATTTAGCAAACCAATCAAATGAAGAAAACAAGAACATTTAGCAAACCAATCAAATGAAGAAAACAAGAACATTAAGCAAACCAATCAAATGAAGAAAACAATAACATTAAGCAAACCAATCAAAAGAAGAAAACAAGAACATTAAGCAAACCAATCAAATGAAGAAAACAAGAACATTAAGCAAACCTATCAAATGAAGAAAACAAGAACATTAAGCAAACCAATCAAATGAAGAAAACAAGAACATGTAGCAAACCAATCAAATGAAGAAAACAAGAACATCAAGCAAACCAATCAAATGAAGAAAACAAGAACATTAAGCAAACCAATTAAATGAAGAAAACAAACAAGAACATTTAGCAAACCAATCAAATGAAGAAAACAAGAACATCAAGCAAACCAATCAAATGAAGAAAACAAGAACATTTAGCAAACCAATCAAATGAAGAAAACAAACAAGAACATGTAGCAAACCAATCAAATGAAGAAAACAAGAACATTTAGCAAACCAATCAAATGAAGAAAACAAACAAGAACATTTAGCAGACCAATCAAATGAAGAAAACAAACACGAACATTTAGCAAACCAATAAAATGAAGAAAACAAACAAGAACATTTAGCAAACCAATCAAATGAAGAAAACAAGAACATTTAGCAAACCAATCAAATGAAGAAAACAAGAACATTTAGCAAACCAATCAAATGAAGAAAACAAGAACATTTAGCAAACCAATCAAATGAAGAAAACAAGAACATTTAGCAAACCAATCAAATGAAGAAAACAAGAACATTTAGCAAACCAATCAAATGAAGAAAACAAGAACATTTAGCAAACCAATCAAATGAAGAAAACAAACAAGAACATTTAGCAAACCAATCAAATGAAGAAAAAAGAACATTAAGCAAACCAATCAAATGAAGAAAACAATCACGAACATTTAGCAAACCAATCAAATGAAGAAAAAAGAACATTAAGCAAACCAATCAAATGAAGAAAACAAACAAGAACATGAAGCAAACCAATCAAATGAAGAAAACAAGAACATCAAGCAAACCAATCAAATGAAGAAAACAAGAACATTAAGCAAACCAATCAAATGAAGAAAACAAGAACATTAAGCAAACCAATCAAATGAAGAAAACAAGAACATTAAGCAAACCAATCAAATGAAGAAAACAAGAACATTTAGCAAACCAATTAAATGAAGAAAACAAGAACATGTAGCAAACCAATCAAATGAAGAAAACAAGAACATTTAGCAAACCAATCAAATGAAGAAAACAAGAACATGTAGCAAACCAATCAAATGAAGAAAACAAGAACATTAAGCAAACCAATCAAATGAAGAAAACAAGAACATTAAGCAAACCAATCAAATGAAGAAAACAAGAACATTAAGCAAACCAATCAAATGAAGAAAACAAGAACATTAAGCAAACCAATCAAATGAAGAAAACAAACAAGAACATTAAGCAAACCAATCAAATGAAGAAAACAAGAACATGTAGCAAACCAATCAAATGAAGAAAACAAACAAGAACATTTAGCAAACCAATCAAATGAAGAAAACAAACAAGAACATGAAGCAAACCAATCAAATAAAGAAAACAAGAACATTTAGCAAACCAATCAAATGAAGAAAACAAGAACATTTAGCAAACCAATCAAATGAAGAAAACAAGAACATTAAGCAAACCAATCAAATGAAGAAAACAAGAACATTAAGCAAACCAATCAAATGAAGAAAACAATAACATTAAGCAAACCAATCAAAAGAAGAAAACAAGAACATTAAGCAAACCAATCAAATGAAGAAAACAAGAACATTAAGCAAACCTATCAAATGAAGAAAACAAGAACATGTAGCAAACCTATCAAATGAAGAAAACAAGAACATGTAGCAAACCAATCAAATGAAGAAAACAAGAACATCAAGCAAACCAATCAAATGAAGAAAACAAGAACATTAAGCAAACCAATTAAATGAAGAAAACAAACAAGAACATGAAGCAAACCAATCAAATGAAGAAAACAAGAACATCAAGCAAACCAATCAAATGAAGAAAACAAGAACATTTAGCAAACCAATCAAATGAAGAAAACAAACAAGAACATGTAGCAAACCAATCAAATGAAGAAAACAAGAACATTTAGCAAACCAATCAAATGAAGAAAACAAACAAGAACATTTAGCAAACCAATAAAATGAAGAAAACAAACAAGAACATTTAGCAAACCAATAAAATGAAGAAAACAAACAAGAACATTTAGCAAACCAATCAAATGAAGAAAACAAGAACATTTAGCAAACCAATAAAATGAAGAAAACAAACAAGAACATTTAGCAAACCAATCAAATGAAGAAAACAAGAACATTTAGCAAACCAATCAAATGAAGAAAACAAGAACATTTAGCAAACCAATCAAATGAAGAAAACAAACAAGAACATTTAGCAAACCCATCAAATGAAGAAAACAAGAACATTTAGCAAACCAATCAAATGAAGAAAACAAGAACATTTAGCAAACCAATCAAATGAAGAAAACAAGAACATTTAGCAAACCAATCAAATGAAGAAAACAAGAACATTTAGCAAACCAATCAAATGAAGAAAAAAGAACATTAAGCAAACCAATCAAATGAAGAAAACAATCACGAACATTTAGCAAACCAATCAAATGAAGAAAAAAGAACATTAAGCAAACCAATCAAATGAAGAAAACAAACAAGAACATGAAGCAAACCAATCAAATGAAGAAAACAAGAACATGAAGCAAACCAATCAAATGAAGAAAACAAGAACATGAAGCAAACCAATCAAATGAAGAAAACAAGAACATTTAGCAAACCAATCAAATGAAGAAAACAAGAACATTTAGCAAACCAATCAAATGAAGAAAACAAACAAGAACATTTAGCAAACCAATCAAATGAAGAAAACAAGAACATTTAGCAAACCAATCAAATGAAGAAAACAAGAACATTTAGCAAACCAATAAAATGAAGAAAACAAACAAGAACATTAAGCAAACCAATCAAATGAAGAAAACAAGAACATTAAGCAAACCAATCAAATGAAGAAAACAAGAACATTAAGCAAACCAATCAAATGAAGAAAACAAGAACATTAAGCAAACCAATCAAATGAAGAAAACAAGAACATTAAGCAAACCAATCAAATGAAGAAAACAAACAAGAACATTAAGCAAACCAATCAAATGAAGAAAACAAGAACATGTAGCAAACCAATCAAATGAAGAAAACAAACAAGAACATTTAGCAAACCAATCAAATGAAGAAAACAAACAAGAACATGAAGCAAACCAATCAAATAAAGAAAACAAGAACATTTAGCAAACCAATCAAATGAAGAAAACAAGAACATTTAGCAAACCAATCAAATGAAGAAAACAAGAACATTAAGCAAACCAATCAAATGAAGAAAACAAGAACATTAAGCAAACCAATCAAATGAAGAAAACAATAACATTAAGCAAACCAATCAAAAGAAGAAAACAAGAACATTAAGCAAACCAATCAAATGAAGAAAACAAGAACATTAAGCAAACCTATCAAATGAAGAAAACAAGAACATTAAGCAAACCAATCAAATGAAGAAAACAAGAACATGTAGCAAACCAATCAAATGAAGAAAACAAGAACATCAAGCAAACCAATCAAATGAAGAAAACAAGAACATTAAGCAAACCAATTAAATGAAGAAAACAAACAAGAACATTTAGCAAACCAATCAAATGAAGAAAACAAGAACATCAAGCAAACCAATCAAATGAAGAAAACAAGAACATTTAGCAAACCAATCAAATGAAGAAAACAAACAAGAACATGTAGAAAACCAATCAAATGAAGAAAACAAGAACATTTAGCAAACCAATCAAATGAAGAAAACAAACAAGAACATTTAGCAGACCAATCAAATGAAGAAAACAAACACGAACATTTAGCAAACCAATAAAATGAAGAAAACAAACAAGAACATTTAGCAAACCAATCAAATGAAGAAAACAAGAACATTTAGCAAACCAATCAAATGAAGAAAACAAGAACATTTAGCAAACCAATCAAATGAAGAAAACAAACAAGAACATTTAGCAAACCAATCAAATGAAGAAAACAAGAACATTTAGCAAACCAATCAAATGAAGAAAACAAGAACATTTAGCAAACCAATCAAATGAAGAAAACAAGAACATTTAGCAAACCAATCAAATGAAGAAAACAAGAACATTTAGCAAACCAATCAAATGAAGAAAACAAACAAGAACATTTAGCAAACCAATCAAATGAAGAAAAAAGAACATTAAGCAAACCAATCAAATGAAGAAAACAAGAACATTTAGCAAACCAATCAAATGAAGAAAACAAACAAGAACATTTAGCAAACCAATCAAATGAAGAAAAAAGAACATTAAGCAAACCAATCAAATGAAGAAAACAAACAAGAACATTTAGCAAACCAATCAAATGAAGAAAACAATCACGAACATTTAGCAAACCAATCAAATGAAGAAAAAAGAACATTAAGCAAACCAATCAAATGAAGAAAACAAACAAGAACATGAAGCAAACCAATCAAATGAAGAAAACAAGAACATGAAGCAAACCAATCAAATGAAGAAAACAAGAACATTAAGCAAACCAATCAAATGAAGAAAACAAGAACATTTAGCAAACCAATCAAATGAAGAAAACAAGAACATTAAGCAAACCAATCAAATGAAGAAAACAAGAACATTTAGCAAACCAATTAAATGAAGAAAACAAGAACATGTAGCAAACCAATCAAATGAAGAAAACAAGAACATTTAGCAAACCTATCAAATGAAGAAAACAAGAACATCAAGCAAACCAGTCAAATGAAGAAAACAAACAAGAACATTTAGCAAACCAATCAAATGAAGAAAACAAACAAGAACATGAAGCAAACCAATCAAATGAAGAAAACAAGAACATTTAGCAAACCAATCAAATGAAGTAAACAAACAAGAACATTAAGCAAACCAATCAAATGAAGAAAACAAGAACATTAAGCAAACCAATCAAATGAAGAAAACAAGAACATTAAGCAAACCAATCAAATGAAGAAAACAAACAAGAACATTTAGCAAACCAATCAAATGAAGAAAACAAGAACATTTAGCAAACCAATCAAATGAAGAAAACAAGAACATTTAGCAAACCAATCAAATGAAGAAAACAAACAAGAACATTTAGCAAACCAATCAAATGAAGTAAACAAACAAGAACATGAAGCAAACCAATCAAATGAAGAAAACAAGAACATCAAGCAAACCAATCAAATGAAGAAAACAAACAAGAACATTTAGCAAACCAATCAAATGAAGTAAACAAACAAGAACATGAAGCAAACCAATCAAATGAAGTAAACAAACAAGAACATGAAGCAAACCAATCAAATAAGAAAACAAACTTCAAGAAGTGGAGAAATGTTAACGAAAGATAAACAAAGAAGAATTCGAGAAATGCGAAAAGGACAAAAAACAACCACAAAAACCGAAATCATCAAGGAGCGAAACAAAGGGATCAAAATAGCAACACAAGAACACTTATATCAAGAATGAACTGCGAATAAGAAATGAAAATAATAAAATGAAGCTGTGAGCCTGACAGGATAATTACAAACTGACAATGAATCGATCCTCAGGGCTTGATATGTAATAAAAATGTGAATGAAAAATCGAAGCCACAAAAAGTCAATAGCCGGTGGGAGAATCAACAGGATATCGACAAATCGATATTAAGTGCCAGCCAAGAGACCCTCCTTCGTCGTCTGTGCTACTTCTGCTTAACAGAGAATTTTTTTATATTATTTGTAATTGTGTATAATATAAGGGGGGGGGGTGGTGGTGTTTCTAGATTTGTCTTTTAATCCTGTATCATATATGGGCTGGGGATTCCGTGGCGAAATGGTTAAGCCGTCGGCCTCGTGATCAGGCGTGTGGGTTCGACTCCGGACTCGGCCGTCTTTTTCACGAGTGATTGATGCAGAGTCCCCTGCATCTCGTAGTCGCCCCCTAGTCGTCTTGTCCTTGCCTTGCCACTGGGGACGGACGGCACGAGACGGGAGAGTGAGGATAAAAAGTAGCGCAATTAATCCTCACTACAAATATCGCTAGAAAAATGTAATTATGCCATCATCGTCTGCGATGGACGGCGGCCTTTGCCTTATGGGATAATGTTTCTAGAGCTTTCTTTTATTCCTGTATCATATATGGGATAATGTTTCTAGATCTTTCTTTTATTCCTGTATCATATATGGGCTAATGTTTCTAGATCTTTCTTTTATTCCTGTATTATATGTGGGCTAATGTTTCTAGAGCTTTCTTTTATTCCTGTATTATATATGGGCTAATGTTTCTAGATCTTTCTTTTATTCCTGTATTATATGTGGGCTAATGTTTCTAGAGCTTTCTTTCATTCCTGTATTATATATGGGCTAATGTTTCTAGATCTTTCTTTTATTCATGTATTATATGTGGGCTAATGTTTCTAGATCTTTCTTTTATTCCTGTATTATATATGGGCTAATGTTTCTAGATCTTTCTTTTATTCATGTATTATATGTGGGCTAATGTTTCTAGAGCTTTCTATTATTCCTGTATCATATGTGGGTTTTTGTTTCCAGATCTGTCTTTTATTCCCGTTTTATATGTGGGCTATTGTTTCTAGATCTTTCGTTTATTCCTGTATCATATGTGGGCTGTTGTTTCTAGATCTTTCGTTTATTCCTGTATAATATGTGGGCTATGGTTCTATGGCTTTCTTTTATTCCTGTATCATATATGGGCTGTTGTTTCTAGAGCTTTCATTTATTCCTGTATCATATGTGGGCTATTGTTTCTAGAACTTTCTTTTATGTTTGTTGTGAGTTTTGATCTATTCCTTAATTATATACGGGCTATTGTGAGTTTTGATCCATTTCTGTAAAATATATGGTCTATTGTAAGTTTTGATCGATTTCTGTATCATATATGAGCTATTGTGAGTTTTAATCTATTTCTTTATCACATGTGGGCTATTGTGAGTTTAGATCTATTCCTGTATCATATGCGACCTGTACTTCGACAAGGGCAGATGCCCATGGGCAAGTCCCAGCTCTGGTATGCGCTGGATGTAGCCGGGAAAAGGGTTTCTTATTCCTGTATTATATATGGGCTAATGTTTCTAGATCTTTCTTTTTTTTCTGTGTTATATGTGGGCTAATGTATCTAGAGCTTTCTTTTATTCCTGTATTATATGTGGGCTAATGTTTCTAGAGCTTTCTTTTATTCCTGTATCATATATGGGCTAATGTTTCTAGAGCTTTCTTTTATTCCTGTATTATATATGGGCTAATGTTTCTAGAGCTTTCTTGTATTCCGGTTTTATATATGGGCTAATGTTTCTAGATCTTTCTTTTATTCCTGTATTATATATGGGCTAATGTTTCTAGAGCTTTCTTTTATTCCTGTATTATATATGGGCTAATGTTTCTAGAGCTTTCTTGTATTCCGGTTTTATATATGGGCTAATGTTTCTAGATCTTTCTTTTATTCCTGTATTATATATGGGCTAATGTTTCTAGATCTTTCTTTTATTCCTGTATTATATGTGGGCTAATGTTTCTAGAGCTTTCTATTATTCCTGTATCATATGTGGGTTTTTGTTTCCAGATCTGTCTTTTATTCCTGTATTATATGTGGGCTATTGTTTCTAGATCTTTCGTTTATTCCTGTATCATATGTGGGCTTTTGGTTCTATGGCTTTCTTTTATTCCTGTATCCTATATGGGCTGTTGTTTCTAGAGCTTTCATTTATTCCTGTATCATATGTGGGCTATTGTTTCTAGAGCTTTCATTTATGTCTGTTGTGAGTTTTGATCTATTCCTTAATTATATACGGGCTATTGTGAGTTTTGATCTATTTCTGTAAAATATATGGTCTATTGTAAGTTTTGATCGATTTCTGTATCATATATGAGCTATTGTGAGTTTTAATCTATTTCTTTATCACATGTTGGCTATTGTGAGTTTAGATCTATTCCTGTATCATATGCGACCTGTACTTCCACAAGGGCAGATGCCCATGGGCAAGTCCCAGCTCTGGTATGCGCTGGATGTAGCCGGGAAAAGGGTTTCTTATTCCTGTATTATATATGGGCTAATGTTTCTAGAGCTTTCTTTTATTCCTGTATCATATGTTGGTTTTTTTTTCTAGATCTTTCTTTTATTCATTTATTATATGTGGGCTAATGTTTCTAGAGCTTTCTATTATTCCTGTATGATATATGGGCTAATGTTTCTAGAGCTTTCTTTTATTCCTGTATCATATGTGGGTTTTTGTTTCCAGATCTTTCTTTTATTCCTGTATTATATGTGGGCTATTGTTTCTAGATCTTTCGTTTATTCCTGTATAATATGTGGGCTATGGTTCTATGGCTTTCTTTTATTCCTGTATCATATATGGGCTGTTGTTTCTAGAGCTTTCATTTATTCCTGTATCATATGTGGGCTATTGTTTCTAGAACTTTCTTTTATGTTTGTTGTGAGTTTTGATCTATTCCTTTATTATATACGGGCTATTGTGAGTTTTGATCTATTTCTGTATAATATATGGTCTATTGTAAGTTTTGATCGATTTCTGTATCATATATGAGCTATTATGAGTTTTAATCTATTTCTTTATCACATGTTGGCTATTGTGAGTTTAGATCTATTCCTGTATCATATGCGACCTGTACTTCTACAAGGGCAGATGCCCATGTGCAAGTCCCAGCTCTGGTATGCGCTGGATGTAGCCGGGAAAAGGGTTTCTTACTTAGCGGGCTAAACTCGAGCAGCTTAACTGATGTGCGAGTCCGTCTTAACGCTACTCAAACACAAGAGCAAAGTAGGCCTACAGCCTGTTAAGCGCCCTCTATGCCGCTCTAAACAAACCTCATTCCCATGGCCGGTGTTATGCCATATCACACAGTTAGTCGCCTCTTACGACATGATCTTTGTGGGGCAGTGGGCCCATTCTTATCTTTGTCATACACAAAGACCCCGGCGGACCGCTCCTCCTGTGCGTGTCAGTTTTTAGATGGCATTACATGTAAACGGTCCATGATACTTTAGCAGTTAAAGGATTGGGCAACTGAAAAGTGATTCCCAGGGGACGTCCGATTATAGTGTTCATTAAAATCTACTTGGGTGCACAAAGACTGAGGATTAAGAGGCTCGGCAGTGCATGGCCTGGAGCGGCCAGCGACCTAAATCTGGCACATGGCGCCAGGACCAGCGACTCAGAGCTAATAAGACCCTTATCCACTTCTGCGCTGTGATCCTAGATAATAGGCTGCAACAGAGCAGACTGGTTAAGTAGAAAGATCAAAGAGAGAAGGCTAACCCGGTACTCAAAAATTACCGGATGTGTCTGACCAAAATGTGCAAATATCGCAGTCAAGCTGTAAACTACGAAACAATGCATTCCGTTCTATGGACTACATCCTGCTACTTGCAAAACCCTTTTTCAGGTCTTAGAAGCTGAAGTTAGAGAACGAACGAAGAAGAAGATGTACATTCTTTCCAAATGTCTCCTGTCTGGATATGAAACTTTATTACACGTTTCCCAACCATTTACTGGGAATGGCGAGACCCAGTGGTCTCGAGGTACGGTGTTCATCTCGGGTGCTGGAGGCCGCGGGCTCAAATCCCGGTGGAGACACCTGGATTTTTATCCGTGGATATTCTGGTAAATATTTCCCCTGATCTCTGAGTAGTGAGATCAGACACCAGTGTGAAGTGGCGAGCACGTTAAAAATACACTCAGTTCAGTTCAGTTCATCCCATAACCCCTCAGGTCGTTGGGGCACACATGAAGACACTCCCAAAAATCCTACGCCATCCCTTTCTGTCTGTCGCCGCCTGACGTATCTCACCGGGACGAAGGCCTGACCACTCAGTGATGTTGTCCACCCATCTCTTCCTTGGACGTCCTCGCCCTCTCTGTCCCGGTACGGAACCAAAGAGTATCGAGTTGGTAATATCGTTGGACCTCGCGACGTGCCCGCACCAGGCCATCTTTCGTCTTTTGATAGCTGTGAACAGATCTTCAAAAGGACCAATAGCGTCCAACTCTCTGACCAATTTCTACGTTCGTGACACGATCCTTATATGTAACATTTAGGAGTTTTCTATAGCACCTCATTTCCATGGCATGTCAATCTAAAAGAGTAGACCTAACGGCCGCTGCTCTGGCAAAATTCAAGTTAAAAATCTACTCAAACTATTCTAGGGATTCTCGCCCCACAGAGAATGTGTCGCAAACAAGGGGACTGTGTGGCTGTAACAACAGGTCTTGGTTATGTGGTTAGTGGAGTGGCTTAGATGGCGCCTGACAGGCTGTGGGCCTACCTTCCACCTCCACCAGTCTCAAAAATAGGCGATCGTGTATTCTAGGGACTAACAGATGCTGGGATTGACCTGGCAGGTCACCAGTGGATTTTCATCTGCCAAAAAAGAAATAATATATGAAATAAAGGAGGTCGCATCTCCCCACGACGTCTAACGACATAAGTGGACTGAAGATAGATGGATGGATGGGTTGGGGTTGGGTGGATGGATGGGTAGGTGGATGGGTGGGTGGGTGAATGGATGGATGATTGGGATTAGGTGGATGGGTTGGGGTTGGATGGATGGGTGAGTGGGTGGGTGCGGGGATGGATGGGTGATTTTGATTAGGTGGATGGGTCGGTGGATGGACGGATGTGTGGGTGGGTGGTGGGGTTGGGTGGGTGGATGGATGGATGGGTTTGGTGTTGGATAGATGGATGTTACGTTATTGTTAACAATTCAATTTCTAAGCATCGTGTTTTAATAACTATTAGATATTATGTTTGCATGTTTGGATTTACAATGTAACTAAACATTCTCGATGCATTTCTATATTCTTGTTTATTTATTACAGTTTTGTGGGTCTTGTACAGCACTTCTGGTTTTTGATTCAACACTTCGTAGATATGTTCTATGTTCAAATTGTATTTTTTCTCTCTTGTGTTTCACTAGGTGTTGTGTATTTTTAAATAGTAGTTTCCTTTGGAGGGACACAGACGGTCGGTGAAAGTAATAGTGGTTTGGGATTACAGAGCAATGTTTGGAATGCCATGGATACTGAATATGGCTGCAGGAGGATATGGAGAAGGGGGAGACAATTCAACGTTCAGTTTGTGTGCACATCAAATGCTGACGTCGAGCGCAGATAAGATGTACTGACCTTGACCCCAGCTCACGTCAGGGGTAGATGAAACATACTGGCCTTGATCCCAGCTCAGGTTAGGGGTTGATAAAACATACTGGCCTTGACCCCAGCTCAGGGGTAGATGAAACATACTGGCCTTGACCCCAGCTCAGGTCAGGGGTTGATGAAGCATGCTGGCCTTGACCCCAGCTCAGGTCAGGGGAAGATGAAACATACGGGCCTTGACCTCAGCTCAGGTCAGGGGAAGATGAAACATACTGGCCTTGACCCCAACTCAGGTCAGGGGAAGATGAAACATAATGGCATTGACCTCCAGCTCAGGTTAGGGGTTGATGAAACATACTGGCCTTGACCCCAGCTCAGGTTAGGGGTTGATGAAACATACTGGCCTTGACCCCCAGCTCAGGTGAAGATGAAACATACTGGCCTTGACCCTAGCTCAGGTCAGGGGTTGATGAAACATACTGGCCTTGACCCTAGCTCAGGTCAGGGGAAGATGAAACATACGGGCCTTGACCTCAGCTCAGGTCAGGGGAAGATGAAACATACTGGCCTTGACCCCAACTCAGGTCAGGGGAAGATGAAACATAATGGCATTGACCTCCAGCTCAGGTTAGGGGTTGATGAAACATACTGGCCTTGACCCCAGCTCAGGTTAGGGGTTGATGAAACATACTAGCCTTGACCCCAGCTCAGGGGTAGATAAAACATACTGGCCTTGACCCCAGCTCAGGGGTAGATGAAACATACTGGCCTTGACACCAGCTCAGTTTAGGGGTTGATGAAACATACTGTCCTTGACCTCCAGCTCAGTTTAGGGGTTGATGAAACATACTGTCCTTGACCTCCAGCTCAGGTTAGTGGTTGATGAAACATACTGGCCTTGACTTCCAGCTCATGCCAGGAGCAGATGAAACATACTGGCCTTAACCCGCATCTCACCACATAAAAGGATGAAACATACTGGCCTTGACCTCCAGTTCACGTCAGGAGCAGATAAAGCCAACTGACCTTGACCACAGCTCTCACGTTAGGGACAGCTGAAACATACTGTCAAAGATACAGACTCAAATCACAGCCCTTCAACTGACCAAGCCGCAGCTCTGATCAGGAACAGGTGTACAATACTGACAAAGACCTTCGGCTTACATTAGGTTCGGCTGCAACAACGAGACCTGTTCAAATGAAACCGGATCTAACTGCACCAAGTGAACATACGTACAATGCGCATGATGACGTCACTTCTGGTGTATACAGCACATACTAACCGTCAAGTTTAAAATACCATCGCCAAGATTGATGCAGCGATTTGGGTTACCATACACTGCCTCCATTCTGCAATGGATGTCAACGGGTCGACATCCTCCAGCTGTTAGACGTCAAATCAGTGCTTGCTGATCAACTCTGGACGAATCTCGTATCACACCCGCCATGTTTTCAACGGTCTGCTGAGTAACCGTGAGATGGAGGATAATGAAATTTTGCAAACTTGATAGTTGGTGTGTGCTGTTTATATCAGAAGTGACGTCAACATTCACTTGGCAAGACCATATTCCGTCTAAAAAGACGGCACTGGAAACAGACAGCGCAACTGTAGTCTGGTAAAGAGAATTGAGATCGCCGTGGGAAGGCAAACCCAGTTCTCAAAAGAAGCTAGCTGAAATCGGATGTGTCTAACCGAAAGGCGCAGATATCGTAGCCTCGTTGTAAGCTATGACACATCCGATTCGGTCCATTGATCGATATCCAAACGACGTTCGGGAAATCAACTGGAAGGAAGATTCGGAAGTTGTTCCAGACTCTACGTCCTTGGGAAGACTGGTTAAATTGGGTGTGAAACTAGGGGTGGGGAGGAAGGAACACCACACAGGGGATCCAAAGACATCTGGTCAACCATCACTGGACAGGAACGGCCAGTCATCACGTGATGCCGGAGTTACTGAGGGTGAGATCTAAGCACGTGTGGACTTGTCCCGAAGGAGATAAAAATGAACTGACGACTAACTAACAAACATCCTTTTCAGGACGAACCCGGAGTAGTAAAAAGAAGAGAAAGAAGAAGAAGAGAAAGAAGAAGAAGAGAAAGAAGAAGAAGAGAAAGAAGAAGAAGAGAAAGAAGAAGAAGAGACAGAAGAAGAAGAGAAAGAAGAAGAAGAGAAAGAAGAAGAAGAGAAAGAAGAAGAAGAGAAAGAAGAAGAAGAGAAAGAAGAAGAAGAGAAAGAAGAAGAAGAAGAGATGATGATGATGACATCCCAATTATTAAAGTGGCTTTCTAAATATTGCAGAATCTTGAAATTAGGGATGATCAATCACGATAGAGCATGGGGGAAGATGGAGATCTAGTGTGTACAATCAGCGAGCTGTTGTATCAATCAGTATCCCTATTCGTCGCCATTTTCCATAACGACAACGGGCACCAGTGGTTCTGCGAGAAGCGCAGTAACACATTGCAAGTGCGATGTCGTCATCATCAGACGGTTTTGTCTTGATGATGTAACGTGTGCTGGTTTAGGGTTATAGGGAGGAGTAAACTGCGCTGGTCATCAACCTCACTCTCTCGTCTTGAGCTACCTTGGACCAGTGGAAAGACATGTCGACTGGAGGTAACTCAGGATGGAGGCACTTATGTGTTCACACCTCCCTGTAGACCAGGGGTTCCTTAAAACCTGCGGGACCGATCTCCTACCATGTCTGTTTGAGAGGCCAGGGCCTTACCTCAGCGGCCTCGAACAGATTGATAAAAATCTGTTAATCCAGGAAGGTTTAGAGTTCCCTGATCATCATCCAATTCACCACGGCACATACTGATGACAACATATCACTAACAGACACATATAAACAACCATCTTTAATTTATTATTTTGTATTTCTTTCTTTCACTCCTTCCCAACATTCTGGATTTCTCTCCATTTCCCGCGTCTTCTAGCTCCCGGTCCAGGTACGTCAAACACGTGATACGCTTGCAGACATTGCCCAGTTGCTTGTCACATCCAGCCTCCTAGTCCACAGGTCTCAAACTCACGGCCCCCAGACTGCACGCGATATGCCGTACCATATTTCTTCGCTTGAACGGTTATTGATGTCATAAGAGGTAGTAAATCGGGACGAAGATAAAGATAAGATATGTGAAGTGTACAAATAAAAAGATAAGATATGTGAATTGTACAAATATAAAGACAAGATATATTAATTGTACAAAAAAGTTAGGTTCACAAATGTTAATTGTACAAATATTAAGATAAGAGATGTTAATTGTACACATATTAAGATAAAATATGTTAATTGTACAAAATAAAGATAAGAGGTATTAATTGTACAAATATAAAGATAAGATATATTAATTGTACAAATATACAGATAAGATATGTTAATTGTACAAATATAAAGTTAAGATATGTTAATTGTACACAAATTTAGGTTCACAAATGTTAATCGTACAAAAATAAAGATAAGATATGTTAACTGTACAAATATAAAGCTAAGATATGTTAATTGTACACAAATTTAGGTTCACAGATGTTAATTGTACAAATATGAAGATAAGAGATCTTAATTGTACAAATATAAAGTTAAGATATATTAATTGTACAAATATTAAGATAAGATATGTTAATTGTACAAATATAAAGATATATGTTAATTGTACAAATATAAATATATATGTCAATTGTAAAAATATAAAGATAGATGTCAATTCTACAAATATAAAGTTAAGAGATGTTAATTGCACAAATATAAAGATAAGATATGTTAAGTGTACAAATATAAAGACAAGATACGTTAATTGTACATATATAAAGACAAGGGAGGTTAATTGTACAAATATAAAGATAAGATATGTTAATTGTAGAACTGTACAGATAAGTTATGTTAATTGCACAAATATAAAGATAAAAGATGATAATGGTACATATAAAGTTACGAGATGTATATTGTACTGACATTTAGATAAGAGATATTTATTGTACTCAATATTAGGTAAGAAAAATTAATTGTACACATTTAAAGATAAGATGTAATGATTGTGCACATGTAAAGATAAGAAATATACATTATACATGTATAACGATAAGGGATATTAACTGTACGCATATACATATAAAATATTATTTGTAGACAAATAGAGATAAGAGATATTAACTGTACGCATATACACATAAAATATTATTTGTAGACAAATAGAGATAAGAGATATTAACTGTACGCATTTACATATAAAATATTATTTGTAGACAAATAGAGATAAGAGATATTAACTGTTCGCATATACATATAAAATATTATTTGTAGACAAATAGAGATAAGAGATATTAACTGTTCGCATATACATATAAAATATTATTTGTAGACAAATAGAGATAAGAGATATTAACTGTACGCATTTACATATAAAATATTATTTGTAGACAAATAGAGATAAGAGATATTAACTGTACGCATTTACATATAAAATATTATTTGTAGACAAATAGAGATAAGAGATATTAACTGTTCGCATATACATATAAAATATTATTTGTAGACAAATAGAGATAAGAGATATTAACTGTTCGCATATACATATAAAATATTATTTGTAGACAAATAGAGATAAGAGATATTAACTGTTCGCATATACATATAAAATATTATTTGTAGACAAATAGAGATAAGAGATATTAACTGTACGCATTTACATATAAAATATTATTTGTAGACAAATAGAGATAAGAGATATTAACTGTTCGCATATACATATAAAATATTATTTGTAGACAAATAGAGATAAGAGATATTAACTGTTCGCATATACATATAAAATATTATTTGTAGACAAATAGAGATAAGAGATATTAACTGTTCGCATATACATATAAAATATTATTTGTAGACAAATAGAGATAAGAGATATTAACTGTTCGCATATACATATAAAATATTATTTGTAGACAAATAGAGATAAGAGATATTAACTGTACGCATTTACATATAAAATATGATCTGTAGACAAATAGAGATAAGAGATATTAACTGTTCGCATATACATATAAAATATTATTTGTAGACAAATAGAGATAAGAGATATTAACTGTACGCATTTACATATAAAATATTATCTGTAGACAAATAGAGATAAGAGATATTAACTGTACGCATTTACATATAAAATATGATCTGTAGACAAATAGAGATAAGAGATATTAACTGTACGCATTTACATATAAAATATGATCTGTAGACAAATAGAGATAAGAGATATTAACTGTTCGCATATACATATAAAATATTATTTGTAGACAAATAGAGATAAGAGATATTAACTTTACACATCTGCTGAGAACCCAACACATCCCACTAAACAAACACCTGAACAGAATCCACCACAACCCACTCCAGCATGCAAGCTGTGTACACACCAATATGACACAGTTGGTCATCATCTCTTTGAGTGCTCAGCTCTCAATGACTTTAGGAAAAGGCTTCTTCCTCCGTGGCCAAATACATAACACACTTGTTCTGGCACTAGACAAAAGCTGATAAGCACGTGCAGATACCATTATATGGAATTGGGCCAAAGGGCGAGAGCCCGAAAGATGCTGGATCTGTAACAACAACAACGGTACACATGTAAAGATCAAATATATTAATTGTACACATATAAAGATAAGAGGCATTTATGGAAGCAAATATAAAGATGAAATGTATTCATTTGTATAATTATAAAGATCTGAGTAATTAATCTACACAATTTAAAGATACACGTTCGAAATTAGCACCATGATTGACTTGGCCTGGCTTCGTTCGTTCTAAATCTCCCGCTACCAAATCCAAGGGCTTAAGTAGCAGAATGTAGTCCAGAGAACGGAATGCGTTGTGTCGTAGTTTACAGCTTGACTACGATATTTGCACCTTTCAGTCCAACACATTCGACTTCAGCAAGCATTTTATAGTACTGGGTTAGCATTGCTTAATCGATCCCTTCTCCTTAGCCAGTCTGCCCTGCTGCAGCCTGTTATCCAGGATCACCGCGTGGAGGCGTAGAAGGGTCTTGGCAGATCTAGTTCGCTGGCCCTGACACTAGCAGTCAGCTATGGGTTGCTGACCGCTGCAGCTCATGCGCTGCTCAACATGTTGATCCCCAGCACCAATATAAAGATAAGAGTTACTAACTGTGAGACATGGCATTATACCAGCCATGGCTAGTATGTTTGTATAGAGCAGCATAGATGGCGCCTAACAGGCTGTGGATCTACTTTGCTGTAGTGTTTGAGTCCATTAAGATGAACTCACACATCGGTTAACCACTCTCCGTATGCGCATGTGCCAATGCAGCGGAGTTTCAAGCTGCTCGAGCCTAACCCGATAAGCAGGACGCCCTTCTCTCGGCAACAGCCAGTTCATACCAGAGCTGGGACCTGCTCAGGAACATCTGCTCTTGTAGAAGTACAGGTCGACTAAGAATTGACCTGAAGATGATGCGATCAAATAGCTAATGTGTATTATTTGGCGTAGATATAAAGAAAATGCATAGATAGTACCTATCGGAAACTGACTCAATCAGATGTAAGTTGGATGTGTTGGACCAGTCAAGCTTTAAACTATGGCACAGCGCGTTCCATTCTCTGGACTACATTCTGCTACTGAAGCCTTTTCAGGGTTTGGTAGTAGGAGAGATCAAGATGCTCAGCAGCACATGAGCTGCAGTGGTCAGCGACCCATAGCTGACTGCTAGCGTCAGGGCCAGCGAACCAGAGCTGCCAAGACCCTTCTACACCTCCACACGGGGATCCTGGATAACAGACTGCAGCAGGGCAGACTGGCTAAGGAGAAGGGATCGAAGAGGGAATGCTAACCCGGTACTCAAAAAATGCTTGATGAAGTCGGATGTGTTGGACCGCAAGGTGCAAATATCGCAGCCAAGCTGTAAACTACAATACAACGCATTCAGTTCTCTGGACTACATTCTGCTACTTAAGCCCTTTCAGGGTTTGGTGGTGGGAGATTGAGAATGAACGAAGAAGAAGAAGAAGGTAGTGGGAGATTGAGAACAAACGAAGAGGAAGAAGAAGAAGAAGGTAGCGGGAGATTGAGAACAAACGAAGCCAGGCCTAGCCATATTGGTGCTAATTTCAATCGTGTATCTTTAAATTGTGTAAATTAATTACTTTTATCTTTATAATTATACCAATGAATACATTTTATCTTCATATTTGTTCCCATCAATACCTCTTATCTGTATATGTGTATAATTAATATATGTTATCTTTACATGTGTACAGTTGTTGTACAAAAATGAAGATAATACCATAAAGAAAAAAAAAGGCAAAAGCCGCCGTCCATCGTAGACGATGATGGCATAATGTATTTGCTAGCGATATTTTTTTTAGTCAGGATTAACTGCGCTACTTTTTATCCTCACTCTTTCGTCTCGTGCTGCACGTCCCCAGTAGCAAGTCAAGGACAAGACGACTAGGTGCCCACTACGAGATGCAGGGGACTCTGTGAAAAAGACGGCTGTCCGGAGTCGAACCCACACCAGCTGATCACGAAGGCAAAAGGCGTAACCACTTCGCCATTAAATCCTCAATAATTATTACATAAACACATACATAAAGACGGCAAATATTTCAATGACTTTGCTTGCAAGATGAGAAATAATAAAGTTTACAGATATAAAGATAAGAATTTAGTGAAACTATAAAGATAGTCAATGTGGTATTGGCACATCTATACAGATAACAGATTTTAGTTTTGTGCGCATATAAAAACAATATTAAATAATTAAATTAAATAATAAAAACAATTTAGATAAAATTCGAGAATGGTCTGTAAGCCGGCAAATGGAGTTTAATGTAGATAAATGTACAGTCATCCACTTGGGTAGATCCAATATGATACATAATTACAGAATGGGAGAAAACAATATTAGAAAGATAGATAAGGAAAGGGACCTAGGGGTTATATTAGATCATACAGGTAAGGTGAGTGAGTAAGTTCAGGTAGCAGTGAAAAAGGCAAATGCAATGTTAGGTATTATAAAAAGAAATATTAAACATAGGAGCAAGGAAGTGATAATCAAACTGTATAAAGCTTTAGTTAGACCTATATCACAGAGGGGATATAAACAAGCTGGAAAGAATAAAATAAGAGTGACAAAGATGATAGTGGGATTCCAGAATTACAGTTATGAGGAAAGATTCAGAAAACCCGGCCTACAGTGTCTCGAAGAGAGAAGAATTCGTGGTGACTTAATACAAGTTTATAAGATGATCAGAGGAATGGATAAATTAGACTATAACAAGTTTTTTTAAAAATAAATATAGCCACCCACAAGAACAAGAGAGCATAGCTACAAATTAATTAAAGAAAGGTCCAGATTAGATATTAGGAAATACTTTTTTAAGTAAGAGAGTAGTGAATTCTTGGAATGCATTGCCACGGGGGTTAGTGGAGGTAGGGACAGTTAATGCATTTAAGAATAAATTGTATGCGCATAGCTTTGAGATCGAGGTGATTTAAATGAAACTGGTTGTATACATACTCTGCAGAATCTTCTAAACCAGTATAAAGAAGTTAAGTTAAGTTAATACAAATTTATTGACACAAAATTAATGATAAATATTGATGAAACTAACGTAAAGTACGAAGATAGTACGCAGTATACACTTTCGTTAAGTGCAAATCGTCTTCTTGATGCTACTAATAATTATTTGTGTTAGTGTTTGTATTGAACACTCAATGTAGAGATTAATATTGGTCCACGCTCCTTAGGCAGCAAAGACTACGATGGATTGGTTATGTTCATCGCATGGAAAATTGTCGCATCCTCAAAGATATCCTCAATGGACTGTTAGGGATAACAAGAGAACAGCCGTCCGACCATAGTTAAGGATCAAAGATGTGTGCTACACCTATACGTGTCTATCCTGGATAACAGGCTGCAGCAGGGCAGACTGGCTAAAGAGAAGAGATTGAAGAGGGAATTCTAACCCAGTACTCAAAAAATTCTTGCTGAAGTCGGATGTATTGGACCGAAAAGTGCAAATATCGCAGTCAAGCTGTAAACTACGACACAACGCATTCCATTCTCTGGACTACATTCTGCTACTTTATTGGGAAATATTATTTTAGTCAGAGAGTGGTGTCTGCTTGGAATGCATTGCCAGGGGAGGTAGTGGAGGCAGGGACAGTTAATGCATTTAAGAATAAATTGGATGCGCATAGCTTTTAGAACAAGGTGATGTAAATGTAACTGGTTGTATACAGACTCTGCATGGACTTCTAAACCAGTATAAAGACGTTAAGTTAAGTTAAGTTACTTAAGCCCTTTCAGTGTTTAGTAGTGGGAGATTGAGAACGAACGAACCCAAGCCAAAGATGTGTGCGTTCGGGATATGTAGGTCCTGGACATGAGTCTGACATCCTGGAAAGACGAATCTGCAGACCGATCCAGGTTGAGATGTACCCTGAAGGGACACCTCACGCGCTTGATGAAAAGAAGCTCTTGCAACACAGAGAAGCGAAAATACGATGTCGCAAGGAGAAAGAAAATAAAAAAGCTAAAAAGATATTATTTTGTTTACCACTACAAAGTTTTGTCATCCTATTGTCAGGCAGCTCAAAAAACTATTGATACCTTGGAAATTGGTTGGAAAAACTATTGATACCTTGGAAATTGAATGGAAAAACTATTGATACCTTGGAAATTGAATGGAAAAACTATTGATATCTTGGAAATTGAATGGAAAAACTATTGATACCTTGGAAATTGAATAGAATTGTTGAATGGAATCATCTATGCAATGATAGATCTGTATTTAAGGTCACCATAAAAGCAGGTTATGGTATTAATGTTGTATAGTCAACAGATCCTCTGATCCTTGCTGGGAGATCTGTTCGAACTACGAATATGAAAACACTGCACTTCAAGTCCGTACCATCTGATATCTCCCTCAACGGATAGAGACATTATTTTTGCAGACTCAATGTCCGTCCTTCAAGTATTGTACGATGCTGGTCATTGCAGACCTGACCTTATTCAAATATCTATGGACATTGACCACATTATCACTTCCCATGTCAGGGGACGGCGTGAGCTAGTGGTTAAGTGGCAAGGCTCACAGCCAGAAGGTGCTGCGTTCGATCCCCACCACAGCACCGGTCGTTACCCCGGGAAGCAAACCCTTAGATAATGCAGGAGGAAGCAGACCCTTACATAAAATGCGTGCTGAAGTCGGATGTACAATAAAAACCACAGTGCAACGCAGACCGCCTTGTGGATTAGAGAAATAAGGCGAACGCAAAAAAAATAAAAAAATTCCTATGTCATCAAAATAGCTCTGCAGTGGATCTCTGGACACTCAAACACACCTGGCAATGACCAGGCACATTGACCACACTATCACTTCCCATGTCGTCAAGATAGCTCTGTAGTGGATCCCTGGACACTCAAACACACCTGGCAATGACCAGGCACATTGACCACACTATCACTTCCCATGTCGTCAAGATAGCTCTGTAGTGGATCCCTGGACACTCAAACACACCTGGCAATGACCAGGCACATTGACCACACTATCACTTCCCATGTCGTCAAGATAGCTCTGTAGTGGATCCCTGGACACTCAAACACACCTGGCAATGACCAGGCACATTGACCACACTATCACTTCCCATGTCGTCAAGATAGCTCTGTAGTGGATCCCTGGACACTCAAACACATCTGGCAATGACCAGGCACATTGACCACACTATCACTTCCCATGTCGTCAAGATAGCTCTGTAGTGGATCCCTGGACACTCAAACACACCTGGCAATGACCAGGCACATTGACCACACTATCACTTCCCATGTCGTCAAGATAGCTCTGTAGTGGATCCCTGGACACTCAAACACACCTGGCAATGACCAGGCACATTGACCACACTATCACTTCCCATGTCGTCAAGATAGCTCTGTAGTGGATCCCTGGACACTCAAACACACCTGGCAATGACCAGGCAGACAAACCAGCAAAGGAGGGATCAAGACAAGAATAGCCACACACATGAACAACTTTCCATAAGAACAGCCACACACATCAACAACTTTCCACAAGAACAGCCACACACATGAACAACTTTCCATAAGAACAGCCACACACATGAACAACTATCCATAAGAACAGCCACACACATGAACAACTTTCCATAAGAACAGCCACACACATGAATAACTTTCCATAAGAACAGCCACACACATGAACAACTTTCCATAAGAACAGCCACACACATGAACAACTTTCCATAAGAACAGCCACACACATGAACAACTTTCCATAAGAACAGCCACACACATCAACAACTTTCCATAAAAACAGCCACACACATGAACAACTTTCCATAAGAACAGCCACACACATGAACAACTTTCCATAAGAACAGCCACACACATGAACAACTTTTCATAAGAACAGCCACACACATGAACAACTTTCCATAAGAACAGCCACACACATGAACAACTTTTCATAAGAACAGCCACACACATCAACAACTTCCTATAAGAATAGCCACACACATGAATAACTTTCCATAAGAACAGCCACACACATCAACAACTTTCCATAAGAACAGCCACACACATCAACAACTTTCCATAAGAACAGCCACACATATCAACAACTTTCCATAAGAACAGTCACACACATGAACAACTTTCCATAAGAACAGCCACACACATCAACAACTTTCCATAAGAACAGCCACACACATGAACAACTTTCCATAAAAACAGCCACACACAGGAACAACTTTCCATAAGAACAGCCACACACATCAACAACTTTCCACAAGAACAGCCACATACTTGAACAACTTTCCATAAGAACAGCCACACACATGAACAACTTTCCATAGGAAGAGCCACACACATCAACAACTTTCCATAAGAACAGCCACACACATGAATAACTTTCCATAAGAACAGCCACACACATCAACAACTTTCCATAAGAACAGCCACACACATCAACAACTTTCCATAAGAACAGCCACACATATCAACAACTTTCCATAAGAACAGTCACACACATGAACAACTTTCCATAAGAACAGCCACACACATCAACAACTTTCCATAAGAACAGCCACACACATGAACAACTTTCCATAAGAACAGCCACACACATCAACAACTTTCCATAAGAACAGCCACACACATGAACAACTTTCCATAAGAACAGCCACACACATGAACAACTTTCCATAAGAACAGCCACACACATCAACAACTTTCAATAAGAACAGCAAACAAAGGAACTTGGCTGAACAGATGGGCCATGGCAAACACGGGGAGGGAAGTCTACAGACATATGTCAAGCCCCAGCCCAAATGACAGAGTAAATCAACTTACAAGGAAGGATCACGGCACCATTTTCCGAATGAGAATCCAACACATCCTACTAAACAAACAGATGAACAGAATCCAAGCACAACCCACTCCTGAGTGCCAGTTGTGTATAAACCCGTATGAAACCCCTGATCATCTCTTTGAGTGCTCGCCGCTAAACGATCTTAGAACTATTCTTCTTTCTTCGACACCAGATATATGGACCACGGCCAATGGCACAAGACAACCAACAAACATGTGAGGTAGCATTACATTGTAATAGTATGTCATCACAACACAATGACAAAAAGAAACATAAATAATCTTGAAGATTGGTCACTGAACTTAGGTCTGATGGTACTGGGAGACATGGTATCTGATGGTACTGGGAGATATGGTATCTGATGGTAATGTGAGATATGGTATCTGATGGTACTGGGAGATATGGTATCTGATGGTACTGGAAGATATGGTACTGTGAGATAGGGTATCTAATGGTACTGGGAGATATGGTATCTGATGGTAATATGAGATATGGTATCTGATGGTACTGGGAGATATGGTATCTGATGGGACTGGGATATATGGTATCTGATCGTACTGGGAGACACGGTATCTGATGGTGACGGGATCTGATGGTACTGGGAGACATGGTATCTGATGGTACTGGGAGACATGGTATCTGATGGTACTGGGAGACACAGGATCTGATGGTACTTGGAGACATGGTATCTGATGGGGACATGAGATATGATGGTACTGGGAGACATGATATATGATAGTACTTGGAGACATGGTATCTGATGGTACTGGGAGACATGGTATCTGATGGTACTTGGATACATGAGATCTGATGGTACTGGGAGACACAATATATGATGGTGACACAGGATCTGATGGTACTGGGAGACACGGTATCTGATGGTGACACGAATCTGCTGGTACTGGGAGACATGGTACTACAAGAGCTAGATTAATTCATATATGTTGGTAGTAATATAGACAAAGTCGGAGTTAGTGAGAGAGACATCAAATTAAGGATACAAAAGGCAAGTGAGGCTTTTATTGTTTTGTGGAAATTGATAGCTCATAAGTCTGTCACAAAAATAAGGGATGAATACCTCCAAGACAAACGTCATGAGTAACCATTTCGCTACAAATGACCCAATCATCCTCGATTGGAAGAATCTGGAGGGCGTAGCGGAGTATATCTACCTCGCTTCTTGAACGTGCAGACCGAGCTAAACCCAGAACTAACAAGACGTAGTCGCGCGGGCTGGGCGGCCTTCTCGTCCATAAAGACGGGGCTTGACCCTATCCACTGCCAGAGTCTTCGCGCCTCCCTATTCAACTCCACAGTTCTAACCTGTGTTATAACGCAGAAACATGGACACTTACAAAAGAAGTGGGGTCCAAACTTAGAGTGATCCAAACCTCTCTCGAGAGACGTATGATTGGGCTCACGCTTCACAACCAACGTGTGAAAGGACTTCACAACACTGGCGTGCAGCAGATGTCATTGGTGAAGGATGCAGTTACCCACGCGGACAAGGTAAACCATCGCTAGGCTGGCCACCTGCTACGGAGAAGGGATGCCCGTTGGAGCACGGCGACAGCAGTCTTGTATCGATCAGGTGGAACAGGACCACGGGGAAGACCTCCAACGCGATGGACTGACTCTCTCAAACTCAAAAACAACATCCACAATGCCACGGACGGGAAACTTACCATCCACCGGCCCACCGTGGCTCAAGACATATCACCCACCGTGGCTCAAGACATATTACGCACCGGCCCACCGTGGCCCAAGACATATCGCCCACCGTGGCCCAAGATATATTACCCACCAGCCCACCGTGGCCCAAGACATATCACTCACTGGCCCACCAAGGTCCAAAACATATCTCCCACCGTGGCTCAAGACATATCACCCACCGACCCACCGTGGCCCAAGACAGAAGACATTGGAAACTATGTTGGGACCAGCAGTGGCGTAACTACCTCTGTGGAATGGGTTGTTCAGTAATCCAATAGAAGCAAAAGTAGAGATCTTCAACTCCAATGTCAAGTCTGTCCTATTGTACGGGTCTGTGACGAGAGGAATAACTCCAATGTCAAGTCCGTCCTATTGTACGGGTCTGTGACGAGAGGAACAACTCCAATGTCAAATCTGTCCTATTGTACGGCTCTGTTACGTGAGGAACAAAGGAAAGTACAACTGAAAAACTCCAAGCTTTCATCCATGGATGCTTGCACTGAATTGAGGGAATAAAATGGTCTGATAAAGTCACTGATATAGAGCTGTGGGAAAGAACTGGACAGATGGGACTAGAAGTGAAGAGGAGGAGTTGGAGATGGATAGGACGCACATTACGGAAACCAGCTGATAGCTTTACAAGACAGTCACTGTTCTGGAATCAACAGGGCAAGAGATGTAAAAGGCAGACCGAAACATTCATAGAGAAGGGAAGGGGAGACGAACCTAAATACGGCATGAATGACGTATAGGGAAGATCGAAATGATGACGCATGGCAGGAATGACGTATAGGGAAGATCGAAATGATGACGCATGGCAGGAAGACGTGGAGGGAAGATGGAAATAATGGCGCATGACAGGAAGATGTGGAGGGAAGATGGAAGTGATGGTGCATGACAGGAAGACATGGAGGGAAGATGGGAATAATGGTGCATGGCAGGAAGACACGGCGATCGTTTGTTGTGACCTTTGCTTTGCCGCGAGTTGAAAGGTTGTGATCAATTTATTGATAGTAGAGAATAGAACAGAGCATGCGTGATGATAAAACGTTAAGGGGGAGGGGGGGGGGGGGGGGATCTAAAGAAAAATCCGCACCTGATATCTGAAGTACTAATATATACGCCACTGTAGATGCATGCCGCCAGGATGCGGCAACTTAACAACCAATTAAATCAACATATGTGTGTTAACGTTATATCTCGCTGTAGCCTGAGACACACTCTTTTTAATTACAATAGTAATTAACAGAACTAGAATGTATAATCATTTGCGGCCTTTCGGACATCTCAATTCTTTTCGCGCGGCCTGTCGGCTATTAGAATGTGTCATAACGCGACCTAACAGCAATAAAATCTGCCCTCGCGTAACCATCGCGGTGTCCTGAGTTTGAGGCCTATGCCCTGAAGCTAAAACGCCCTCGCTGACAGATTTATCTCTGCTCAATATGTGTTGCTCAGCTTCGTGTCTTAGAAATGACTGCTTTTATGGTTGTCTCGTGTGTGCTTATTAGCGCTTACATGTTCATGTTTCAGAAATTTTCGACAGTCATTTATGGAAATAAAATATGTTCACTACTAGCTTCTTCAGACAAACAACTACAGGAACATGTCAACAACATTAATGATGCCTGTACGGATTACAGTATGAAAATACACATAGAGAATACCGAAGTTATGACGATTAGAAGAAAAGAAATAGAAACAGTAATATTCATACAAAACCAACAACTAAAACAGGTGAAGGATTTCACGTATCTGGGTAACATAATTTCAGAAGATGGAAAAAGAGACACCGAAATCCAAAACAGATGTAATAAAAGAAGTCAAATCATTGGGGAAATGTCCCTGGTATTACAATGTAAACACGTGACAATGGATAGAAAAAGAACGTTATACAACACGATATTCCTACCCACGTTGTGATATCAGTGCCAAAATTGGACATGAACAAACAAAGATAAATGAAATATCGTAACAACAGAGATGAAATGCATGCGCGGAATGCTCGGAGTAACAACAATGGATCGAATCCGAAACGAAGATATTAGGAGACAAGTTGGTACACCACCAGCGCTAGACCTCATCATGAGACAGCAAACCAAATGATTCGGCCACGTGACACGTCAAACACCAGATAGTATCTCTTTCGCAATGCAATACAGATACAATGGATACAAAACCAAGGATCGACTACGCAAAAGATGGATAGCAGAAAAACAGAAGCAGTAAAGCTCCCCATGTAAGAAGCACATACTAGGGCCTGGTCAAGAAACCTCTTCATAACCTGACGCTGAAAGGGACAAACACATACTAGGGCCCGGTCAAGAAACCTCTTCACAACCTGACGCTGAAAGGGACAAACACATACTAGGGCCCGGTCAAGAAACCTCTTCACAACCTGACGCTGAAAGGGACAAACACATACTAGGGCCCGGTCAAGAAACCTCTTCACAACCTGACGCTGAAAGGGACAAACACATACTAGGGCCCGGTCAAGAAACCTCTTCATAACCTGACGCTGAAAGGGACAAACACATACTAGGGCCCGGTCAAGAAACCTCTTCATAACCTGACGCTGAAAGGGACAAACACATACTAGGGCCCGGTCAAGAAACCTCTTCACAACCTGACGCTGAAAGGGACAAACACATACTAGGGCCCGGTCAAGAAACCTCTTCACAACCTGACGCTGAAAGGGACAAACACATACTAGGGCCTGGTCAAGAAACCTCTTCACAACCTGACGCTGAAAGGGACAAACACATACTAGGGCCTGGTCAAGAAACCTCTTCACAACCTGACGCTGAAAGGGACAAACACATACTAGGGCCTGGTCAAGAAACCTCTTCATAACCTGACGCTGAAAGGGACAAACACATACTAGGGCCCGGTCAAGAAACCTCTTCATAACCTGACGCTGAAAGGGACAAACACATACTAGGGCCTGGTCAAGAAACCTCTTCACAACCTGACGCTGAAAGGGACAAACACATACTAGGGCCCGGTCAAGAAACCTCTTCACAACCTGACGCTGAAAGGGACAAACACATACTAGGGCCCGGTCAAGAAACCTCTTCACAACCTGACGCTGAAAGGGACAAACACATACTAGGGCCCGGTCAAGAAACCTCTTCACAACCTGACGCTGAAAGGGACAAACACATACTAGGGCCCGGTCAAGAAACCTCTTCACAACCTGACGCTGAAAGGGACAAACACATACTAGGGCCCGGTCAAGAAACCTCTTCACAACCTGACGCTGAAAGGGACAAACACATACTAGGGCCCGGTCAAGAAACCTCTTCACAACCTGACGCTGAAAGGGACAAACACATACTAGGGCCCGGTCAAGAAACCTCTTCACAACCTGACGCTGAAAGGGACAAACACATACTAGGGCCCGGTCAAGAAACCTCTTCACAACCTGACGCTGAAAGGGACAAACACATACTAGGGCCTGGTCAAGAAACCTCTTCACAACCTGACGCTGAAAGGGACAAACACATACTAGGGCCTGGTCAAGAAACCTCTTCACAACCTGACGCTGAAAGGGACAAACAACACAAAAAAGGGAAATAAGAATTATGCTATTAAAAAACGCTTCTAAGCGTTTACCATTCCGGTATCGTTACCAAGAGGTCCTTTTCAAATCCTCGGTAAGACTTATGTATTGTGCATGGATGTCGGGAGGGGGGGGGGGGGGGGGTAGGGGGGATGTGAATACCAACATAACATGCACACTACGCGCTGACTGCCACATAAGTATCTGGCAGTAGATTTACATGTTCACTATATCTCCATTTATTATTATCGTTTTAAAAATGTCGCCTAAGACCAGCTTCGTTGATAACCACAAACCCAATCGCTTCCTGCAGCGCGGCTCTTTGTATCGTGACTGTTCACATATTGGAAGATCAATTATTATACATACATTGATTGTTCACATGTAATATGTTCACAAAGTGTACAAATTTCGACTATTCACAAAGTGTTTATATTTCGACGATTCACATAGTGTTTATATTTAAACCATTCACATAGTGTGTATATTTAAACCATTCACAAAGTGTTTATATTTAGACCATTCACAAAGTGTTTATATTTCGACCATTCACATAGTGTGTATATTTCAACCATTCAAATAATGTGTATATTTAAACCATTCACATAGTGTTTATATTTAAACCATTCACATAGTGTTTATATTTCGACCATTCACAAAGTGTTTATATTTAAACCATTCACATAGTGTTTATATTTCGAATATTCACATTGTGTTTATTTTTCTGCTGTTCACATTATGTTCCAATTTTTTTCACATGTTCACGAAGTATTTATGAATTCACTGTTCATGTAGTATTAATATAAATCGACTATTCACATTTTTAGTCGAATTTCGACTGTTCACACGGTCTTCATATATCAACGCTTTACACTGTGTTCATGTTTCGACTTTTCACATAGTGCTTATATCAATCGACTAATTGACATAGTGGTCATATCATTCGACTAATTCACAGTGTTCATATAAATCGACTATTGACATATTGTTCATGTAAATAGACTATTCACATAATATCCATACAAATCGACTGTTCACATAGTGTTCAAATATCGACTGTTCACATATTGTATATATGTTGACTGTTCACATATTGGTCACATTTCGATTGTTCACATACTGTTTATATGTCCACTGTTCAAAAAGTGTTCATATTTTGACTGTACACATAGTATTCACATATTATTCGTATATCGACTGTTCACACATTGTTCATACAAATCGACCATTCAAATAATGGTCATGGTTCGACTATTCACATAATGTTTATTTTTTGACTGTTCACATATTGTTCATATATCGACTATCCACATATTGTTCATATATCGACTGTCCACATATTGTTCATATATCGACTGTCCACATATTGTTCATATATCGATTGTTCATATAGCGTTCATATATCGACTGTCCACATATTGTTCATATATCGACTGTCCACATATTGTTCATATATCGATTGTTCATATATTGTTCATATATCGACTGTCCACATATTGTTCATATATCGATTGTTCATATAGCGTTCATATATCGACTGTCCACATATTGTTCATATATCGACTGTCCACATATTGTTCATATATCGACTGTCCACATATTGTTCATATATCGATTGTTCATATATTGTTCATATATCGACTGTCCACATATTGTTCATATATCGATTGTTCATATAGCGTTCATATATCGACTGTCCACATATTGTTCATATATCGATTTTTCATATAGCGTTCATATATCGACTGTCCACATATTGTTCATATATCGACTGTCCACATATTGTTCATATATCGACTGTCCACATATTGTTCATATATCGACTGTCCACATATTGTTCATATATCGACTGTCCACATATTGTTCATATATCGACTGTCCACATATTGTTCATATATCGACTGTCCACATATTGTTCATATATCAGTTAATCATATAACGTTCATATTTCAATTGTTCAAATATTATTCATATTTATAAACTATTCACGTATAATTCATGTTTCGCTGAACACATAATACTCAAATTTCAACTATCCATATAGTGTTCGTATATTTCAACTATTCACATAGTGTTCATATTTCAATTAATCACATGTTTATTGCTCAGTAATTGTCTGTTCACATAATGTTCATATTTCAACTATTCACATACTATTCATATTTCGACTATTCACATAGCGTTCGTATTTCGACTATTCACATATTTATTGTTCAGAAATTGTATGTTCACATAATGGTCATATTTCGATTGTTGACAAATTGTTGATGCATTAATTAATTCACACATATTATATTCACAGTTAATAATATTGCCTACATATTGCCCGTTCACAAGTTGATTGTTCATATGCTGCTTGCTCACATATAGATTGCATACAAATTGTCTGTTCACATATTGTTCATGTATTGATCGTTCACATACTTAAAGAATCGGTAATGCCGTTCACAAATTGTTCACACTCTGTTTATTAACAAATGTTATTAACGTATGTTCACTTGATCTTCATATTTTAACTGTTCCCATATATATTGTTCACAGATTGTTAATAAATGGATTGTGTATGTTCACATTTTGTTTATATTTAGATTGTTAAAATGTTGATTGTTCACATATTGAATGTTCACATACTAAGAGTTGAAATGTTTACTGTTAGTATAGCATGTGTTCACATGCTGACTGTTCACATGCTGACTGTTCACATATTGACTGTTCACATATTGACTGTTCACATTATTACTGTTTAAATGTTTACTGTTCACATAGTGTCGATTCTTCTTCTTCTTCTTCTTCTTCTTCTTCTTCTTCATAGTGTCGATTCACATATTGACAATTCACATATTGACGATTCACATATTGACTGTTCACATATTGACGATTCACGATTGACCGTTCACATATTGACGATTCACATATTGACTGTTCACATATTAACGATTCACATATTGACTGTTCACATATTCACGATTCACGATTGACCGTTCACATATGGACGATTCACATATTGACTGTTCACATATTGACAATTCACATATTGACTGTTCACATATTGACGATTCACATATTGTCTGTTCACATATTGACAGTTCACACATTGTCTGTTCACATATTGACGATTCACATATTGACTGCTCACACATTGAATATTCACACATTGACTGTTCACATATTGACTGTTCACATATTGACTGTTCATATATTGACTGTTCATATATTCACTGTTCACATAGTGACTGTTTACGTATTGACAAATCACCTATTGGTAGTTTACATGTTGACTGTCCAGTTTATAGCAGTTCACACACTGGCTGTTGACACATTTCCTGTTCACACATTGACTGTTCACATAATGAATATTAATATATTTAGTATTGACATATAGGCTATTTACACACTGACTGTTCACAAGTTGACTGTTGACAGATGAACTATTCCTACACTGACTGTTGACATACTGTTCACATATTGATAACCCATTTCTTGAATAGTAAATGTTTACTGATTCGTTCCATATGTTTCACATACAGGATATTCACATAATGAAAATGGTTATTCTCGTGTTGTATACTTACATATTTAACCGTCACATAATGTGTGTGTGGAAGTGTATGTGTGAATATACGTGTGGGCCCTCCAAAAGTAAGGCCTCCTATTTTATTATCATGTCCCACGACGGTTAAATTGATCTTGGCAGTATGACAGTAAAGTTTGAACCTTCTCGCCAATCTACGTACAATTATATTTACGTATGACAGGTGGCAGTGGAGGAGCAGTCTGATAAAATTGTGTCTATCATAGAAATTTGTTATAAACAGAGGAGCATTATTTAATTCTTCTATGCGGAAAAGTGTGTACCAATTGGCATTCATCGACGCTTGCTGGACGTTTGTGGAGACCAAACAGGGGATGTTAGCGCAGTGGATCGTGCGTTTGATCAGTGGCGAAAGCGATATGCATGACAAGCCCTGCACAGCTGTTACACCACGCAGCGAGGAACGTATTGATCAGCACAATTCGGAAGATTACGACCGGAGAACTGTCTACATAGCTGATTTCGGTTTCGATGTGTTGGAATGAATGGTGGCAGCGTTGGAATATCCCACAAGTTTGAGCCTGGTGGGTGGTGGGTTCCACGAATGCTCACACGAGAATAGAAAGAATATCACCGGCGCGTTTGAACCATTACGAGGATGAAGACAGTTTCCTGGATCGCTTCATCAGGCACGGCGTGGTTAAGTGACATGGCTCACAACCAAAGGTGCTGGGTTCGATCCCCATCACATCACCGGCCGTACCCCGGAAAAGCAAACCCTTAGAAAATCCAGACCCCTACATAAAATGCATGCTGAAGTCGGACGCACTGGGCCGACAGTGGCAAAGAAAGTACAGTGCAACGCCCTACTGCCTTGGGGAATAGATAAATAAGGCGAAAGCAAAACAAAAAAAAGACAAAAACAAAACTCACGGGTGATGAAAAGTGATGTTACCACTACGATCAGGAGTCACAACGGCAGTCCATGGGGTGGTGATATGGGATTTCCCTATCCTGGAAAACGTTTAAGACACATCCAGGATAAAGTGATAGGCACCATCTTTTGGGATAATAATAATAATAATGTTTGCTTAGGCGTCCAAGGCCTGTTGCGACGATCGCCCTGTGCATCCGACTTCAGCATGCATTTTTTATTTCAGGGTCTGCTTCCTCCTGCATTTTCTAGGGGTTTGCTTCCCCGGGGTAATGGCCGGTGCTGTGATGGGGATCGAACCCAGCACCTTCGGATTGTGAGCCGTGCCACTTAACCATTAACCCAAGCCGTCCCCACTGAGGATTTTTCGTGCTTAGTGTGCTGACCGAAATCCCTACAGACTCCCTCATTGGAGCTCAGTACTCCGCAGTCTCGGAATTAGGGTCGCGAGGAGTGTGTGTTGAACCAATGTTTGTGTTGGGTTTCCTAGTCTGTCCGTGCCCGACTCCCTGTTTCACCGCGTTCCGTCCCAGTGCCCTCTGAATTGTGTCCACCTTTGGGTCAGTGCAACTTTTGCTGTCCTGAGAATACGGGGTTGGGAGCGGTATAGTGTAACCTCCGGTGGAGGGGAACAGGAGGAACTCCAAGGAGGAAGACCCTTGAGTAGTGAAAACCTGAGCTGAATTCTGTTGTGCAGTCAAGTGGAGTGGGATTCCGTGGTGAAGTGGTTAAGCCGTCGGCCTCGTCATCAGGTGGTGCGGGATCGACTCTGGACTCTGCCGTCTTCTTTTCGTGGGCTTGATGCAGAGTCCCCTGCATCTCGTAGTCGCCCCCTAGTCGTCTTGTCCTTGACTTGCCACTGGGGTCGGGCGGCACGAGACGAGAGAGTGAGGATAAAAAGTAGCGCAGTTAATCATTTCTAAAAATAGCGCTTGCAAATATATTATGCCATCATCGTCTACGATGGACGGCGGCCTTTGCCTTAGTCAAGCGGAACGTTAACGCCATCCTGGACTATTTTCCCATGGTTCAAGCCACGCACAGTTGCAGCAAGATGCAGCTTAACAACAGGATAACCGAACGAAAGCACATCAATTCAATAGAATGAAGTCCTTGATATCACCTGACAAAGGAGTTGTGAATTAAAATCCGAACAAGAACTAGGAAACTGCAGAAAACGACACAAACACCGGAGCAAGTCGAGAGTGCAGCCATCTTACTCTATTGGGATTGTTGTTATTGTTTGCGAATGCCCACAATGAGAAGGTTACTCTTTTATGCGCCCTAAAAAGGGCGTTAAGTGGCGAGTTGTCGTAGCTATCCTCACATCCCGAGCGTGCTGATGAAGGTGGAATGAGGTCCTCCATGCGGTTGTGCTGTGCCTGGTTTCATCTGCGTGTTTCTCACTACTATGCGGATCACGCCGAACCCCACCCATTTAGCCAGACTGTTGTCCTCGACAACAGCCCGTTTCAAGGAGGTCAGGTGAGGGTCTTGGCCAGTATATTTCTCCTGACCCTGGCTAACATTTTCTGAACAGTGTGTTTTGCCTGACCAGACGTTAGCCTCATCGTCCCGTCAGGTGAGGGTCTTGGCCAGTATATTTCTCCTGACCCTGGCTAACATTCTCTGATCAGTGTGTTTTGCCTGACCAGACGTTAGCCTCATCGTCCCATTGCGATAGAAAAGGGGGTAATTCTTCTTTATGTCCTGGAACCTGGCAAACCACCATCTCTGACCGTGACATTGCGACGCAGAATAAGTCGAACACTCGGATCTCCAGTATCAGGCCAGATAAGACAACCTGTCTCTTTCGCAAAACAATAATGCCAGGCCCCCATACAAGAATGAAGACCGTAGACCCTAACTGTCCTACCACACCGACAGCATAGTCCCTATCTGCGCCTTCTAACTTCCACCTGTCCCAGCCAATGAAGGATGGGCAACATTTTCCTAGCAACGACGACGCCATAGCAGCTGGGAAACAGCTGGTGCGTATTTTTAAGAAGCGCTGTATGTATGCTATTGTTATTCGTTGGGAAGGTATACCCAAGGATGGTGGTGACTATGATGAGAATTATTTGTTTGAAGGTAAGACATATCTCTATCAAATTGCGTTAATGTTTTCTTTTTATTTGTTTGGGGTTTCATTAAATAAAATAGGAGGTTTGTGGAGAGTCCCCCGTGTATGTATATATATACGAGGGGTGTTCAAATGAAAACGGACTTAACTGCATCAAATCAATATATGTACGATGTGCATGATGACGTTATTTATCATGTAAACAGCACTTACCAACCGTCAAGTTTGCAAAATTTCATTATACTCCGACACATAGTTTTCTCAGCAGACCGTTGAAAACATGATATAGAATCCGTACAGGGTTGATCAGCGAGCAGTGACTCGGTTTCTAACAGCTGAAGGATGTTGACCAGTTGACATTCATCGCAGAATGCAAGCAGTGTATGGTGACCGAAGTGTTTCGAAGACAACAGTGAAGAACTGGACAACGATGTTTAAAGAAGGACGTGAGTTAACAAAAGATCTTCCGAGACCAGGTCAGGCGCATATTGTTGCGTTAACTCACGTCCGAGACCAGGTCAGGCGCATATTGTTGCGTTAACTCACGTCCGAGACCAGGCCATGCGCATATTGTTGCGTTAACTCACGTCCGAGACCAGGTCAGGCGCATATTGTTGCTTTAACTCACGTCCGAGACCAGGCCAGGCGCATATTGTTGCGTTAACTCACGTCCGTCTTTAAACATCGTTGTCCAGTTCTTCACTGTTGTCTTCGAAACACTTCTGTCACCATACACTGCCTGCATTCTGCGATGAATGTCAACTGGTCGACATCCTTCACCTGTTAGAAACCGAATCACAGCTCGATGATCAACTCTGGACGGATTCCGTATCACACCCGCCATATTTTCAACGGTCTGCTGAAGAAACTATAAGTCGAGGAATAATGAAATTGTGCAAACGTGACGGTTGGGATGTGCTGTTTACATCAGAAGTGACGTCATCATGCACATCGTACATATATTGACTTTATGCAGTTAAGTCCGTTTTCATTTGAACACGCCTCGCGCGTTGCTTGTGTGTTTGTTCGTGTTTGTTTGTTTGGAGGGCGGGGAGTTATATATATATATATATTAAACAGATACACAATAGATTGTCATGTATTTAATGTCTACATATTGTAATTTCGCATATTAAATATTCACAAAACATGTTTTAACATTTTCATATAATGTATATATGTATGTAATATATTTTCACGTAATCTATTTATATCATATATTTTCATGTATTGTAAATTCATATAACGCATTTTCACGTACTTTGTATTGATATAATGTATATTCATGTAACATATTTTCACATAATGTATATCAAATAATATATTCTCACATAGTGTATATTCGTATAACATATTTTCACATAGTTTATATGCATATAGTCTCTTTCACAAACGTATTGTTTACGTTTAACTTTCGTGTATTTTTTAAAATAACGTTTAGCGGGTTAACCTATACCTGGTCTGCTGGTCTCCCTCATAACATTTCTCTTCTCCGTTAATACGTCGCTCCTAGCCGTGTATCCACTTCAGGATGCAGTCCTTATAGGCGTTGGCTGGTGGGGGGTTATTATATGGCGATGTGCCGTTAAATTCTCTAGTGGTTTGGATCGTTGTTTTATTACGTTGGATTTCAGTTTAGGAAATGGAAAAAGAAAATATCTGCTAGGGGCTGGGTAAGTGAGCAGTGTGGCTGTGGAAACTTACACATCTTCGCTTTGGCAAAAATATCAGGGCCGAGAACTAATTAGTAGGCCTGCGTGTTGTCCAGGTGACTGTACCAAGAGGTGTGCATGAGCTGCAGCGGTCAGCAACCCGTAGCTGACTTCTGGCGTCAGAGTCAGTGAACCACAGCTGCTGAGACCCTTCTACACCTGAAGCAACCCGTAGCTGACATCTGGCATCAGAGTCAGCGAACCACAGCTGCTGAGATCCTTCTACACCTGCAGCGGTCAGCAACCCATAACTGACTTCTGACGTCAGAGTCAGTGAACCACAGCTGCCGAGACCCTTCTACACCTGCAGCAACCCGTAGCTGACTTCTGGCGTCAGAGTCAGCGAACCACAGCTGCTGAGACCCTTCTACACCTGCAGCAACCCGTAGCTGACGTCTGGCGTAAGAGTCAGGGAACCACAGCTGCTGAGATCCTTCTACACCTGCAGCGGTCAACAGCCCATAGCTGACTTCTGGCGTCAGAGTCAGCGAACCACAGCTGCCGAGACCCTTATACACCTGCAGCAACTCATAGCTGACTTCTGGCGTCAGAGTCAGCGAACCACAGCTGCTGAGACCCTTCTACACCTGCAGCAACCCATAGCTGACTTCTGGCGTCAGAGTCAGTGAACCACAGCTGCTGAGATCCTTCTTCACCTGCAGCGGTCAACAACCCATAGCTGACTTCTGCCGTCAGAGTCAGCGAACCACAGCTGCCGAGACCCTTCTACACCTGCAGCAACTCATAGCTGACTTCTGGCGTCAGAGTCAGCGAACCACAGCTGCTGAGACCCTTCTACACCTGCAGCAACCCGTAGCTGACTTCTGGCGTCAGAGTCAGTGAACCACAGCTGCTGAGACCCATTACACCTGCACTATGATCCTGGATTACCGGCTGCAACAGGGTAGACTGGTTAAGGAGATGAGGGAAGGCTAACCCGGCACCCACAAATTCTACGCTGGTCGGATGTGTTGAACCGAAAGGTGCAAATTTCTCAGTCAAGCTGTAAACTACGACACAACGCATTCCGTTCTCCGGATAATATTCTGCTATTTGCCGAAGCTAGTGGAGATGCCTGGGCTTGTCGTTGGAGGAGTGGTAATGAATAACGTTAGAAATGCAGAGGATACAGTTTTCAGGAACAAAAAAGTGAGCAAGAACTACAGTGAAAAAAACAAATGAAAAAAATGTAAAAGTTGATTAAAGTTGAGTTTAATCAACATTTTAAAATGGATATGGTCAGATACTGCACCGAGACGAGAACACAAACAACACCTACGTTACGACCAATAGGCCTTCATCAGGGACAACAAATCACAACAATACTGAACTAACAAATCAACATATAAGGTAAAAATTGTCTACTTATCTGATAGTAGACCCAGTCTGTCCAAGCGACTGGTTGGGTCAGATGTTTGACTGAATATGAAGGGTAGCCGGTCAAATAAGGTGGCCAGACGAGCCTAAGAAATTAGGGGGAATGCGCCAGATAAGCCAGTGGAGCCCAAATATGCTGAAGGCCAAATAGTGGTCCAAGTGGGAGAAAACAAAGAAGGTGATATAAGCAGGGGGGGGGGGGTGAGATTAATGTAGGAGGGGGAAGGGGGAGGACGATATAAGAAAGGGGAGGGGGCAAAAGAAGACAAATAGATGGGGGGGCCAGTATGAGGTTTTAAGAAAAGGTATTTAAGATATTAATGCTATACGATTGGAGGCAACCCATGCTGAAGTTAAGTCTATTCTCAAGGCGAATCCATGACAGAACTATTCTCAAGGGCGAATCCATGAATTACAGGAACTTGTGACAACAATATACAAAATCAGTCAAAAGTTTGGATTAGACATAAACATAAAGAAAACAAAGACTATGGTAATTGGGAAAAGTGACAAGAAACCATGTATGCAGATAAAAAGATCAATTACTGGAACAGGTACAGAGTTTCTCATATCTAGGTCATAAAATAACGGAAGAAGGCAGCTGTGAAAAAGAAACCAGAAAGAGAATAGGTATGGCCAAGATGGTATTCAGCAACATGCGACACATACTGACATCCAAACAGATAAATCAGAATTTGAAAATGAGAATTTTCATGTGCTATATAGACTCGTCACTACTTTATGGCGCAGAAACATGGACAATGAAAAACAAGTTGGAAAAGAGTATTGAAGCCTTCGAAATGTGGGTATATAGAAGATTGGATCGCATTTCTTAGAAAGAGAAAAAAAAATGTGGGGGTATTGGAAAAGTTAGGGGTGAAAAGAGAATTAATGAACGGAATCAGGGTTAGACAGTTACATTATTTTTGTCATATAACAAGACATACCTCCTTGTTGAAGACCATACTGGAGGGTAGGGTAGAAGCCAGTCGTTCAAGAGGCAGACAATGTTTTAAGTGGGTGGATAACATGAGGAGATGGACTGGAAAAAAACCTGTCAGAGTTCATTATTACGGCAAGAAATAAAGTACACTGGAGATCCATTGAAGCCGACCTTCGATTTGGGAGATGGCACACTGAACTGAAGTATCCATGATCTTGGTGGTATGTTCAAAATGTATCGGAGCTTTTGCTGGGGTTACTACAAATACTCACATCAAGGTTTGAAACCATAATCCCCCTTCAAAGTAATCTCATTTAGGGCTCCATCCACTTCTCCCCGCGGGCCAGCAATCGTTGGACGCATTTGGGGATCCACCCACTTCTCCCCGCGGTCCAGAAATCGTTGGACGCATTTGGGGATCCACCCACTTCTCACCGTGGTCCAGCAATCGTTGGACGCATTTGGGGATCCACCCACTTCTCACCGCGGTCCAGAAATCGTTGGAAGTATTTAAGGCAGGCCTCTTTTGGAATGGAGTACACAGCTGGCCCGTCACTTTCCACATAATGTCTTCTAGGGACTTAAGTCGTATCCCATCTCCGGCCCCACTTGGTGATCCTGGATAACAGACTGCGGCAGATTAAACTGGCTAAGGAGAAGGGATCGAAGAGGGAAGGCTAACCCTGAAATGTTGAAATTGGATGTTTCGGACCGAAATGTGTGAACATCGCTGTCACGCTGTACACTCATTCCGTTCTCTGGACTGCTACTTGCAAAGCAGTTTTCATGATTGGTATCGGGAGTTTGAGAAGCGACGACGACAAAGAAGAGGAATATGCAATTCAATCCATTTCGGTGGTATCTACAGCTTTGTGAACAGCCAAAAAGGGCATGGAGCCATGTCAGGAGGGTAGGGAGTGACGAACCAGGGAACGGCTGTGTTTAGCCAAGAAAGTCTGATTCAGATGCAAGGAAAGAGCTGGGGTGTTGTCGTGGTGGAGCTGTGAAGTTCCCACTGCCCACATGTTCGGTCCTTTGCTTTTTCCCAGTAACACGAAGAACAAACGTAACATTCCTCTGGTGCGGCATATTCCCTCATCTGACGGGATAATCCCTTGAAACGTCACATTCCACGGCCGACTAAATGACGGCATTCATGTTGTGCCAAGGCTTATAATCAATTCATGCCCCACACAGAGAAATAAAACGAATTCACAGTACGAAAAACAACAAATCACTTTTGAGAGTGGTCCTTTCACAGAATCCTGCCCTGAAACAAACTGCATATCCAATTTTGTTTCCAAAACACGCTATTTTAGTTGCAGAGATAGTTGACGCATGAAAGTGCCGTCATTTAGTCAGCCGTGGAATGTGACGTTTCAAAGAGGGCTTCTCCGTGAATAAGACGGCCTGTATCTATAATAGGCTGCGGTTTCACACACCATTGGCGAGCGCAATTTCAAAGTCTCTGGAACTTTTTGAACATCACAAGTATAGTCTGATTACAAAATGACTATCTCATATTGAATGTTCACACATTGACTGTTCACAAACTGTTCACATATCGTGCCTCATTATGGTGTATTTTATTGTGTGACATAATAATCTGGATGTGCCCTCCCAGCGTAGGTGTACTCACCCTTTGCCTCTTTCAGCGTTCTCGAACGGTTTGGTCCGTTGTCTTGCATGCTCCTGAACTATACTCTCTGCAATTATACGAGGCGTGTTCAAATTAAACCGGACCTAACTGCAACAAGTTAGCATACGTACGATGACGTACCTTCTGGTGTAAACAGCACATATCAACAGTCAATTTTGCAAAATTTCATTATCCTCCGACTCATAGTTTCCTCGGCAGACCGCTGAAAACATGGCGGGTGTGATACGGAATCCGACCAGAGTTGATCAGCGAGCGGTGATTCGGTTTCTAACAGCTGAAGGATGTCGACCAGTTGACATTCATCGCAGAATGCAGGCAGTGTTTGGTGACAAAAGTGTGTCAAAGACAACAGTGAAGAACTGGACAACGATCTTTAAAGAAGGACGTAAGTTAACGCAACAATATGCGCCTGACCTGGTCTCGGACGTGAGTTAACGCAACAATATGCGTCTGACCTGGTCTTTGAAGATGTTTCGTTAACTCACGTCCTTCTTTAAACATTGTTGTCCATTTCTTCACTGTTCTCTTTGACACACTTTTGTCACCATACACTGCCTGCATTCTGCGATGAATGTCAACTGGTCGACATCTTTCAGCTGTTAAAAACCGAATCACCGCTTGCTGATCAACTTTGGACGGATTCCGTATCACACCCGCCACGTTTTCAACGGTCTACTGAGAAAACTATGTATCGGAGGATAATAAAATTGTGGAAAGTTGACGGTTGGTATGTGCTGGCTACACCAGAAGTGACGTCATCGTGCGCATCGTACGTATGTTCACTTGTTGCAGTTTGGTCCGGTCTCATTTGAACATGACTTGTACATGCAATATTGTTGAACGTACTAAATGGCTGTGCTGCGTTGTTGCCAAGGCAACTGTTGGTGCTGATGTTGTTATCGTTGTTGTTGTTGTTGGTGTTGTTGTTGTTGTTGTTGTTGTTGTTAATCCAACTCGTACTTGAGTTAGATTTTTAAATGCCCACAATGGGTAGGTCAGTCTTTTGTGCGCCCTGAAAAGGACGTTAAGTGGCAGGTTGCAGTAGCTTTCTTCACATCCCGAGCGAGTTGATGAAGGTGGATTGGGATCTTCCAGGCGGCTGTGCTATGCTTGGCTTCATCTGAATGTCACTTACTACTACAGGGATCACGTCGATCCCTCACCTCGTTAGCCATGCTGCCATGAAAACAGCCCGTTTCAAGGGAGGGCTACCAGGAAGCGGAGGTGAGGGTATTGTCCGATATGTTTCACCTGACCCTGACTAACATAGTCTGATCAGTACGTTTCATCTGACCATATCATAGCCCGACCAATATGTTTCATCTGACCCTGACCAACATAGCCCGACCAATAAATTTCACCTGACCCTGACCAACATAGCCCGACCAATAAATTTCACCTGACCCTGACTAACATAACCTGATCAGTACGTTTCACATGACCCTAATATAGTCTTACAGAATGCTTGGACATTTCCCAGCCTCCAAATTCTCCTTTGACTTCCGTTCCCAAACTGGAGGGACCGTACAAAAGTTACAATTACTGAAATGATCATGCGACTCTATCTAAATCATTGGGACTTCAAAAGGTGTATCGTGCTTTTTACTGTCCACCCAACCCACTTTATAAAATTTGTTGTGCATGTACTGCAACATATGTTTGGCACCCAGCTCTTAATTCATGATCTCTTATATAACAATCATAATACAAATTGAAGGCTTTCTTAGTCACCGCAGTTGTATTTCGTTTTTGTTGTACAAAAATCACTTCACTACACGGGCATGGCCCGAACTAGTGGTTAAGTGACACGGTTAAAATGTGACACGGTTAAAATGTGACACTGTTTAAATGTGACACGGTTAAAGCTTGAAACGCACAGTCTCCTTCGTGAACCTCACTGGACAAAAAGCACAGCATTAGTTGATCGAAGAAGAAGAAGATACAGACAAAGACCAGATATCAACGACCAAAGATCAGAGACCAAAGACCAAAGATCAGAGACCAAAGATCAAAGACCAGAGACCAAAGAAAAAAGATCAAAGACCAAAGGGGGACGGCGTGGGCTTAGTGGTTAAGGAACACGGCTCACAAACCCAAGGTGCTGGGTTCGATCCCATCACAGCACCGGCCGTTACCTCGGGGAATCAAACGCTTAGAAAATGCAGGAGGAAGCAGACCTTTACATTAAATACATGCCAAAGTTGGATGCACAGGGCTGGCAGGCGCAAAATAAAAACCGTAGTGAAACGTACACCGCCTTTGGGGAAAAGAAAAAATTAGGCGCACGCAAAAAAATATTCAGCACATATTTAGCAGACATTTTCTGCGCTGTTCATATATGTCCTCTGCATTTCATTTTTTTAAAACACAAAACTGCAAAAAATAATGTTTTGTTTTTGAAAACTTGTTTATACAGAGTGCTGATGCAAACATATGCGTGTTTGCTAAATTTGAAAATGGCATTACAAATCTCTTATTGCCCTAGTTTCTGAGATATACATCTCTTTATATTCTATAGATATTTGTATTTTGCAAATGAGAATCATTAATTGTTATATGCATTCATTTTTATTGTGTCAGGTAGAATCCGGGACCCTGACAAAGACAATGGAGAAGCTTATTGAAACTTTTCAAATGTGAATATTCATAATTTTTTTAAAAGTTTCTTGGAAAGATCGGAAAACATTATCTAATTCTAGTTCTGTTTTTATTGGTCGTTGCCACAAATTATGCAATCTGCCGCTATAGTTGTGTCACCATTAAGTACCCTGTCCGCAACGGAGGTTGATGGTTACTTTACTTCCCGTGTCCAAACACCACGTTATATAGCTTGCATCCAGTATCCAGCGACATGGATTGTCTTGTCATTGGCCTCCAGCATGTCGCACCTATTACATGTTTCCTGGAGGTTCGTGCAGGTCATCAGGTGGGCTGGGTCCTGTATTGCGCCGCAGTCACATGTGTCATCATCTGTGTATCCCCGTCGCTCCATATTCCTCTTGCACCGTGATACACCAGTTCGGAGTCTGTTCAGCGACTTCCATGTTGTGTATGGTAGATGATGTCCAGGGGCAGGTTCCTCCCGAAGTTCCATCTCTGGGGCCTGCACCAATTCGTGTCACCTCTCGATACGGCGACTTTCAGGGTTTGTCTGTCTGGAATTTGTTGTTTTTAGAAAACTATTTCTGGATTTGAGTCTTGTGCTCTGTACCTGATGTCCAAACAAACAACCTCTAGTTGATGGTAATACATCTCCATATGTCTGGTACATACAGTCAAACTGTCTGCCGACCACACCCTACTGTTGTCTGTTCATCTGTACCTCTGTCGCCCCTTTTTATCTCCTGCCCTCTACTCTTCCCGCAAAAAAAATAATCTTTAGCAGACTCTCATGGCGCTTGACATGGACCAAAATATATTATTTTCTCCGTTTAACTTGGCTTGGCTTGGTTTGGCTTGGCTTGGCTTGGTTTGGCTTGGCTTGGCTTGGCTTGGCTTGGTTCGTTCTCAATCTCCCGCTACCAAACCCTGAATGGCTTAAGCAGCAGAATGTAGTCCAGAGAACGGAATGCGTTGTGTCGTAGTTTACAGCTTGACTGCGATATTTGCACCTTTCGGTCCAATACATCCGACTTCAGCTACTATTATTTTAGTACCGGGTTAGAATTCCCTCTTCGATCCCTTCTCCTTAGCCAGTCTGCCCTGTTGCAGCCTGTTATCCAGGATCACCGCGTGGAGGTGTAGAAGGGTCTTGTTAAACTCTTGCGCCTCTTTCAGCCTCTTGTCTTTAACATGTACAAGGGGCTTGTCATAATTCTTGACCCTGAACATGAAGGAGTAGAAGGAGAAAGTTGACATTTGGCACAGTGATTATTCCTTCTCAATGTAGCCACCACCTGAATTTATACATTTCTGCCATCACTCCGTGACCCTGAAAAAACCTTTGGAATAAAGTAACCTATTTTTCATACTAGACGAGTTATCACAAGCCAGTTATCACAAGCCAGTTATCACAAACCAGTTGTCACATCTTCGTCACTGTCACAATGATTTCCTTTCAGCTGTTTTTTAAGTTTTGGAAAAAGAAAAATCTGGGTCATAATGGTGAACTCAAGTCTCATCTACTGTCACCATGGTCGGCGACATGTTTTTTGACCAACACATTTTGAGCAACTGCCCACAGCAATCAATCCTCGTTTGTTTCTGTTCACATGTCAGCAGACGCGGGACCCAGCCGGCACACACTTTTCTCATGTTCAGTCTGTTGTGTAACATTCTAAAAACTTTCATTCAGTTTTGCTGACCTAGATATCTCTGCAATTGTCATTTTCCTATCCTGGTCAATGATTTTCTTGACTCTTGCAGCGTTTTCGTCGCTGCACTCTGAAGATGGTCCTCCTGATCTTGGAAGATCAGCAACATGGAAACGGGCACACTTTAACTGCCTACACCAGTTTTTGACAGAAGCATACGAAGGACAGAATTCCTCAAACACTGGTTCCATCTCCCTGTGTATTTCTGTAGGTGTTTTTCCCTGCAACATCACGAATTTTATCAAAGTTCTGGCTTTTTATTTCTCCATTGTTCTGACAAACCATTAGAGTAGCAGATCCGGTCAATAAGGTGTGTTGCCCCATGCACCATACCGGGTAAACCCGCCGAGGAGGGGAATTCATACTTCTCAAGTCCAGTACAAATTGAATGAGCTACATGTGTGCCAAATGTCAACTTTCTCCTCCTACTCCTTCATAGTCATTGTCAAGACTCGTGACAAGCCCCTTGTCTGGTTAGAGGGCCTGGTTGTCTGCTAACTTCATAGTTTCTGTCTGTTGTATCTCCCACATGTTGTATCTCGCACAAGTTGTATTAAGCGTATTTATAAGATCTTGTAAGTCACTTTCATTTTCGTACATTCAACATCATCATCTGCGATATATAACTGCCTCAGTGACTCGTGATCTCCCCTTTTTGAAGTTGCCTTCAAGGTTTGCTTCTGTTATGTTACCCATCTACATAATGAATAGTAGTAATCCCCAGTGCTCCGCTGGGGTCAATGTGTACGACAAGGACACGAATAGCACCACTGCCCCACAGAGAGGATTCGTAATAGGCGACTAACTGTGTGACATGGTATAACACCGGCCGTTGTTAGGTTACTTGTTAATAGCAGCATAGATGGCGTATAGCAGATTGAGGGTCTACTTTGCTCTAGTGTTTGAGCCTATTAAGATGGACTCGCACATCAGTTAATCACCCTTCATAGGGGAAAAAAAGCTGATCGAGCCTAGTCCACTAAGCGAGAAATCCTATGCCTGGCTACATCCAGCTCACGTCAGAGATAAGACCTACACAGGGGCTTATGGGACCTACACAGGGGCTTATGGGACCTACACAGGGGCTTATGGGCCTACACAGGGGCTTATGGGACCTACACAGGGGCCGATATGTACCTACACAAGGGCTTATGGGACCTACACAGGGGCTTATGGGACCTACACAGGGGCTTATGGGACCTACACAGGGGCCGATATGGACCTACACAGGGGCTTATGAGACATACACAGGGGCTTATGGGACATACACAGGGGCTTATGGGACCTACACAGGGGTTTATGGTACCTACACAGGGGCTTATGGGACCTACACAGGGGCCGATATGGACCTACACAGGGCATTATGGGACCTACACATGGGATTATGGGACCTACACATGGGCTTATGGGACCTACACAGGGGTTTATGGGACCTACACAGCGGCTTATGGGACCTACACATGGATTAATGGTACCTACACAGGGGCCGAAATGGACCTACACATGGGCTTATAGGACCTACACAGGGGCTTATGTAACATACACAGGGGCTTATGTGACCTACACAGGGGCTTATGAGACCTACACAGGGGCCAATATGGACCTACACAGGGGCTTATGGGACCTACACAGGGGCGTATGGGACCTACACACGGGCTTATGGGACCTAAACAGGGGCTTATGGGACCTACACAGGGGCTTATGGGACCTACAGAGGGGTTTATGGGACCTACACAGCGGCTTAAGGGACCTGCACATGGGCTTATGGGACATACACAGGGGCCGATATGGACCTACACATGGGCTAATAGGACCTACACAGGGGCTTATGTGACCTACACAGGGGCTTATGTGACCTATACAGGGGCTTATGAGACCTACACAGCGGCTTATGGGACCTACACAGGGGCTAATGGGACGTAGACAGGGGCCGAAATGGACCTACACAGGGGCCGATATGGACCTATTCAGGGGCTTATGGGACCTACACAGGGGCTTATAGGACCTACACAGGGGCTCATGCGACCTACACAGGGGCTTATGGGACCTACACAGGGGCCGATATGGACCTACACAGGGGCTTATGGGACCTACACAGGGGCTTATAGGACCTACACAGGGGCTCATGCGACCTACACAGGGGCTTATGGGACCTACACAGGAGCTTATGGGACCTACACAGGGGCCGATATTGACTTACACAGGGGCTTATGGGACCAATACAGTGGCTTATGGGACCTACACAGGGGCGTATGGGACGTACACAGGGGCTTATAGGACCTACACAGGGGCTTATGCGACCTACACAGGGGCTTATGGGACCTACATAGGAGCTTATGGGACTACACAGGGACCGATATTGACTTACACAGGGGCTTATGGGACCTACACAGTGGCTTATGGGACCTACACAGGGGCTTATGGGACCTACACAGGGGCTTATGGGACCTACACAGGGGCTTATGGGACCTACACAGGGGTATTTGGGACCTACACGGGGGCGTATGAGACCTTCACAGGGGCTTATGGGACCTACACAGGGGCCGATATGGACCTACACAGGTACTTACGGGACCTACACATGGACCGATATGGACCTACACAGGGGCCGATATGGACCTACACAGGGGCTGATATGGACCTACACATGGCTTATGGAACCTACACAGGAGCTTATGGGACCTGCACAGGGGCTTATCGGACCTACACAGGGGCTTATGGGACCTACACAGGAGCTTATGGGACCTACACAGGGGCTTATGGGACCTACACAGGAGCTTATGCTCCCGTAGAAGTACAGGTCGACTATAACTAAGTTAATTCACAACCTTGTCGGACTCCTGTGGTTATTTCCATTGCTTCTGTATCACCTTATTCCGCTATGTATCACCTTCTTCCGCTATTTTTCACCTCTTTCCATTCTTTATCACCCTCTTTCGCTATTTATTCATCGTTTTCCTCATTAAGTTAAATGTGATTTTTTTTAAATAGACGAGAACATAAGGAAAGCGTAAGAATAACAAAGAAGTTTAAAAGAAAATTTACATAGAAAATTAGAGGCTGATACAAAGAATACATAAGGTTTACAAAGGCACTTAAAGGAAACAAAGAATTTTGGGAAACAATGCCGCTAGTCCAGACAGGCACAACATATTGACCAAGACATCGCGTCAGGGTCAGGCACAACACACTGACCAACAGCACAATCTATCTTCTATACAGAGTTTCCTATTGTTAAGGAAGCCTGGCCTACAAGATGTGGATGGACGTTATCCCTGTAGTAGTTAGCGTCACAGCAGATGAAGGCAACCATAGAACAGCCGCCTGGAGTACCCCACTCCACCTTCATCAGCCCGCTCGGAATGTGAGGAAAGCTACTACAACCCGCCACTTAACGTCCTTTTCAGGGCGCACAAAAAAGTAAACTTCCTCATTATGGGAATTCAACAACAACAACAACAACAGCAGAGACAATTAAAGGACATTAGGATTACATGTTTTTGGGTTGTTTTTATTTTTACATTTTAAAATTCCTTTTTGCACATAATGATGATAACATATTTCAAGGGAAATAGTGTGTGCTGTGGGAGTGAACAGATGTGGAAAATCTCCCATGAGATGAAACCTTAGATGGTTAGAGGATGTTGTTGTTGTTGTTGTTGTTAAATGCACACAATGGGTAGATTTACTATTTTGTTCTCCCTAAAAAAAGGATGTTTAGTAGCGTTTATTGTTGTAGCTTTCCTGACATCCCGAGCGTGCTGATGAAGGTGGGCCGGGGTCCTCCAGGCGGTTGTGTTGTGCATGGCTTCGCCTGCGTGTCGACCACCGCTACGGGGATCACGTCGATCCCTCACCTCGTTAGCCAGGCTGCCGTGAAAACAGCCCGTTTCCAGGGAAGGCTACGAGGAAGCCGAGGTGAGGGTCTTGTCCAGTATGTTTTGTCTGACCCTGACTAACATGTCTGATCAGTATATTTTGCCTGACCCTGACTAACATGTCTGATCAGTATATTTTGCCTGACCCTGACTAACATGTCTGATCAGTATATTTTGCCTGACCCAGACTAACATGTCTGATCAGAATATTTTACCTGATCCTGACTAACATGTCTGATCAGAATATTTTACCTGATCCTGACTAACATGTCTGATCAGTATATTTTACCTGATCCTGACTAACATGTCTGATCAGTATATTTTACCTGACCAGGCGGTGTCTTGTTCCCCATGGTGGTAGGTAGACTCGGTGAGATGATTGGTGACGTCAGTTATAATGGTGTTACTGTAAATTAGTAAAGGGCTGTAAGATATATGTCAAGGCCGTGTGCGTACACATGTGCACATACCCATACTTTTATGAGGCGTGTTCAAATGAAACCGGACCTAACTGCACCAAGCGAATACACGTGCATTGCGCATGATAATGTCACTGCTGGTATAATAAGCACATACCAACCGTCAAGTTTGCAAAATTTTATTATCATCCCACTCATAGTTTCCTCGGCAGACCGCTGTAAACATCAAAAGAGAGTGGATCAGCGAGCGGTGATTCGTTTCTTAACATCTGAAGGATGTCGACCAGTTGACATTCATCGCAGAATGCAGGCTGTGTATGGTGACAAAAGTGTGGCGAACGTAAGCTCCGGCGACGGTCCATCCGAATATCTGCATCAAGTTTGTCGATGGCATCTTCTGACGCAACAATATGCGCCTGACCTGGTCCCAGAAGATCTTTTATTAACTCGCGTCCTTCGTTAAACATCGTTGTCCAGTTCTTCACTGTTCTCTTCGACACACTTTTGTAAAACGTTAATCCTGTCGTTCACTTATACACACTTTCGGCCCTATGCCAGGGAACCAAATCTCGTCTAAACTGATCTCTATCCTTTGCCATTAAGTACCATGACGTTTCAAGGTTTTGTCGCAGACCATTCCTCTATCTCATTGGTCGACGTCAGCGTCTATGATTACAGGTGTATGGCTACTATGACGTCACTTCACGTGTCCATCTATAGACTACACAATATATATATATATATATATATATATATTGATATCGATTCTATATTGGCTAGAAAATGCAAATAGTTTGGTCACATCAAGAGACACAATGGTCTCGAGAGAACGGTGATGGAAGGTATGGGGCCAGGCAAAAGAGGAAGGGGTAGTCCAAGAAGAAGATGGCACCAAGGAATGCCTGGCTATGACTGTGGCGGAGGCTGGACTTTTGGCAAGGGGACGAGTTTCTTTCAGACAGACTGTGATGGGAGCGACGTTTTATAAAGGACATGCTACATGATGATGATGATATATATGTATGTGGGGATGGTATGGGCTAGTGATTAAGTGACACCGCTCACAACCAGAAGGTGCTGGGTTCGATCCCCATCACAGCACAGGTTGTTACCCCAGGGAAGCAAACCCTTAGAAACTGCAGGAGGAAGCAGACCCTTACATAAAATGCATGCTGAAGTCGGATGCACTGGGCCGACAGCGCAAAATAAAAACCACAGTGCAACGCAAATTTAAAAATAATATATATATAAATATATATCATCATAGGCGTCTCAGACTATGTAGACCATGCGCGTGGCACCCTGTGAGTTTTGTCCAGCTCTCTATCCTGTATAGAGAGCCGCATAGCGAAAAGGTTAACGCTCTAGCTTCGCATCTGAGTGGTCCTGGGTTCATTTCCCAGTTTAGATAGAAATATTTTTTTCAGACCGCAACGGCTTCCGGGTCTACCCAGCCTTAAATGGATACCGGTTCAGTCCGGGAAGTAAAACCGGCGAGAGAGAGGAGATGGCTACCGCCCTCATATAGCCGAGAATTTGAAATGTGATGTCGCTAACACCTCACTCCCCAACGGCAGTAATGCTATAGGTTACTTTACTTTACTTTTACTCTTCTGTATTACGACACTGTCTTCTATGCGAAGTCCCATCCGCTAGTGACAGCCCCTGCCACAGATCGTACAACCCTGCTCAGGAGACGGGCTTGCCTGGCTGTTCCTTGATCTCTACAGTCTTTCTCTTTTCTCTGCAGCCAGAACGCCTCTACGAGCGTCAGCAGCCACTATCACGTCCAACTGTGCAGCCAGAACGCCTCTACGAGCGTCAGCAGCCACTATCACGTCCAACTGTGCAGCCAGAACGCCTCTACGAGCGTCAGCAGCCACTATCACGTCCAACTCTGCAGCCAGAACGCCTCTACGAGCGTCAGCAGCCACTATCACGTCCAACTCTGCAGCCAGAACGCCTCTACGAGCGTCAGCAGCCACTATCACGTCCAACTCTGCAGCCAGAACGCCTCTACGAGCGTCAGCAGCCACTATCACGTCCAACTGACTGCCTCCGGACATCTCGATCCTGAACAATTGTTCCCCAGCCCTCAAATGGAGTGTGGCAGATCCTCATGTCCGTTTTTCATATGTCCTTGAACCGTAGTGTCGCCGGCCGATTATTCTAGCTCCAATGACCAGCTGTCTATAGAGGATATCCTTTGGCAGCCTCTCATCTTCCATGCCCTAAACATCCCCTAACCTTCTGTTACCTCAATAGCGAGTTCATCCTGAGAGTGTTTCCTCGCTGTAAAATCACATTATGTGGCACTCCCTCTTGCCACACAATCCCCAAAATACGCCGTAGACACCTCATGTACACATACAATATACATACACATACGTACACATACATACACACACGTATAAGTATGTTGTTTGTTCATTGTTTCCGAAGAGGTCCACATTGTCATATGTCAATCTTGGAGTGGCTTCAGAGGTGGCTAATCAAACCTCAATCAAAGAGGTCCCCATTGTGTCAATCCTGGAGTGGGCACGTAAGTGACTGATCAAACCAATCCATTCCCGAAAGCGTCTGGCACACTGGGGGCAGAGAAACACTGTCAGGTGGGGGTAACTCGGCTCTTGCCTTTCGTGCTGTCTTTCTCCGTGCAGCTTCATTGATTCTTGTCTGCTCCTATGTGCTGTGCCAGCAGAGACTTTGTTACGCCCGGCAGGGCGACCAGCAGCAATAATCTTCCAATTATCAGGGGCAATGCCGCAGTTCTTCGGTGAGGTTCTCAAAGTGTCACATACTCTCTCTCTCTCTCTCTCTCTCTCTCACGCTCTCAAACACACAAACATATATATACGTACACACCGTTATTGTAAACGCTTACAGAAAATGAAAGAAATACATAAAGAATCCATACATGAGACAAAGAACACAGCTATAAAGAATGGTATACTAGTAGATCGAAAGACAGACAACAATAGAGAGTTTATAGGGCAGAAATGAAATAAGAAAGACGGCATTATCCAGGAATTTAATGACGGCAGGACAGGAAACCAGGACGCCAAAATCGGTGGGGCAAATGAACCAGATTGAGACTGGAAGTGAGCGCTTTCCTCTATCTGATTAGCTGGCTAATGTCACGTGACGTCTGAGCTGTCGGCGAATCGTTGAAGCGGAAATTTGAGAGCGCAATGGACAGACCAGGCGAGGTTGTTCGGCGCGGACTATGTTATGGGGGGGGGGGGGGGGGGAGGCTTTTTATTAGCTTACGCGGGTAGTTCAGAATCAGGGTAAAGATAATATGTTTGTGTGTGGTCGATTGTCCGAGGGTTCATGCGTACATCCATGCGTACATCCATCCATCTCTCTATTCGTCTATTTATCTATATATATCTACGTCTACTATATCTATCAATTTATCTATATATATCTACGTCTACTATATATATCAATGTATCTATATATATATATATATATATATATATATATATATATATATATATATATATATATATATATATATCCGTCATCCATCTATCCATACATATGTCAAGCCATCCATCTATATGTCTACCTGCTACGTCCCTAACTACCTACATACGTCTCTACCTACTTATATACGTCCTTACTTACCTACCTACATACGCCCCTACCTACTTACCTACATACGTCCTTACTTACCCACCTACATACGCCCCTACCTACTTACCTACATACGTCCTTACCTACCTACCTACATACGTCCCTACCTACATACGTCCTTACCTATCTACCTACATGCGTCCCTACCTACTTAACTATATACGTCTTTACCTACCTACCTACAATCGTCCTTACCTACTTATCTATCTACATACGTCCCTACCTACCTACCTACATACGTCTCTACCTACCTACCTACCTATATACGTCCTTGCCTACCTACCTACATACGTCCCTACCTACCTACATGTCCCTACCTACCTACCTACATAAGTCCCTACCTACCTACATAAGTCCCTACCTACCTACATAAGTCCATCCCTACCTACATAACTATCGATATATCTATCTACATATCCTCTCTATCTAAATGTATTTCTCCCTCTGTGCGTATGCCTGCATGACTGTTTATGTATATCTGTCTATCTATGTCTATTTATCTATATCTCTGCCCGTCTAAATGTCCAACAGGTTATTCACATGCCTGTCTCTCTATCGATCTATCCATGTGCCAGTCCATCCATCCATTTGTTTACCTTGCTGCTTGTCCGTCAGTATGCATGTATACCTGTCTCCTTGATTCATGTCTGCCTATTTGCTCAATATCTCTTAAATTGATTTTGTTACATTTACCATTTTGCTTCCCTGATTTTATAACAATGTTTCCATATGGATACGTTTATCCAGTTAAATATTGATACCTAACTAACAGTATTGTATTTTCTTTAATTTTACGTTTAAACGGCGCAATAACGGATAGGTAAGCCGTTCGTCTCTCAACAGACGGAGGAAAGCAGAAAGCAGTGGGTGTTTGAAGCGCTGAAGTTTCAAGTGACCTTGGACTCAATGGGTGTGGAATCCAGTGCTTAATCGTATCGCAGACGGATGATAAACTCGGAGACCCCATATACTCATACGAGGCGTATTCAAATGGAACCGGACCTAACTCCGCCAAGTGAAAATACGTACGATACGCATAATGACGTCACTTCCGATGTGAACAACACATACCAACCGTCAAGTTTGCAAAATGTAATTATTCTCCGACTCAAAGTTTCCTCAGCAGATCGTTGAAAGCATGGTCGGTGGGATACGGAATCCGTTCCGAGTTTATAAGAGAGCGATGATTCGGTTTCTAACAGCTGAAGGATGTCGACCAGTTGACATTCATCGCAAAATGCAGGCAATGTATGGTGACAAAAGTGTGGCGAACATAAGCTCCGGCAGCGGTGAACCCGAATTGCTGCATCAATTTTGCCAATGGATGTTCTGACGCAATAATATACGCCTGACCTGGTCTCGGGAGATCTTTCGTTAACTCACGTCCATCGTTAAACATCATTGTCCAGTTCTTCATTGTTTTCTTCGACACACTTTTGTTGTGAACGCTCTGCGGACATGGAATTTACATTGATCATTATCTCTTAAATGACTAAGTCAGGGAATTTACATTGATCATTATCTCTTAGATGGCTAAGTCATGGAATTTACATTGATCATTATCTCTTAGATGGCTAAGTCATGGAATTTACATTGATCTTTATCTCTTAAATGTCTAAGTCATGGAATTTACATTGATCATTATCTCTTAAATGGCTAAGTCATGGAATTTACATTGATCATTATCTCTTAAATGGCTAAGTCATGGGATTTACATTGATCATTATCTCTTAGATGGCTAAGTCATGGAATTTACATTGATCTTTATCTCTTAAATGGCTAAGTCGTGGAATTTACATTGATCATTATCTCTTAAATGGCTAATTCATGGAATTTACATCTGCCGCCATGCAGATTCTTTTCATTTTCAATCTGAACTGGACAACCAGGCCGGGCTTCATTAGCAATCTTTGAGCGTTGTTGAGAAAATATATCAACCCATTTATGCGCTGCTTTACGCGGCAAGCACATCTCACGGTAAACAGGACACATTCCCTTATGAATATCCTTTGCAGAAAGTCCCTTTCCCAAAACAAAAGGACAACAGCTCGCTGCTATTTTATTGTACACTATCTGATCACATACGCCGTTTTGTATCTCTGCTGCGCACGTGCATGCGACACCTAGCTTCTGCTGTCTGTCAACACGACTGTTTACCATTGCTAGGATTGTCGATAAGTTATTTTGGGCTTAGGATAGCAGGCCACTGCTGTCACCACGTCGTGTGCTGGATGTGTTTATTTATTTCACCCCCAACAGAAAAAATAACATGCGCCATACCGGGGATTCGAACTCCTGCCCTGCTTGTCGACAGGCAGGCATCGAAACCATTCGACGACGCGCTCTTTCCTAGCGTCTGCTACCTACAGTAGTCGTAAAGCTGAATGTTTCTACCACTTTATGACACATTTAGAAACTACCATCCAGATTTGACATCTATCCTGAATCAGGTTGTAACCTATTTACTGACTTCCCCTCTTAAAAGTGAGTGCAATAAAATGACAAAACTACAGGATTTGGTACGACACGACCAAGTGGTCTCGAGGTAAGGTGTTTGCCTCGGGTGCTGAAGGTTGTGGGTTGACCAACTGGTCTCGAGGTAAGGTGTTCGCCTCGATTGTTGAAGGTTGTGGGTTGACTAAGTGGTCTCAAGGTAAGGTGTTTGCCTCGAGTGCTGGAGGTCGCGGGTTCAAATCACGGTCAAATCAAACCGGAATTCTTTTCACTTGGATCATCCGGTAAATATTTCCCCTAATCTCTGAGTAGTGAGATCAGACACCCGTGTGAAGTGGTGCGCACGTTAAAAATTCTTATTGTTGTTGGAAATAAATAAAAAGAGTAGGCCTAAAGGCCGCTGCTCGGACAAATTTCAAGTTAAAAATCTACTCACATTATTCTAGGGATCTCGCCCCACAGAGAATATGTTGCAAAAAGGGGACTGTGAGGTTATAACATCAGGTGTTGGTTATGTGGTTAGCGGAGCGGCGTAGATGGCGACTGACAGGCTGCGGGTCTACCTTGCTCTAATTTACGCTTCCACCTACATTAGTCCCAAAAATAGGTGATCTTATATTCCAGGGGATAACAGACGCTGGGATTAACCTGGCAAGTCACCAGTGGATTTTCACCTGCCAATGAAAAAATGAAACAAAGGAGGTCACACCTCCCTACGACGTCTAACGACAAAAGTGGACTGAAGATAGATAGATTATTCAAATGACACATTCTTGATTAAAGAATTAATCGTCAATGCATCTCTTGGCATGACACATGATGATGATAGTATCCCCAAACATCTGAAACCAAACTAACCAAAAGGTGGCCCGATGGCTTTATGTGGTGCACAGGGCTCTGGTCTGTGAAAGTAGAATTCTTCATTTAGCAATTTCAGATCGGATTCAGGGGCACTGAAGGCTGCAGTAGAAGCAATGCTGACAGGTGAAAGCAATGAACGCCAGATAGTCCTGTTTACAGATGCCCTGGCTGTGGTTACAGCACTAAAAAGCCAGAAAAATACTGAACTTGGTGATTTAAAAGCAGTACTCTGTCAACTATGCCAGTCCGCACCAAAAAGAGTAGTGGTACAGTGGGTTCCATCCCACTGTAAAATCCAAGGCAACGAGGAGGCAGACAGACTGGCAAAAGAAGGTGCACGACTACCACAACCAGATTCTAGTGTGACCTACGAAGAGTCCAAAAGGTTTATTAGGGTCAGATACATGGCCAAATGGGAAACAGAGCATACTGGCAACACAAAAAATGATGCCTACTACCAGTTGAACAGAAGAGAGCAGGTCGTGGTCTTCAGACTCCGCACAGGCCACAACAGACTGAGGTACCACGTATTCAATAAACTGAAGATAGGTGGCACTGACGAATGCACCTGTGGTACAGGGAAAATGACCGCTGAACATCTGTTGCAAAATTGCCCGACATACGAAGACCAGAGAAAGCACATGTGGCCATCACCAGTGGCAACACTAGACAAGCTCTATGGCAGTGTCGACAGCCTCAGGATGACAGATGTTTTCTTCGAACAAATTCAAGTTGACGTCTGACATCGTACGAAGAAGAAGAAAAATAAGAAGAAGAAGAATTCATATTTGCTAATTCCGAATCATGTTTCAGTAAGTGATAGTCAAAATGCATAAAGCTTTAGTTAGACCTAGATTTGCGTACTGTGTACAGGTGTGGAGTCCTTATCATAGAGGGGATATAAACATGCTGGAAAGGATACCAAAAAAAGCGACAAAGCTGATATTGGGATTACAGTTATGAGGAAAGACACAGAAAAACCGGCCTACAGTGTCTAGAAGAGAGAAGAATTCGAGGTGATAATACAGGTTTATAATATAATCAAAAGAAAGGATAAATTAGACTATAACACGATTTTTAAAAAAAAATACAACTACCCACAAGAACAAGACGGCATAGCTACAAATTAACTAAAGAAAGATCCAGATTAGATAGAAGGAAATATTTTGTTAGTCAGAGAGTGGTGAATGCTTTGAATGCATTGCCACAGGAAGTAGTGGAGACAATTACAGTTAATGCATTTAAGAATAGATTGAATGTGTATAGCTTATGTATCAAGGAAATGTAAATAAAAATGGTTGTATACAGACTCTGCATAGTCTTCTTAACCAACATAAAGAAGTCAAGTTACGTATTATTTCTGCATTTTCCATTGAAACCCAGAAAACTGATTCACATCAAGCAAGCCTTTTGCATGCGTCAGTTGTGAAGTATCCAATGTCATGATTTGCAGAGTCTTCTGCCCAAGAATGTGTTACCTTATCTCATTGATATTGTTAACAGCATAGATCTTTGTGTAAATTAGTAACAATATATATTTTTTTAACTATTATTAGCATCTTCGTCTTAATAATATGTTTCGCTCAGTATATCGCTCATATATTAGTAGTACCTTCAATGGCTTTTATACCGTTAGTACAATAGATGGCGTTTATACCGTTAGTACAATAGATGGCTTTTATACCGTTAGTACAATAGATGGCTTTTATACCGTTAGTACAATAGATGGCTTTTATACCTTTAGTACAATAGATGGCTTTTATACCTTTAGTACGATTGGTGATTGCGTAGGTCGTATTATTGTTAACACAATAGATTTCACAAACATTATTCACACAATAGCTCGGTTGTATTATTGTTAACACAATAGATTTCACAAACAGTGTTCACACAATAGCTCGCTTATATTATTGTTAACACAGTAGATTTCGCTAACATTGCTCACACAATATATTGCTTTTATATTGTTAACACAATAGATTTTACAAACATTGTTCACACAATAGATTTCGTTTATATTGTTAACACAATAGATTGCTTTTATATTGTTAACACAATAGATTTCACAAACATTGTTCACACAATAGATTGCGTTTATATTGTTAACACAATAGATTGTTTTTATATTGTTAACACAATAGATTGCTTTTATATTGTTAACACAATAGATTGCTTTTATATTGTTAACACAATCATGTATCGTTAACACTAAAGATCACTCATATATTGCTAGCCCATTTCAAACATTGTTAACATTGAAGAAGTATAGTTTAGCCCTTAGCATTCTAAACAGGCCACGGTTAGTCCCTTAAATGTTTCTTGCGGTTCTCGTGGAACGAAGTTTGCTAAGCCTTACAGAGTGGGATTATTGAGTCTCGTGTGGACGGTTTTCTGTGGCCCATAAAGGTCTTCATCATGCATTGTGGTGTTCTTGTGGAACTAATAATAAGGTATTAGTGAGCCCTTTTAGACTGTTGTTTGGATCCCATGAAGATGTCTGGCGAAATCAGTGTGTATATCTTGGGGAGTCATTGTAGAGTCAGTGTGGGGTCATTTTAGAGTCAGTGTGGGGTCATTGTAGAGTCAGTGTGGGGTTATTGTAGAGTCAGGGTGGGGTCATTGTAGAGTCAGTGTGGCGTCATTGAAGAGTCAATGTGGGGTCATTGTAAAGTTATTGTGTAGATCGTGAAGTTATGTAGATCGTGAATATATCTTTTGGAGTCATAATAGGGTTCTTGTGGAGTCATTGTAGGTATTTTTGAAGACCTAGTCAAGTTAACGTAGAGTCAATAAAGTATATCTAATAGCCACATAAGATGTCTCTAATAGCCACAGAAGATGTCTCTAATAGCCACAGAAGATGTCTCTAATAGTCACAGAAGATGTCTCTAAAAACCACAGAAGATGAGGGGTACTCAGTGGTCTCGAGGTAAGGTGTCGGCCTTGAGTTCCGGAGGTTGTGGGTTCGAATCACAGTGAAGACTGGGATTTTTATCACGTGGATCTTCTGGTAAAAATTCCGCTGATCTCTTTCTAGTGAGATCGGACTCCCGTGTTCAGTGTCGAGCACGTTAAAAATTCACTGGCAGTTGGAAATCGAGAAGCGCAGGCTTAGCTGCCCCTGTCAGGACACAACTCAAGTTAAAAATCTATCCAAGTTATTTGTACCTTTCCCTAGGTGGCTTGTTAAGAGCATCAATAGATCGCGCCTAACTGGCTGTGGGTCTACTTAGCTCTAGTGTTTGAGTCTATTAAGATGGACTCGCACATCGGTAAAAACCACCCTCCAAGAAACTGGTTGTATACAGACTCTGTGGAGTCTTCTAAACCAGTATAAAGATGTTAAGTTAAGATATCTTAGAAGCAAATGTAGAAGTCTTCGATGACCACACGGAAGATCATGGAAGTCACTGTAAAAATCTATGAGGCATGTAGAAGAGATATTGGAAGCCACGATATTCTGCGAATCACAGAAGAGATCTTGGCTAGCAACTAAAGAAATCGTGCTTAACCACTTGCGAGTTATTGGTTAACCACTCAGATCTTGGTTAGCTACTAAATATATATTGGTTAGCTACTGAAAAGATCCAGCTGTATAAGAGACACCAGCCACTATAGAGGCCTCAGTAAGACATGCAAGAGATTGTGGTTAGTCTATGTAGAGGTATGCAGGTACAATGAAGGTCTGATTCTCCAATGACCTTACAATGACAAGACGTTCTTGATGAAACTCCTGCCAGTTATTGGGGATGCATCATTTGAATCTGAAAACAGTAATTTTTTTCTCCTTTCTAGACAATGACTGTCACGGGGGTTTTGAAAACTGCACGATTGCTCCGGCTTTTGAGAGTCATTAGACGAATCGAGGCGTTTGCCGAGTACGGCTCTGCTGTCCTGCTTCTACTGATGGTGACTTTCACTCTGATTGGTCACTGGTTGGCTTGCATATTTTACGCCATAGCAACCATGGAACGCCCACAACTTCACGCTCCAATCAGGTAAAAGGAATCGCTTGTTTGTTTATTAAGCGTGAAAGCTGTAGTTGGTTTCATGTCAGGCATTTATATGTGTTTTATTCTAGTGGTTAACCACGATATCTTTAGACAGTCAGTAAGTGACAGAAATTGTAATATCTTTATGTGAATGAGAACCAGAAATTTTGAGTGTTTTAAGTTTTGAATGTTTGAAACATTGAAGGAAAGATAAACGGCTCTCCATCGACATGAAGGTCTTGCTTCCATATCTTTTTCTTTTCTCGTATTATTATTATTTTCATTTCTTCTGTCGACCATGGTGTACTCTTTCTCTTCCACCCTTCTCTGGTTTCACTACATGCCTCTACTGCAGCCTCTTCGAGTATGTTTTGAATTTTATCCAGAGAATGTCCATATCTTCGTCAAATTCCTCTATCCATCCTATTGTTGATGTTATGATCCCTTGGTATCTCATCTTAACATCTGGTTCTCTTAGTTTGTAAGCTTTAATTTTATGTTCTCCTTGTGTGTACACTGGTCCTGTCAATATTCCTCTATGCTTGTAAGACATGGACAGTTACAGCTGACCTTCAACGAAGGATACAGGCCTTCGAGATGAGATGTTTCCGAAGACTTTTAAACGTCACGTACAAAGATCGAGTTACAAATGAGGAAATACGAGATAGAATTACAACAGCATTAGGGCCTTTTGAGGACCTATTGGCAACTGTCAAAAGAAGGAAACTCGCTTGGTACGGTCACATATCGAGATCAAATGGTCTTGCAAATACAATCCTCCACGGAAAGGTGCAAGGCAGACGATGAAGCGGCCGTCCCAAAAAGAGACGGGAGGACAACATAAAAAATGGACCAATCTCCGACCAGAAGAGTCACAGGCAGCGGCATCTTACAGATAAGGGTGGCGTGGCGTTGTGAGGATGTCTTCATGTGTGCCCCAACGACTTCACCGATTACAGGAGGACCTGACCAGACCTGACCGTATGTGTTATTATGTGAGGAAATAACTGCCACAGGCATCCTAGAACGGGATATCTCCAGACAAAGAACTGCAGCCTGGTCTAACTTCTATGCTCCTACAGCTGGAAGACACCATGACCAGGGCACACCTTTTCAATTCTGCGATCATATCAGCCATGATCTACGGATGTGAAGTGTGGAATCTACGCAAGGCGGATGCAGGAAAACTACGAGTTACCCAGCGAACGATGGAAAGACGCGTCCTTGGGATCTATATCAGAGATCGAATCCACAATTCCGAAATCAGAGAACGCACACTTATTTCAAGACGTCGTGGAGGCTGGGTTGTCTCGCAAATACCACTGGGCTGGCCACGTGGTCCGCATGCCAGATAACAAATGGGCACTTAGAACGATATTTTTGTGGCCATATGATTTAAACACGGCCACGCGGCCGCCCGCCCATACGATGGTGAGATGGTCTGCTGAGAGACCTAGGTCCGAAATGGTACGACACGGCGGTAGATCGGACTGCATACAGGACATTGTTGACTACCCCGCATACGGTGCACCCTTCGGACAGATGTCGAGAATAATCTATATGTGGATGTATTGTATTGTATTGTCTGTTGTTATGTTTCTTGCTTGTTATTGGGTGTTGCCTGGCTGGATAACTTTTTTTTGATTACTCTCTTTATTTTAAACACTCTAGCATCCTTTATTTACTTGGAATCACTCAAAAGGCAAAGGCCGCCGTCCATCGCAGACAATGATAACACAATGTATTTTGCTAGCGCTATTTTTAGTAAGGATTAACTGCGCTACTTTTTATCCTCACTCTCTCGTCTCGAGCCAAGGACAGGACGAATAGGGTGCGACTACTAGATGCAGGGGACTCCGCATCAAGCACCAGTAAAAGAAAAACGCTGGAATCGCCACGTAATCCTCACCATTGCATAGTCAATTATGGACATTTCATTTCTTGCCGACTCGCATTTTGTGTAGGCATGGATACGCTTGTGTAGAAACCTTGTGTTTGTAATAACCAGGTTTTCTTCTCTATAGAATCTCAGTAGTCGTATTTTATTGCCATTTAAGACGTATTCTCCATACCTACCGATCACCCCATCACATTTAGAAAAGTCGTTTCCAACTCCTGCGATGAAGTCTCCACGGAGAAGTATTACATTATGGCAGTTGTCGAAGGTTCTTTGAAGGAGCTAATAAAATTCATCTTTTATGTCAGTGCTCTAACCTTCGCTTTGTGCATACACAGTGACAATGTCCATTCAATTATACTCCTCTTGTAGACTTAGTCAGCTGTTTTGAAATGATTTTTAATCCTTTAATGCTATCTTTTTGGTTACTATATACGATGCGTGTTCAAATGAAACCGGACCAAATTGCAGCAAGTTAACATACGTACGATCCGCATGATGGCGTCACTTCTGGTGTAAACAGCACATACCAACCGTCAAGTTTGCAAAATGTCATTATCCTCTTACTCATAGTTTCCTCAGCAGACCGCTGAAAACATGGTGGGTGTGATACGGAATCCGTCTAGAGTTGATCAGCGAGCGGTGATTCGGTTTCTAACATCTGAAGGATGTCGACCAGTTGATATTCATCGTAGAATGAAGGCAGTGTATGGTGACAAAAGTGTGTCGAAGACAACAGTGAAAAACTGGAAAACGATGTTTGAAGAATGACATTAGTTAACGAAAGAAAGATCGTCCGAGACCAGGCCAGGCGCATATTCTTGCGTTAATTCACGTCCTTCTTTAAACATCGTTGTCCAGTTTTTCCCTGTTGTATTTGCTATACGTTTGTCACCATACACTGCCTGCATTATGCGATGAATATCAACTGGTCGACATCCTTCAGCTGTTAGAAACCGAATCACCATTCGCTGATGTATCATATGTATTTTCACTTATTGCAGTTTGTTCCGGTTTCATTTGAACACGCTTCTTATATAAACTCTAAATTCACCCATTCCATCTCTTTCTCCCCCCCCCCCTCTTCCTTCCCCCACAGCTGGCTGGATGGACTAGCTAACCAGACAGAGATGTACTTTTTTGCCAACGACTCCACATCCGGACCAACAATCAAATCCAGGTACATCACATCCCTGTACTTCACGTTCACGATACTCACAAGCATCGGTTTCGGCAACGTGGCCCCCAACACCAACATGGAGAAGATCTTCTCCATCTTTGCGATGATGCTGGGATGTGAGTCAAACAGTTGTTATATGGTTTACCTCATTGTCATCATTATTAGTTGTTGTTGACGATGATCATGATGATGGTGTTGTTGGGGGATTTCGATGATGTTGTAGTTGATGATGGTCATGACGGTGTTGTTGATGATCTTGTTGTTGATTATAATGATTGTGTTGATGGTGATGTTGTTAATGATGTTTTTGTTGATGATGATGTTGTTGTTAATGATGTTGTTGTTGATGTTGTTGTTGATGATGTTGTTGTTAATGATGTTGTTGTTGATGATGTTGTTGATGATGTTGTTGATGATGATGTTGTTGATGATGTTGTTGATGATGTTGTTGTTAATGATGTTGTTGTTAATGATGTTGTTGTTGATGATGTTGTTGTTGATGTTGTTATTGATGGTGTTGTTGTTGATGGTGTTGTTGTTGATGATGTTGTTGTTGATGGTGTTGTTGTTGATGATGTTCTTGATGATGATGTTGTTGTTGATGGTGTTGTTGTTGATGGTGTTGTTGTTGATGATGTTCTTGATGATGATGTTGTTGATGCTGATGTTATTGATGATGTTGTTGTTAATGATGTTGTTGTTGTTGGTGATGTTGTTGATGTTGCAGTTGATGGTGTAATTGTTGACGTTGTTGTTATAGTTGATGTTGTTATTATTGTTGATGTTGTTGATGTTGTTGATGATGTTGATGGTGTTGTTGATGTTATTGTTGATGATTTTCTTGATGGTGTTGATGTTGTTGATGTTGTTGTCGTAATTGGTGTAGTTGTTGTTCTTTTAGATATTGGTAGTGTTGTAGTTGCGGCTGCGGCTGTTGTTGAAATAACATAACTTCTTTATACTGGTTTAGAAGACTCTACAGAGTCTATATACAACCAGTTTCTTGGAGAGTGGTTAAACCGATGTGCGAGTCCATCTTAATAGGCTCAAACATTAGAGCTAAGTAGACCCGCAGCCAGTTAGGCGCCATCTATAACTGCTCTTAACAAACCACCTGGGGAAAGGTTCAAACAACTTTGGTAGACTTTTAACTATAATTTTTGTCCAGGCAACGGTCGCTAAGCCTACTTTTTTCGATTTCCAGCTGCCAACGGATTTATAACGTGCCGACACTGAACACGGGAGTTCGATCTCACTACCCAGAGATCATGGGAAATTTTACCAGACGATCCAAGTGAAAGAAAACAAAAACAAACAAAAAACCGTTTGTCTTCACCATGATTCGAACCCGCGACCCTTGACGCGCGACCCACTTAGTCTTCTTAAACAGTACACCAGTTATCCATTGACTGAGTCGACAGCTATCTGTCGATTACGGGAATCGAACCATTTACCATTACAAGAAAACGCTCTACACTCTGACATACAATAATATCGACAAATATCGAAGACAGACACTCGACGAATCAAAGTCTGGCCAAAGTTCATGACAAATCCATCCGCCCGATCGCAAAGTCGCCATTCACAACCACACGCGCAATGGAATATCACGTTGGAGCAAATGAAAGTCTTCTTTTGTGTACCAGAGCTGTCAAACCTTCCGCAGGGACAAACCCAGGGCCTCACACAAGACAGACAAATGAATTGGAGGGTCAATATTTATTCTAAGAAGTCACGGGCGATTTCGGGAGATTACACCGCCCGGTGCACGGCCATTGTTTAACGGGTTAATATTTTATCCGGTAACTTTTATCCTCTTCACCGGTCTAAGAATGGCGTGGGATAAAATTAGGAAAACATTTGTCTGTCTGTCGGTCTGTGTAGTATACTGCTGACTGCTTCAGATTTATCTGTCTATCTTGCCTGATTAGTTTCTTAGATTGCTCTATGTGTGAGGGAAATGAAAATATATAAATTATCTATCTATCTATCTATCTATCTATCTATCTATATATCTATATATCTATCTATCTATCTATCTATCTATCTATCTATCTATCTATCTATCAATCTATCTATCTATCTATCTATATATCTATCTATATATCTATCTATCTATATATCTATCTATCTATCTATCTATCTATCTATCTATCTATCTATCTATCTATCTATCTATCTATCTATCTATCTATCTATCTATCTATCTATCTATCTATCTATCTATCTATATATCCATCCATCCATCCATCCATCTATCTATCTAGCTATCGTATATATATATATATATATATATATATATATATCAGTCTGTCTAGCTTTACTGCTTCTGATATTTCAGCTATCCATCTGTTGCGTAGTCAGCCCTAAGCTTCGTATCCATTGTATCTGTGTAGCATTGCTTTCTGAGAGATACTATCTGGTGTTCGTCGCGTCACGTGACCAACCCATTTGGTTTGCTGTCTCTTGATGAGGTCTAGCACTGGTGTTGTACCTACTTGTCTCTTGATGAGGTCTAGCACTGGTGTTGTACCTACTTGTCTCTTGATGAGGTCTAGCACTGGTGTTGTACCTACTTGTCTCTTGATGAGGTCTAGCACTGGTGTTGTACCTACTTGTCTCTTGATGAGGTCTAGCACTGGTGTTGTACCTACTTGTCTCTTGATGAGGTCTAGCACTGGTGTTGTACCTACTTGTCTCTTGATGAGGTCTAGCACTGGTGTTGTACCTACTTGTCTCTTGATGAGGTCTAGCACTGGTGTTGTACCTACTTGTCTCTTGATGAGGTCTAGCGCTGGTGTTGTACCTACTTGTCTATTGATGAGGTCTAGCACTGGTGTTGTACATACTTGTCTCTTGATGAGGTCTAGCACTGGTGTTGTACCTACTTGTCTCTTGATGAGGTCTAGCACTGGTGTTGTACCTACTTGTCTCTTGATGAGGTCTAGCACTGGTGTTGTACCTACTTGTCTCTTGATGAGGTCTAGCGCTGGTGGTGTACCTACTTGTCTCTTGATGAGGTGTAGCACTGGTGTTGTACCTAGTTGTCTGTTGATGAGGTCTAGCACTGGTGTTGTACCTACTTGTCTCTTGATGAGGTCTAGCACTGGTGTTGTACCTACTTGTCTCTTGATGAGGTCTAGCACTGGTGTTGTACCTACTTGTCTCTTGATGAGGTCTAGCACTGGTGTTGTACCTACTTGTCTCTTGATGAGGTCTAGCACTGGTGTTGTACCTACTTGTCTCTTGATGAGGTCTAGCACTGGTGTTGTACCTACTTGTCTCTTGATGAGGTCTAGCACTGGTGTTGTACCTACTTGTCTCTTGATGAGGTCTAGCACTGGTGTTGTACCTACTTGTCTCTTGATGAGGTCTAGCACTGGTGTTGTACCTACTTGTCTCTTGATGAGGTCTAGCACTGGTGTTGTACCTACTTGTCTCTTGATGAGGTCTAGCACTGGTGTTGTACCTACTTGTCTCTTGATGAGGTCTAGCACTGGTGTTGTACCTACTTGTCTCTTGATGAGGTCTAGCACTGGTGTTGTACCTACTTGTCTCTTGATGAGGTCTAGCACTGGTGTTGTACCTACTTGTCTCTTGATGAGGTCTAGCACTGGTGTTGTACCTACTTGTCTCTTGATGAGGTCTAGCGCTGGTGGTGTACCTACTTGACTCTTGACGAGGTGTAGCACTGGTGTTGTACCTAGTTGTCTCTTGATGAGGTCTAGCACTGGTGTTGTACCTACTTGTCTCTTGATGAGGTCTAGCACTGGTGTTGTACCTACTTGTCTCTTGATGAGGTCTAGCACTGGTGTTGTACCTACTTGTCTCTTGATGAGGTCTAGCACTGGTGTTGTACCTACTTGTCTCTTGATGAGGTCTAGCACTGGTGTTGTACCTACTTGTCTCTTGATGAGGTCTAGCACTGGTGTTGTACCTACTTGTCTCTTGATGAGGTCTAGCACTGGTGTTGTACCTACTTGTCTCTTGATGAGGTCTAGCACTGGTGTTGTACCTACTTGTCTCTTGATGAGGTCTAGCACTGGTGTTGTACCTACTTGTCTCTTGATGAGGTCTAGCACTGGTGTTGTACCTACTTGTCTCTTGATGAGGTCTAGCACTGGTGTTGTACCTACTTGTCTCTTGATGAGGTCTAGCACTGGTGTTGTACCTACTTGTCTCTTGATGAGGTCTAGCACTGGTGTTGTACCTACTTGTCTCTTGATGAGGTCTAGCACTGGTGTTGTACCTACTTGTCTCTTGATGAGGTCTAGCACTGGTGTTGTACCTACTTGTCTCTTGATGAGGTCTAGCACTGGTGTTGTACCTACTTGTCTCTTGATGAGGTCTAGCACTGGTGTTGTACCTACTTGTCTCTTGATGAGGTCTAGCACTGGTGTTGTACCTACTTGTCTCTTGATGAGGTCTAGCACTGGTGTTGTACCTACTTGTCTCTTGATGAGGTCTAGCACTGGTGTTGTACCTACTTGTCTCTTGATGAGGTCTAGCACTGGTGTTGTACCTACTTGTCTCTTGATGAGGTCTAGCACTGGTGTTGTACCTACTTGTCTCTTGATGAGGTCTAGCGCTGGTGGTGTACCTACTTGACTCTTGACGAGGTGTAGCACTGGTGTTGTACCTAGTTGTCTCTTGATGAGGTCTAGCACTGGTGTTGTACCTACTTGTCTCTTGATGAGGTCTAGCACTGGTGTTGTACCTACTTGTCTCTTGATGAGGTCTAGCACTGGTGTTGTACCTACTTGTCTCTTGATGAGGTCTAGCACTGGTGTTGTACCTACTTGTCTCTTGATGAGGTCTAGCACTGGTGTTGTACCTACTTGTCTCTTGATGAGGTCTAGCACTGGTGTTGTACCTACTTGTCTCTTGATGAGGTCTAGCACTGGTGTTGTACCTACTTGTCTCTTGATGAGGTCTAGCACTGGTGTTGTACCTACTTGTCTCTTGATGAGGTCTAGCACTGGTGTTGTACCTACTTGTCTCTTGATGAGGTCTAGCACTGGTGTTGTACCTACTTGTCTCTTGATGAGGTCTAGCACTGGTGTTGTACCTACTTGTCTCTTGATGAGGTCTAGCACTGGTGTTGTACCTACTTGTCTCTTGATGAGGTCTAGCACTGGTGTTGTACCTACTTGTCTCTTGATGAGGTCTAGCACTGGTGTTGTACCTACTTGTCTCTTGATGAGGTTTAGCACTGGTGTTGTACCTACTTGTCTCTTGATGAGGTCTAGCACTGGTGTTGTACCTACTTGTCTCCTAATATCTTCGTTTCTGAATCCATCCATTCCTGTTACTCTAAGCATTCTGCGCAGGCATTTTATTTCTGTTGCTTCTTCTTCTTTTTCTTCGTCGTTCGTTCTTTCAAACTCCCGCTATCAAGCCCCCGAGAAGGGGGCCCACCTGTCACAAATTTTGTGATATTTCATCATTGCACCATCGTTTTTGCCACCGTCCCCAAAGTATTGAATCCGATATCCAGCCCGGTTAACAGTTCCCTGGCCGAAATCCTCCAATATTTACGGATGAGCTGCTCCAGACGTTCTTCATTGCGTTACGTGAGAGCGTGTGCATGGCCGTTCTGAACATGGCTTGTCCTTCATATCGCTTTCGCCACTGCTGAAACACACAACCCACCGCCTTACTGTGTTAACATCCACTCTTTGGTGTCCGTAAACATTCCTCAAGCGTCGACGAATGGAAATTGGTGCAACTTTTCCCGCATGGAGGAATTCCATAAGGCTCGCTGTTTATAATGCACTTCCATCATTTTTCAGACTGCTCCTCCGCTGCCACCTGTACGACGGAAAGAAAATGTTACGGATATTGTCAGGAAGGTTAAAACTGCACTGCCATACTTCTGATCAGGCAAAATATACTGATCAGACATGTTAGGGTCAGGCAAAATATACTGATCGGACATGTTAGGGTCAGGCAAAATATACTGATCGGACATGTTAGGGTCAGGCAAAATATACTGATCAGACATGTTAGGGTCAGGCAAAATATACTGATCGGACATGTTAGGGTCAGGCAAAATATACTGATCAGACATGTTAGGGTCAGGCAAAATATACTGATCAGACATGTTAGAGTCAGGCAAAATATACTGATCAGACATGTTAGGGTCAGGCAAAATATACTGATCAGACATGTTAGGGTCAGGCAAAATATACTGATCGGACATGTTAGGGTCAGGCAAAATATACTGATCAGACATGTTAGGGTCAGGCAAAATATACTGATCAGACATGTTAGAGTCAGGCAAAATATACTGATCAGACATGTTAGGGTCAGGCAAAATATACTGATCGGACATGTTAGGGTCAGCAAAATATACTGATCAGACATGTTAGGGTTAGGAAAAATTTACTGATCAGACATGTTAGAGTCAGGCAAAATATACTGATCAAAACATGTTAGGGTCAGGCAAAATATACTGATGAGACATGATAGAATCTGGCAAAATATACTGAACAGACATGTTAGGGTCAGGCAAAATATACTGATCAGACATCTTAAGGTCAGGCAAAATATACTGATCAGACATGTTAGTCAGGGTCGGGCAAAATATACTGATCAGACATGTTAGGGTCAGGCAAAATATACTGATCAGGCATCTTAGGGTCAGGCAAAATATACTGATCAGACATTTTAGTCAGGGTCAGGCAAAATATACTGATCAGACATGTTAGTCAGGGTCACTCAAAATATACTGATCAGACATGTTAGTCAGTGTCAGGCAAAATATACTGATCAGACATGTTAGGGTCAGGCAAAATATACTGATCAGACATGTTAGTCATGTCAGGTAAAATAAACTGATCAGACAAGTTAGTCAGGGTCGAGCAAAATATTATGATCAGACATATTAGTCAGGGTCAGGCAAAACATACTGTTTAGATATATTAGTCAGGGTCAGGCAAAATATACTGATCAGACAAGTTAGTCAGGGTCAGGCAAAATATATTGACCAAGACCCTCACCTCGCCTTCCTAGTAGCCGTTTCTGAAAACGGGATGTTTTCATGGCACCCTGGCAAAAAATGGGAGGGATCGACGTGATCTCCATAGTAGTGATGGACACGTAGATGAAGCCAGGCAAAGCACAACCACCTGGAGGACCCCAGTTCACCCTTATCAGCACGCTCGGGATGTGAGGAAAGTTATGACAACCCACCACTTAATGTCCTTTTCAAAGAGCCCAAAAGACTAATCCTAATCATCGCGAGCAGTCAACGGAATAACAACAACAATTGCCATACTGCCAAAATTATGACGCTCTGAGACATCATAATAAAATAGAAGGCATTACTCTCAGAGGGACCATCGTATGTACGTATATATATATATATATCTTTCCCTCAGATTATCCTGGTCTGGACATCAACTATATGAATTAGCACTCGTGAACCTGTGTCCTATTTCACGGTCTAGTTCACATGGCTGAACTTCACAAGATTATCGCCCTTATCCCTAGCTGCAGACAGCGGCGGTTTTGGTGTGACTGAAATTTAGACACGACTATATTGGACTAGAACACGACCCGGGAGAGATGCCACTACGAACTCTTGTGATTATGGGAAATATACGACACATAACGTTAGATGACACCACCTCCCCTCCCTACTCTGCTTTGCGGGATACATTTACAGGAACGGCTTCTGGAAAAAAAACCATGAGGACAAATCTGCATCCTATACTATCTTCAGTCCTCTCAATAAAATCTTTCCACTGGCCAGAGGTAGCTCAGGACCAGAGATTGGGGTTGACAAAAGGCGCAGTTTCTTCCTCACTTTAATTAATCAAAATCCCCGCGCAAGCCACCCATTTCAGCGGACACAGCAAGGGAAAAGACTGTCCACACGGCTGAACAAAGAGAGTGGCCTTCATCACATGTGATGGACGAACATCATGGACACAGCAAGAGAAAAGACTGTCCACACGGCTGAACAAAGAGAGTGGCCTTCATCACATGTGATGGACGAACATCATGGACACAGCAAGAGAAAAGACTGTTCACACGGCTGAACAAAGAGAGTGGCCTTCATAACATGTGATGGACGGACATCATGGACACAGCAAGAGAAAAGACTGTCCACACGGCTAAACAAAGAAAGTGGCCTTCATCACATGTGATGGACGAACATCATGGATACAGCAAGAGAAAAGACTGTCCACACGGCTGAAAAAAGAGAGTGGCCTTCATCACTTGTGATGGACGAACAACATGGACACAGCAAGAGGAAAGACTGTCCACACGGCTGAACAAAGAGAGTGGCCTTCATCACTTGTGTTAGACAAACATCACTTCCGAGACATGGATGAGATACTCTAGGCGCGAGAGGCGGTTAAACACCTTTCACCTCCCCTGCCTCTGGAAAATTATGAACATCAGGTGGCAGGACAAGAAAACAAACACAAAAGTACAGCATCGCGCAAATCTTTCTTCTGCTTTAAGACTTTTACGTGCTAGAAGACTGGCCTGGCTGGGTCAGGTGAGTAGAAAGAAGAATGGGCGGATATTCCAAAACAGGTGTTTTGTGGTGATCTGTCAGAAGGGAGGAGTCTCCTAGGCAGCCCCTGCTCTCAGGGACGACGTGGCCTAGTGGTTAATTGGCACGGCTCACAACTAGAAGGTGCTGGGTTTGATCCCCATCACAACACCGACTGTTACCCCAGGGAAGCAAACCCTAAGAAAATGCAGGTGGAAGCAGACCCTTACATAACATGCATGCTGAAGTAGGATGCACTAGGCCGAAAGGCGTAACATAAAAACACCAATGCAATGCACACCGCCTTTGGGGATTAGAGATATAAAGCGAACGCAAAAAAACAAAAAGGTATAAAGATGTTTGCAAGGCATCAATGACAGACTTTTCTATCGACAACAAAGCTTGGGAAACTCAGCCGCAGTGCGAGCACCATGGAAGACAACACTCTGAAATGGCCTAACGACAGTTCTTCTTCTTCTTCTTCTTCATCGTACGCAGTCAGACATCAACCTTTATTTTTTCGAAAAAAGCAGCGGTCATCCTGAGGCTATCGACACTGCCATAGAGCTTGTCTAGTGTTGCCACTGGTGATGGCCACATCTGCTTTCTCTGATCCTCGTATGTCGGGCAGTTTTGCAGCAGATGTTCAGCGGTCATTTTCCCGGTACCACAAGAGCATTCGTCAGTGCTACCTATCTTCAATTTGTTGAATAGGTGGTACCTGAGTCTATTGTGGCCTGTGCGAAGTCTGAAGACCACGACCTGCTCTCTTCTGTTCAACTGGTAATAGGCATCGTTTTTTGTGTAGCCAGTATGTTCGGTTTCCCATTTGGTCATGTATGTAGCTCTAATAAGCCTTTTTGACTCTTCGTATGTCATACTAGTATCTGGTTGTGGTAGTTTTGCACCTTCTTTTGCCAGTCTGTCTGCCTCCTCGTTGCCTCGGATGTTACAGAGGGATGGAACCCACAGCACCACTACCCTTTTTGATGCGGACTGCTTGTATAGTTGACAGCTAACGACATATGAAGCTACTCGGAGAAAGAAACTGGAAAATAATCCTATACGAAATGACATAAGACCCGTCTAATAAAACAAAAGACTTACTTGCTTCATGACAGTTTGCATAGACGAAAAAGGCTATTTATTTATAATATTAAAATCTGACAAAGATGGCGCCGTAACTGGCTGCGAGTCTACATTTCTCTACTGTTTTGGATCATTATGGATGCCGCCAGACCACGGATTTGCCTGGAATTCACACTAGTCGACGATTTACACTTTTGTGTTCACGGATACGTGGAGTTGTTTTCCGTCTGGACTTGTTATTTCGTTCTTTTTTATGATTTCTTCCATCCGTTTATCCTGGTCTGGACGCCGGCTGAATGGCGCTACGCTTAAACTAGTTATACCTGTGTCGTATCTCACGGGTTAGTTCTGCCGGTTCACCTTCACGAATATGGCGTGTGGGAATTTTAGATGCTACTATGAAGAACTGAATACAGCTGGGGAGAGATGCCAGACTCACTCACACGCTGAGTGTTGTCCATTCGACCTCTTGTGGTTATCGAAAAGGCACGAAAAACTGCGTTAGATGCCTTCCCACCTTTCTACCCTGAGGGTTACATGTTTACGGAAAGGCTTCGGTGGTAACCCTGAGGCAAAATCTGCATCCTATGCTATCTCCAGTCGTCTCGATGAATGTCTTGCCACTGGCAAAAGGTAGCTTAGGCTCTGTGAGTGAAGTTGACAAAAGGCGCAGTTTCTTCCTCACTTTAATCCAAATCTCCGCGCTAGTCACCCATTTCAGCGGACACAGCAAGAGATACGACTGTCCACACGGTTGAACAAAGAGAGTGGTCTTCATCACTTGTGATGGACAAACTATCCTCCGCGTTGTATCAGTCTGTTTATCAGGAAAGCCATTAGTAGTATTCAAGGTATCTGGCCACTGTCTCATAGGCCCACAATTAGAACATCGCAAAATCCTATACTTATTGTTGGTTTTGTTTTTTTGCCATTAATTTATGTACCCATTTCTTTGTATGTGTGTGTCGATTTGTTCGTGCATTGTCTCTTTATGTCTGACCCACTCTGTTTCATAACTGGCATACCGCGTCTCCCACTTCCCTGGCACATCCTGCAATGGTGGATAACTTCACAGCTCATTTCGCATTATGTCCTGTTTGTTGGTTTTTTTTTGTGTGTGTTTGTGTTTTATTTGTCAGTCTTTTGTTTATTGGTTATTTGTGAGTTTTTTGTTTCGTGTATATTTGCCCGTTTTTTTGTGTGTGTTTATTTGTCAGTTTTTTGTTTTGTGGGTATTTGTCAGTTTTTGGTGTGTGTTTCTTTGTCAGTTTTTTGTTTGTTTTGTGGTTATTTGTCAGTTGTTGGTGTGTGCTAATTTGTCAGTTTTTTTGTTTTGTGGTTATTTGTCAGTTTTTGGTGTGTGCTAATTTGTCAGTTTTTTGTTTTGTGGTTATTTGTCAGTTTTTGGTGTGTGCTTATTTGTAAGTTTTTTGTTTTGCGGTTATTTGTCAGTTGTTGGTGTGTGCTAATTTCTCAGTTTTTTGTTTTGTGGTTATTTGTCAGTTTTTGGTGTGTGCTTATTTGTCAGTTTTTTGTTTTGTGGTTATTTGTCAGTTTTTGGTGTGTGCTTATTTGTCAGTTTTTTGTTTTGTTGTTATTTGTCAGTTTTTGGTGTGTGCTTATTTGTAAGTTTTTTGTTTTGCGGTTATTTGTCAGTTGTTGGTGTGTGCTTATTTGTCAGTTTTTTGTTTTGTTGTTATTTGTCAGTTTTTGGTGTGTGCTTATTTGTCAGTTTTTTGTTTTGTGGTTATTTGTCAGTTTATGGTGTGTGTTTTTTTGTAATTTGTTTTGTTTTGTGTTTGTGTCTCAGTTTTTTGTGTTGAATTTCTTTGTCAGTTTTTTTGGTTGGTTTTTGTGGTTGATGTTTTTTTTTTTGCGTTCGCCTGATTTCTCTAATCCCCAATGCGGTGTGCGTTGCACTGTGGTTTTTTTTCTCTTGTGTGCCTGTCTGCCCAGTGCATCCGACTTCAGCATGCATTTTATGTAAGGGTCTGCTTCCTCCTGCTTTTTTTAAGGGTTTGCTTCTCCGGGGTAACGGCCGGTGATGTGATGGGGATCGAACCCAGCACCTACGTATTGTGAGCCGTGTCACTTAACCTGTGAGCCGTGTCACTTAACCACTAGTAGCCTACGCTGTCCCCAGATATGTATATATTTGTCAGTTATTTTCGTAGATTTTTTTTTGCTCTGACGAACACCATTTGCCCGTTACGTAGTCATTGTTTTGCTTTTGTACTTGTGCAGTCTCAGAGCGGTTGCCTATAGGAGTTATTATACTTCATATTTGTAACCTACTTCGTCTCAATCGCCTGTCTCTAGCCAACCCGCCTCGTCTGATGTCGATAACATTAGATGCAATAAGGCCAGAGCCACTACCAGACGATTGGACGAAACGTATTGATGGCTGAGTACCCAGACGGTGGGGATCGTTAATTGATCACACTGTGGTATTGACTTCCGTCATCTTGCTTAGATCAATCGTCCGGAAATTCCGCTGAAAGCAGAGGCCGGTAATTTCCGGCTTTTAATTGCCGATTTAGCCGTGACTATCTTTGCTGAGACTCAATTTTCAGACGATAAGACACTGCCGGGGTCTTGAGACAGATAGGAAGGAAACGGTAGAGGTATGGAGGGCTGGGGCCCATTCCTCAGGGTTGATGTTAATAAATGGATCCCTGCGGAGAATAGAGGTACACGAGCATGGAGTAGTCAGGGTCAGGTGAAATATACTGATCCTGTGTTCTAGTTCGTAATCGTTGAAACAGGTTGTTTCATGGAAGCCTGGTCACCGAGGTAGAGTTATTCACATAGATGATGAGGGGAATACAAGAATAGCTAGGACAAGGGTGGTGTTTGGTAGATTTCGTAGTAAGGCGTGGGAAAGGCGAGGGATCAAGACTGAAACAAACATTTGTTCTACCTACCCTCTTGTATGGGAGACCTGAACCGTCTATAGCTGTCATGTCGGGAGATTAAACCGCTTCCACGTGCAATGCCTGGCGAAACTACTGAGGATTAGATGGCAGGACTATATAGTCCTGCTTACAGATGCTCTCGCCGTAGACACAGCGCTAAAAAGCCTGAAAAACACTGAGCTTAATGACTTAAGAGCAGCACTCTGCCAACTGTGCCAGCAGTCCGCACCAAAAAGGGTAGTGGTACAGTGGGTCCCATCACACTGCAACATCCAAGGCAATGAGGAGGCAGACAGACTGGCAAAAGAAGGTGCAAGACTACCACAACCAGATTCTAGTGTGACCTACGAAAAGTCGAAAAGGTTTATTAGGGCCAGATACATGGCCAAATGGTAAACAGAACATACTGGCTACACCAAAAACGATGCCTATTACCAGTTGAACAGAAGAGAGCAGGTCATGGTCTTCAGACTCCGCCCAGGCTACAATAGACTGAGGTACCATCTATTCAATAAACTGAAGATAGGTGCTACTGACGAATGCACCTGTGGCACAGGGAAAATGACCGCTGAACATCTGCTGCAAAAACTGCCCGACATACGGGGACCAGAGAGAGCAGATGTGACCATCACCAGTGGCAACACTAGACAAAGCTCTATGGCAGTGTCGACAGCCTCAGGATGACAGCTGCTTTCTTCGAACAAATTCAAGTTGACATCTGACAGCGTACGAAGAAGAAGAAGAAGAAGAAGAAGCAGAAGAAGAAGAAGAAGAAGAAGAAGAAGAAGAAGAAGAAGAAGAAGAAGAATAAGAAGAATTATTTGGTGATACTACAACGGTCCCATTTGTCTGGATAATTTTTTTCTGAATATATAGGCTTTAGGAAGAAATTACTGCTGTCAGAGATGAGGTGTTAGTTAAAGAGAGGTGGGATTGGAGGAGATGTAAGCTTGTTGGGGGATGCGGACCACTTCTCGTAAGTTTGTCTTCCCAGTAAGTCAGGTTCCCATTTGCGGTTGGGTGGACTGGTGAGTGCCGCTGCTAGTGAACGAATCTGACTAACAGGTCTCACCCTGACTAACATGTCTCACCCTGACTAACATGGCTGACCCTGACTAACATGTCTGACCCTGACTAACAGCCCGACCCTGACTAACATGTTTGACCCTGACTAACATGCCTGACCCTGACTAACATGTTTGACCCTGACTAACATGTCTGACCCTGACTAACATAGCTGACCCTGACTAACATGTCTGACCCTGACTAACATGTCTGACCCTGACTAACATGTCTGACCCTAACTAACAGCCTGACCCTGACTAACATGTCTGACCCTAACTAACAGCCTGACCCTGACTAACATGTCTGACCCTAACTAACAGCCTGACCCTGACTAACATGTTTGACCCTGACTAAGATGTCTGACCCCGACTAACACGTCTGACCCTGACTAACATGCCTGACCCTGGCTAACACACCTGACCCTGACTAACATGTCTGACCCTGACTAACATGTCTGACCCTGACTAACACGTCTGACCCTGACTAACATGTCTGACCCTGACTAACATGTCTGACCCTGACTAACATGTCTGACCCTGACTAAACTGTCTGACCCTGACTAACATTTCTGACCCTGACTAACATGTCTGACCCTGACTAACATGTCTGATCCTGACTAACATACCTGACCCTGACTAACATGTCTGATCCTGACTAACATACCTAACCCTGGCTAACATGTCTGACCCTGACTAACACGTCTGACCCTGACTAACATGTCTGACCCTGACTAACACGTATGACCTTGACTAACATGTCTGACCAGTATGCTTTGCCTGATAAGACGTTAGTCTTTCTCCCTGTTTGAAAGCATTGAATAAGACTACATTACAACAATCACGGGCACCCTCCGCTAACAGAGAGGATTGACGTGAGGCGGGCACCCTCCACTAACAGAGAGGATTGACGTGAGGCCGGCACCCTCCGCTAACAGAGAGGATTGACGTGAGGCGGGCACCCTCCGCTAACAGAGAGGATTGACGTGAGGTTGTCTTCATTGGTGTCACAACGACCTCACGGGTTACGGGGTGACCTGATCTGATTTGACTAGACCTGAAATGACATGACTTGACCTGACTGACTTGATCTCACTTGATCTGACCTCACTTGACTTGTCCTGACGACGTCTTGACCTTACCCGACCTCACCTGACCAGACCTAATCTGATTCGACATGACTTGACTTAACCTGGCCTGACCAGACCTAATCTGACTTGACCTGACCAGACCTAGTCGGACTTGATATGACTTGACTTAACCTGACCGGACTTGACCTGACCAGACTAATCTGACATGACCTGACCAGACCTAATCTTATTTGACATGAGTTGACTTGACCTGGCCTGACCAGACCTAATCTGATTTGACCTTACCAGACATAATCTGACTTGACTTAACCTAACCTGACTCGACCTGACCAGATCTAATTTGACTTGACCTAACCAGACCTAATCTTACTTGACATGACCAGACCTAATCGTACTTGACATGACTTGACTTAACCTGACCAGATCTAATCTGACTTGACCTTACCAGACCTAATCTGACTTGACGTGACCAGACCTAATCTGACTTGACCTGACCAGACCTAATTTGACTTGACATGACTTGACTTAACCTGACCTGAATTGACCTAAGTTGACCTGACTTGACCCGATCTTACTCGACTTAACCTGAATTTATCTGGCCTGACTTGACCTAACCTGAAATGACTGACTCGACGTGACTTGACCTATCCTGACCTAACTTCTTATGACCTGATCTGGCCTTACCTAACTTGCCATGACCTGACTTGTCCTGGCGTAACCAAACCTGACTGGACCTGAAATGACTTACCTGACCTGACTATACTTAACCTGACTTGTCTTAACCTGACCTTACTTGACGTACTTGAACTGATTGACTTGACCTGACCTTACCTCACTTGATCTGACCTGATCTGACCTTACCTGACAGCAATCTGTATCGATAAAACTCGACCATGTGTAGACGTAATAAAAAGGAAAGCCGAACAAGAAGAAGAAGAATGTCATAGATAGTATGCCTAATGACACCAAAGAGCTATAAAGAAGCAAAGACACTCACAGATTCCTATCATGGCAAACTCAACTACAAGGAGAGCGGTCATTCTAACAGATTCCATGAATGTATTCCAAGCCATCTCAAGCCCCAAAAAAGACTCTTATATGAAATACAATTTAACATCCTATTGTTGTCCAAAAAGAATAGATCTTGTTCAACTATGGATTCCAGTCTACGTTAGGATTCTTGGAAAATGCATGGCTGATCAGCTCGTAAAAGCTAGAAATGGCAGCTATCCACAGAGCTATAAAGAAGCAAAGACACTCATCAGGCAATCCATGAAGACGGAATGGAGAGACTAGAACAAAGAATGCAATCCAGAAAATGACAACATAGACAAACTTGGCAGAGATGGGCAGACAAAGATCTTCAGACTCAGAACGGGACATTCCAACCTCAGAACCCACCTCCACAGAATGGGTCTCAGAGACACCGCACATGCGATCCTGGAGCACAAAAAAGCAAACACCAGAACATATCCTGCAAGACCGCCCCACTCAAACAGACCAAAGAGAGTAAATCTAGCCCGGGGAATGTCCCACTTAAACAGACCAAAGAGAGCCAATCTGGCCAGTGGAATGCCCCACTTAAACAGCTCAAAGAGAGCCAATCTGGCCCGGGGAATGCCCCACTTAAACAGACCAAAGAGAGCCAATCTGGCCCGGGGAATGCCCCACTTAAACAGACCAAAGAGAGCCAATCTGGCCAGTGGAATGCCCCACTTAAACAAACCAAAGAGATAATCTGGCCCAGGGAATGCCCCACATAAACAGACCAAAGAGAGCCAATCTGGCCCAGGGAATGCCCCACATAAACAGACCAAAGAGAGCCAATCTGGCCCAGGGAATGCCCCACATAAACAGACCAAAGAGAGCCAATCTGGCCCAGGGAATGCCCCACATAAACAGACCAAAGAGAGACTATCTGGCCTGGGGAAGCTCCTTCGTGAACTTCACCGGTCTAGAAGCACAGCATCAGTTGATTGAAGAGAAAGTAGAAGAGGAATGTATCATAACTCCCATGTATCCCTGTCTGTTCCAGCTCTCCTGAGTGCTGCCATATTTGGAAACGTCTCATCAATAATGCTGCGGGTCTATCAAGGGTCGGACGAGTACCACGAGAAGGTTCAAAGCGTGAAAGAATTCGTGAATTTTCATCACATTCCGAAAACCCTTGCCAACAGACTACAAGAGTCGTTCCAGCATTCCTGGTCGTATACAAATGGAATTGATATGAACAACGTAAGTAAATAGTTTGTGTGTGTGTCTTCCAGTCCAGGTGGTAAATGAGCAAAGAGGTCATTATCATCTGGTTGGTCAGCCCTAAGACTGGTTGTAAGGTTGTCTGGCCAAGTCTCTCCATTTGACCCTATCCTCTGGTTGGTCAGTCCTGAGACTGGTTGTAAGTTTGTCTGGCCATGTCTCTCCATTTGACCCTATCCTCTGGTTGGTCAGTCCTAAGACTGGTTGTAAGGTTGTCTGATCATGTCTCTCTATTTGACCCTATCCTCTGGTTGGTCAGTCCTGAGACTGGTTGTAAGTTTGTCTGGCCATGTCTCTCCATTTGACCCTATCCTCTGGTTGGTCAGTCCTGAGACTGGTTGTAAGGTTGTCTGATCATGTCTCTCCATTTGACCCTATCCTCTGGCTGCATCGACAGGACGAGATCATTTGGCCGAGTTCTGGAAGATTGATGAGTGACGTAATGCCTAGGACAGGGGGAGTAAGCAAGTAACTGGATAGAGACAGAAAGGATAGTTCAAGACGGAACTTGCTAGATGAAGGTTGTCAATGGCCTATGCCCCGAAATGAGGGACGGAGATCGATGTGATGATGATTAGTCATGGTGAATCATAAATCGGAGCGTTCTTATTCCACACTCGCATTTGGTTAGTGACAGGGCAGTATATTTCTGTCATCTGCCTGGGGTAGAAAGACAAACTACACACACGCCATCCTAGTAATGCTGAAAATATGAGGAGTATAAACACTAAATCTTTTTTGAGAAGGGAGGCAAAGGAAGGCAGAGAGAGAGAAGATGTTGGACAGCCTGAAAGAATAGCACAGGCAACAGTCACAAAGTTAATAAACGACACGCGTGATAGAAGCGGTTGGAGGTTCAAGCCCTCAAGAATGATAAACCGTCAGAGCTTAAGAAAGCCTTGGGTGAACTAAAATCTTAAAGAAATGGAATGCTACGGTGGATACAATCACACTGTGGCATACCAGGAAATGAGACAGCAGACAGGTTGGCAAAGGAGGGAGCAACACAAGAACAAAACGAACAAATAATCATCTTCCAAGAAAAAAAAGACACTTATCCAAGCAAAAAGGAAAGTTGACCAAACGAGGGACAACTATCACTGTCTTGATCGAGCAGAATATGTGACCCTGTTCCGCTTGAGAATAGGACATAACATATTGAATAGCCATTTGCACCGGCTAAAATGGACTCCATCATCATGTGTACGTGCGGGCGGGCAGCATAGACATCCGACCGTATCCTGTAAGCCTGTTTTATGCTTAGCCAATTGTGTACTGAACACTGGCTCACGGAGACGAATATCCACAGAAAGCTGTTTGGAAGCCCCGAAGAACTCTCCCCTCATCATCATCATGTCCTTTATAGAACGTCGCTCCCATCACAGCCTGTCTGAAAGAAACTCTTTCCTCCCTTGCCAAAACTCCAGCCTCCGCCACAGTCATACCTGGATGTCTTGGTACCATCATCTTCTTTGTCTACCCTTTCCTCTTTTCCGTGGCACCATACCTTCCATCACTGTTCTCTCGAGACCGTTGTGTCTCTTAATGTGATCACAACGGCAGCCTTAATCCAAAGAACTTCACTTCACATATAAACATAGCAAGACAAAGCATTGCCAACAAGAAGTAGAAAAAGATGAACTCTCTAATTCTAACATCTGCTTCCTCACACGATCTGCTTCCTCCCTTGTCACTCCTCTAGATCCTCGATTCGAAATTTTCTCCCAGCCTCCCCATGACCGGATGTTGGTCCTTCATCATTATCGGTTCCCCGCGCCAGCCGCCTTGAATAGAAATGGACTACTTTATGGATCTTTTTACACCCTCCTTTCTCCTCCGCTCCGCGCATTAATTTCCGCTTTCGCAGCCAATAGACGCCAAATTGAGCCGAACACAATGGCGGCTAAAGAAAATAAACCATTGTATTGAGGCTGGCGGAGAGAATATACCTGTGTGTAATATTTGCTTAAATAAGGGCGCTGAATACACTCGGTCTTCAATTGTATGTGCCCGTGGCTGGGGAGTAGAGAATTCATGTATGTCTCTGTGTATGCGCATAATGATTATGCTCGAAGTTGATATGCCGAATCAGATATTGTGATGCTTGATTTGCCAAGCGTGTCTAACATCCGACTATGTGTATTTTCTATATCAGTGTTTCTCAAATTATTTCTGGAAAAACTCTGCTCATACGAAACCTAGTTCATACAGGAATAAATGAGGCGAGTCGGATAGTATCAGGGTGTCTAAAACACATCCACACTGATAAAATATAACTCATAATTTGCATAGAACCCACCCGAGATTCAATGACACGTTGTTGCAAAAATTGATCGAGAAAAGCAGGAGTAAGACCAAAGGAACCAAATGTTTGGACATCAGGTACAGAGCACAAGACTCAAATCCAGAAATAGCTTCCTAAAATCAACAATGCCGTTACAGACAAACCCTGAAAGTCGCCGTATCGAAAGGTGGCCCGAATTGATGCAGGCCCCAGAGATGGAACTTCGGGAGGAACCTGCCCCTGGACATCATCTACCATACACAACATGGAAGTCGCTGAACAGACTCCGAACTGGTGTCTCACGGTGCAAGAGGAATATGAAGCGATGGGGATACACAGATGATGACACGTGTGACTGCGGCGCAATACAGGCCCCAGCCCACCTGATGACCTGCACCAAACTCCAGGAAATAGGTGTGACATGCTGGAGGCAGATGGCAAGACAATCCATGTCTCAGTGGAACCTTACATACACATATTATATATCATATATATATATAGGGGTCTATGTGGTCAAGCCGTTTGCCTCGTGTTCAGACGGTCAGGGTTTGATTTCGAGCTGCGAAGGTCGGTTCATGATCTCAATTTTTCAGAAGATCCTTGGGTTCATAGCTGGAGATCCCTTGGTTCATCGCTGGAAATCCCTGGGGTCATCGCTGGAGATCCCTGGGTTCATCGCTGGAGATCTCTGGGTTCATCACTGGAGATCCCTGGGTTCATCACTGGAGCAACGGAGTTCGTGCTTTGTACGATGCTCTCCGCAGGCGGAGATACTGTTCTGCAGAGAGCGACTGAGCCATATGGGGAGGCCCTCGGAGAGTCGAGCTCTTGCCTTTAACCTGTATATGTCATTTATCATTATTAAAACCCAGTGGTCTCGAGGTAAGGTGTTGGTCTCGAGTGAGGGACCCAGTGGTCTCGAGGTAAGGTGTTCGTCTCGAGTGGGGGACCCAGTGGTCTCGAGGTAAGGTGTTGGTCTCGAGTGAGGGACCCAGTGGTCTCGAGGTAAGGTGTTCGTCTCGAGTGGGAGACCCAGAGGTCTCGAGGTAAGGTGTTGGTCTCGAGTGGGGGACCCAGTGGTCTCGAGGTAAGGTGTTGGTCTCGGGTGGGGGATCCAGTGGTCTCAAGGTAAGGTGTTGGTTTCGGGTGGGGGATCCAGTGGTCTAGAGATAAGGTGTTGGTTTCGAGTGCTGGATGTTGCAGGCTCAAATCATAGTGGAGACAGGGATTTTTTCACGTGTCACTTGATCTCTGATTAGTGAGATCAAACACCCGTTTTCAGTGGCACGCACGTTAAAAATCCCTTGGTAGTTGGAAATCCAAAAGAACAGGCATAGTGACCGATGATAAAATTCAAGAGTTGAAAATCTACTCAAATTATTCTAGGGATTCTCGGCCCACAGAGAGTATGTCGCAAAAAAGGGGAGTGTGGGCTATTTTTTTTCTTATTTTGCGTTCGCCTTATTTTTCTATTCCCCAAGGTGGGGTGCGTTGCACTGTGGTTTTTATTTTGCGCCTGTCGGCCCAGTGCATCCGAGTTCAGCATGCATTTTATGTAAGGATCTGCTTCCTCCTGCATTTTCTAAGGGTTTGCTTCCCCGGGGTAACAGTCGGTGCTGTGATGAGGATCGAACCCAGCACCTTCATTTGTGTGCCGTGTCACTTAACCACTAGCCCACGCCGTCTCCTACGGTATGGCTATAATATCAAGTCTTGGTTATGTGGTTAGCGGAGCGGCATAGACGGCGCCTACCAGGCTGCAGTTCTATCGAGATCTACTTTACACTTCCACCACCCCCAGTTCTGAAAAGGCCATGCTATATCCCAGAGGCTACTAACCTAAAAGTTGGTAACAGATGCTGGTATTGACCTGGCAGATCACCAGCGGATTTTCGTCTGCCAAAAATAAAAATAAAAGAAGAAAAGTAAGTCACACCCCCGCAGACGTGGACTGAAGATAGATAGGGCAATAGGTCAATGTCTTTCTCTTATATAGACTTCAAGCTCATTTGGAAAGCATGCCGTAATGCATTGTTTCTGATAGAGGGGTCAAGATGCTGGGCAGCGTGTGAGCTGTAGCGGTCAGCGACCCAAAGCTGACTACTAGTATCTGGGCCAGTGACCCAAAGCTGACTGTTAGTGTCTGGGCCAGTGACCCAAAGCTGACTGCTAGCGTCAGGGACAGCGACTCAAAGCTGGCTGCTAGCGTCAGGCACAGCGACTCAAAGCTGACTGCTAGCGTCAGGGACAGCGACTCAAAGCTGACTGCTAGCGTCAGGGACAGCGACTCAAAGCTGACTGCTAGCGTCAGGGACAGCGACTCTAAGCTGACTGCTAGTGTCTGGGCACTGACCCAAAGCTGTCCCCAGCATGAGCAGGACAGTAGATCCATGTCCACCCCTGGAAGTTTGAGGCCTCAACAGCAGCTATCCACTCGTACCTAAGCCATCCCTTCTGTACCTTCTGAAGTACGGCTTGCGCGTCTGTCACGATGACTGCCCTTGTCATAGAAGTCTCAGATATCCATTTCAACGCAGACGTCACTGCTTCCATCTCCATTCTCAAACGAGGTTATTGACATGGATGCCCTACTGCATTCGGCAACGACCTGTCATCTCCCTCTAGCCGATAAGTCCCAGCCTGATGTCCCACTACGCAGCACTGATCCGTCGGTGTATATGACGGCATCACTATCATGAGTGCTCTCCTTTATCAGTCGATTCACCTAGTGCTCTGCTCTCCCATTGGTTAACTATAGGTCAAATGAGAAAATGTGTGTCATAGCAGTATTTTATAAATGACAATTTAGATACGAGGGGTGTTCAAATGAAACCGGACATACGTACGATTCGCATGATGACGTCACGTATGGTGTATACAGCACATACCAACCGTCAAGTTTGCAAAATGTTGTTATCCTCTGACTTATAGCTTCCTCAGCAGACCGTTGAAAACATGGCGGGTGTGAAACAGAATCCGTCCAGAGTTGATCAGCGAGCGGTGATTCGGTTTCTAACAGCTGAAGGATATCGACCGAGGCATGTGCATCTGTTACTATGCGCACAAGAAACTAATCACCCTCCTTTTCGTATCGCAGCAAGTGGTTCAAACTCCATCCCATGCTTTCTTCCTTGTGGTGGTTGGTCAGCAGCCGAGGTACCCATTGTGAACACGCCTTCCGATACTTCAGTTTCTTGCTTATCACCATTTGAACTGTTCCAAGCGACACAGCAAATTCCTCTGCTAGCGAACGTTAGCTCCGGCGACGGTCTACCCGAATTGCTGCATCCTCTGACGCAACATGTCCCTGACCTGATCTCGGAAGATCTTTCGTAAACTCACGTCCTTGTTTAAACATCGTTGTCCAGTTCTTCACTGTTATCTTCGACACACTTTTCTCACCATACACTGTCTGCATTCTGCGATGAATGTTAACTGGTCGACATCCTTCAGCTGTTAGAAACCGAATTAAGCTCGCTGATCAACTCTGGACGGATTCCATATCACACCTGCAATGTTTTCAACGGTCTGCTGATGAAACTATGAGTCGAAGGATAATGAAATTTTGCAAGCTTGACGGTTGGTATACGCTGTTTACACCAGAAGTGACGTCATCATACGCATTGTACATATGTTGACATAGTGCAGTTAGGTCCGCTGATCAACTCTGGACGGATTCCGTATCACACGTGCTATGTTTTCAACGGTCTACTGGGGAAACTGTGAGTCTGGGGATAATTAAATTTTGCAATATTGACGGTTGGTATATGCTGTTTACACCAGAAATGATGTCATCGTACGTATGTTCGCTATGAGAACACTAAAGAAAAGGAAATCTCCCGGAAAAGATAGGATCACAAACGAAATGCTGATGGGGCTGGGCCAAACAGCGAAGAGGAAATTACTATCAGTCCTGAACCAAAGCTGGAAAAGGGGTATTGTACCCCAGGCATGGAAAGACGCAATACTGGTACCAGTACCAAAAACAGGAAAGGATAAAACAGATCCAAATGGATACAGGCCCATCAGCCTACTGAGCTGTGTCGGCAAGCTGATGGAACGGATGATAAACACCAGACTGATGTGGCATCTGGAAGAAAAACGAATACTAATTCCACAGCAAGCCGGCTTCAGACAGCACAGATCCACTGAGGACAAGGTCATCCTCATAGCCCGGGAGATAGAAGATGCCTACCAGGCACAGAAACACACAGTAGTTGTTTGGGTGGATCTGGAAAAGGCATTTGACAAAGTCTGGAAGGATGGACTTAGAGTCAAGCTAAGAAGAAGTGATGTCGGTGGGAAGATGTACAAGTGGATCAACCACTACCTCAAACAAAGAACGGCCAGAGTCCAAGTACAAGGGCAGATGAGCAAAAAGGTGACACTCGAGCAGGGAGTACCCCAAGGGGGAGTATTGTCACCCACACTCTTCCTGGTATATATAAACGATATTACAGAGAATATACCAAGAAGAGTCCATAGCTCAATGTTTGCAGACGATCTGGCTATGTGGACCTCTGAAAAGAATCTCACCATAGCAAGAAATCGGATGCAGACGGCCCTAACATCGCTGGAAGAGTGGGCGAACTCATGGCTGGTCAAAATAAACGAGGAGAGAACCACATGCACAATATTCTCGCTTTCATTAAAACTCCAAAGTACCAAATTAAGTCTAAATGGCAAATTCCTGCAGCCAAACGACAACCCAACCTATATGGGAGTCACATTTGATCGGCGCATGACATATAAAAGTCAGATTGAGAGAAACCGAATGAAAGCCAGAGAAAGAATGGCAATCATGAGGAAACTTGCTGGCACAAGCTGGGGAGCAGACGAAGGCATACTAAAGAAACTGTATACTGGAAGAGTGAGACCAGTTCTCGAGTATGGCATTGCGGCATGGACAACAGCAGCAAAGGCGAACTTCGATAAAGTTAACAAACTTCAAAACCAAGCCATGAGAATTATAACAGGTGGCATGAAGTCAACGCCAATTGTAGAACTTGAAAAGATTACAAAACTGCAATCCATGACCGATAGAAGAGACTGCAGAGCCCAGCTGCAGTCAGAGAAACTCCGAAGACTGACTGACCATCTAATGCACCAGAGACTAAACAATTTGGGAAATGGGAAACTAAAGCGGAGAAACTTTGCAGAAATAGCCAAAGCAAAGATGCACGAAGATCCCATAAACGCACTAACAACACCAAAACCCATCAATACTGTACGAAAACCTACCTAGACGCAGGATATATTTCCAGAAGTGGTAGAAAATATACCAGGTATTGCAAACAAAAACTGCCAGACTGAAAAAGAAAGGAGAGATACTACCCTAAGCTTCATAACGAAAAGCTACCCAAGCATGGACTGGACCCATGCATACACCGACGGTTCTGTAACAAACACTACACAGAACGGAGGGGCAGGAGCATTCCTGAACCTACCAAATAGCAGACAAATAACACTGTCACTCGCTACTGGTAAGTACACAAGCAATTTCAGAGCGGAGGCAGAGGCACTGAGGGCGGCAGTGGAAGAAATGGTGACACACAGTGAAAATGAGAGCCATATAGTCCTGCTGACAGATGCTCTCGCCGTAGTCACAGCGCTAAAAAGCCAGAAAAACACTGAGCTTAATGACTTAAGAGCAGCACTCTGCAAACTGTGCCAGCAGTCCGCACCAAAAAGGGTAGTGGTACAGTGGGTTCCGTCACACTGCAACATCCAAGGCAACGAGGAGGCAGACAGACTGGCAAAAGAAGGTGCAAGACTACCACAAACAGATACTAGTATGACGTACGAAGAGTCAAAACGGCTTATCAAAGCCAGGTACATGACCAAATGGGAAACCGAACATACTGGTTACACCAAAAACGATGCCTATTACCAGTTGAACCGAAGAGAGCAGGTCGTCGTCTTCAGACTTCGCACTGGCCACAACAGACTGAGGTACCACCTATTCAACAAATTGAAGATAGGGTGTACCGACGAATGCCCGTGCGGTACTGGTAAAATGACCACTGAACATCTGCTGCAGAACTGCCCGACATACGAGGATCAGAGAGAGCAGATGTGGCCATTACCAGTGGAACTGTAAGACAAGCTCTATGGCAGTGGCGACAGCCTCAGGATGACCGCCGCTTTTTTTCGAAAAAATAATGGTTACTGTCTGACTGCGTACGAAGAAGAAGAAGAAGAAGAAGAAGAAGAAGAAGAAGAAGAAGAAGAAGTACGTATGTTCACTTAGTGCAGTTAGGTCCGGTTTCATTTGAACACGCCTCGCATTACAGGTTTGAACACTTTATAAATAAGCCCAAGAATATGTTGTACGCATGTTGTAAAATTGTGAATATAAAATTAAACACATAAATGACTCAAAAACGCATTAACACAGGATTTTTATAGTCATGAATATTTTTCTCAGAAACACTTACGATATTATGCGGTTCACTAGAGTTCTGGGAAACCCCAGTTGAGAATCGCTGGCCTGTATTATTCATTTCCTGTCTATAATCTGCAATCTTAGTATTCAATTTAGCAGATACTAAATGAGAGACAACTATCACTGCCTTGATCGAGCGAAGCAAGTGATCCTGTTTCGCATGATAAAAACGGGACATAACAGATTAAATGGCCCATTTACACAGGCTGAAATTGGCTCCTAGGCCCATGTGTATGGACGGAGAAACATCACAGACATACGAAAATAGCCAATTGCATTTTGAACACTGGCTCACGGAGATGAATCTCCACAGAAAACTGTTTGGAAGCCTTGAATTATTCTGCACTACAGAAATGTTTATTTAGAGAACTGGTTTTGACGTGTGGACGTAGACAAAGAGAGAATGGCGAATGAGAGAAAAAATAATGTAGCAGATGGTATACCTTATGGCATGCGGTCTCGCCACCCACAGAGCTATAAATAAGCAATAAAAACAGATCTAGTCCTACAGTAGATTCAGGCTCCCTGTGGGTTCCCTGGAAACGTGAAAGCAGATGAGCTCGCAATACCCGGAAGTGACAGCACGGAGACTCCCTATCCACCGATTTATAAAGAAACAAAGACACTCATCAAACGATCCATGAAGATGGAATGGAGAGACCAGTCCAAAGAATACAAATCAGAAAATGACAGCATAGACAAACTTGGCAGAGATGGGCAGACAAAGATCTTCAGACTCAGAACGGGACATTGTAGACTCAAGGCCCACCTCCACAGAATGGGTCTCAGAGACACCACCACGTGCGAGTGTGGAGCACCCAAGCAGACACCAGGACATATCCTGCAGAACTGCCCGACCTATACAGACCAAAGAGAGGCTGTCTGGCCTGAAGGAGCGACCATGCTCAAAAAGCTGTGGGGGACCGGCGAAGACCTGAAACGCGCAGTCTCCTTTGGGAACCTCACTGGGCTAGCAGCACAGCATCAGTTGATCGAACCAGAAGAAGAAGAAAGGAAGAGAAGACGACGAAAGGTGAGGAGGAAGAGAAGAATAAAGTGAAAAAGGAGAATAATAAGAAGAAGGAAAATAAGATGCAGATGAGAAGCATAAGTTGGAGCAGCGCTTGATTTGCAGGGCTCACGATTAGCTCCGGAGTTTGTGTCAGTTTCGGACGTTTTTAAGTTTCTGAACGGATTCATATTTGCAATGATCATTGCCCTGCAAGACTGTTTGACCGTGAGGGTGCCTTTGTTCATCCTTAGTCGACCTGTACTTCTACATGAGGATTATGTGGCCAAGTGGTTAAGCCGTCAGCCTCGTGATCAGGTGGTGTGGGTTCGACTCCGGACTCCACCGTCTTTTTCACGGGGGCTTAATGCGGAGTCCCCTGCATCTCGTAGTCGCCCCCTAGTCGTCTTGTCCTTGACTTGCCACTGGGGTCGGGCGGCTCGAGACGAGGATAAAAAGTATCGCAGTTAATCCTTACTAAAAATAGCGCTAGCAAATAAATTATGGCATCATCGTCTACGATGGACGGCGGCCCCTGTCAGGTCCCAGCTCTGGTATGAGCTGGATGTAGCCGGATGGTTTTCCTGCTTAGCGTGCTAGGTTCGAGCTGCTTAATACTCCGCTGCATTGCGACAAGCGCTTACGGAGGGTGGCTAACCGATCTGCGAGTTCATCTTAATAGACTCAAACACTAGAGTAAAGTAGACCCGCAGCCTGTTAGGCGCCATCTATGCTGATTCAAATAAACCACCTAATCATGACCGGTGTTATGCCATGTCACACAGTTAGTCGCCTCTTACGACATGATTTCTGTGTGGCAGTGGTGCTATTCTTGTCCTTGTCATACACAAATCCCCCGACTGACCTTTCGGGTCCTTTATTCATCTGAGTGGTTTACTTCGCAAGTTACACAGCAATTTTTTCTCTGTCTTTGCATCGTCTAGTAAAAATAAATGGCCTTTTTTGGTCGAAAATCGCTCAGCTCTCAAACACGGAAATTGGGTCCTACAAGACAACACACGGTCTGCTTGTCTGCTCCCCAGCGTCAGGCCAAGAAAACAAAAAGTGATATACAAGGGCCACTCTTCACAGCGTGATGTCTTCTTCTGCTTTGCTTTCGGGATCTATTGGTCATGCTATATCAGCAGGCCAGTCGCCATGATGAAGTCTGTAGTCTTCACCAGGTCTGAGCGGCTGCCCCACAGCTTTTGTCTCAGCTCCGCACCCTCTGGCCAGGTCTGGCATCTCCTTTCCCTATAGATTGGGTATTCCTGTAGAATGTGTTCAGGGTTCTGGCATCCTGTTCCACGTGGGCACTCATCGGTGTGTGAGATCTTCAGTCGGTATAGATGTTCTAGTAGTCTGCAGTGTCCAGTTCTCAGGCGAAATAAGGTAGTTTGTTGATTTCTTTTGAGATAGTGAATTGGGTCTGGTTTTTAACTCTAGCTTCCCCCACCCCTCCCCTTTCCCTCTCTCCCACCACCACCGGAAACCCTAGGCATCCTTTTATCTCTTTGTATTCTAAACGGAGAAAGAATTTCACCACCTCGTAGGAGGAAAACATTAAGAGGGTGCGGAGGTGGGGCTCGAGGACGGAAGAGGACAGACTCCTGACACCGGTTCAATACTTAGGAGGAGAGGAACTCCTCAAACACTCCCTCCTCGTGCCCCCCCCCTCCCAAGGCAGTGGAGTACCAGGAGCGCCCGGGGGTAGCGGCATGGCGCCCACTGTCCTCGCCACTGGTGATTGCTGTAAGCGAGGTCGGCCAGAGTGTCGTTTTGACTGGTAGAGTGGTGTCAGACCGACCCAACGGGTTCTAGATGCCCAGGCAAACTTTCTTAGGAGAAGAAGAAGAAGGAGAAGAAGAAGGAAGAGGGGAAAAGTAGAAGTAGTAGAAGAAGGAGGAGGAGGAGGAGAAGAAGAGGGAAGAGGAGGAGAAGAATAACAAGTAAGAGGAGAAGAAGAAGGAAGAGGAGAAGAAGAAGAAGAAGAAGAAGAAGAAGAAGAAAAGTGAGAAAAAGAAGAAGGTGAAGAGAAGAAGAACAAAAAGAAGAACAACAACAAGAAAAAGAAAAGAGGAGGAAGAGAAAGGAGGAAGAGGTATGCCTAATATCAGGTAGCCACAAGGAACAGAAAACGTAGCCATGAACAAGCTGACAGTAGCCAACGACTCGTAACTGACTGCTTGCGTCAGGACCGGTGACTCGTATCGGACCATGACCTTATTCCGTCTCCAAGTAGCGACCCTGGGAACAGACTGAAACCATGCAGCCTGGCTAAGAGATTAGGAATCGAAGAGCGAAGACAAACCTGGTCCCAAAGATTTTGTGCTGAAATCAAATATGTCGGACAGAAAGGTGCATAAATCGCAGAGTTTGTTGTTCACTCCTTTCCCACAAGTCTTCATCCCCCACCATGTCCTGCCACTTTATGAACACAGGTCTTCATTCCTCACAATGTCCTGCCACTTTATGAACACAAGTCTTCATTCCTCACAATGTCCTGCCACTTTATGAACACAAGTCTTCATCCCCCACCCTGTCCTGCCACTTTATGAACACAAGTCTTCATCCCCCACCATGTCCTGCCACTTTATGAACACAAGTCTTCATCCCTCACCATGTCCTGCCACTTTATGAACACAAGTCTTCATCCCCCACTATGTCCTGCCACTTTATGAACACAAGTCTTCATTCCTCACCATGTCCTGCCACTTTATGAACACAAGTCTTCATTCCTCACCATGTCCTGCCACTTTATGAACACAAGTCTTCATTCCTCACCATGTCCTGCCACTTTATGAACACAAGTCTTCATTCCTCACCATGTCCTGCCACTTTATGAACACAAGTCTTCATTCCTCACCATGTCCTGCCACTTTATGAACACAAGTCTTCATTCCTCACCATGTCCTGCCACTTTATGAACACAAGTCTTCATTCCTCACCATGTCCTGCCACTTTATGCCCATTCTCCTTCCTAGGCATTTGTTAACGAAGGCCTGGAGTCTTTGTTGTAGGGTCGTTCTCCATGTCTGCCCTCCATACAGCAACACTGGCGTTGAATATTCTAACTTTGGTGTGAATCTTGATCTCTCTGGACCCTCATTTGTCAGGAATGCCGATCTTGCCTTCTTTAAATTTTTTTTAATTTACGTGTTTGCCTCACTAGTTTCCACTGGCGGAGGCGCGCCTAATCCACCCCATACCGTAGTCAATTTGCTGATATTAAGACGCATAAACCAGTGCTTGGATGCATGTGTGCGTCTGTATGTACCTATGCTAGGTTTGTGCGCTCTCAGAAGCCAGCCCAACTAAAGTGCAATGGGAGGGTCTCACTCTGAGGGTGCGTGTGAAAGTTGTGCAAGAGTGTCATTGTTGGACAGAGTCACATGAGACGAGCGTGTGATTGTTGGACAGAGTTAAATAAAACGAGGCAAAGGCAAAGGCCGCCGTCCATCGCAGACGATGATGGCATAATTAATTTTGCTAGCGCTATGTTTAGTAAGGATTAACTGCGCTACTTTGTATCCTCACTCTCCTGTCTCGAGCTGCCCGACCCCAGTGGCAAGTCAAGGACAAAACGACTAGGGGGCGACTACGAGATGCAGGGGATTCCGCATCAAGCACGCGTGACAAAGACGGTGAAGTACGGAGTCGAACCCACACCACCTGATCACGAGGCCGACGGCTTAACCACTTCGCCACGGAATCGCAAATAAAACAAGAGTTTGTGGAAAGAACAAGAGGGGCAGAGTTGCAAATTCTTATCTTTACATCTGAACCTCCTGATGCCCAAAGGTATCGACTTCCTCCAACTGCTCTCCCTCCAGCATGGTTAGTTCTTTGCTGTTGGTGTTGAGTTTAAGGAGCCTGGTTTTCTTCACGTTGATATCCAGTCCAAGTTTAGCTGATTGTTCTTTCACCCTATCAAGTTTCTCTTGCATTTGGCTATGACTGTGTGACAAAAGTACCAGATCATCTGCATAGTCCAGATCCTCTGATTGTGACAATAGTGTCCTCTGAATACTAAGGTGCCAACAAAATGATCAAAGTAAAAATCTTGAGAGCCTGAGTTTTTCCTGTGGCAGCTTATCGCTGTGAATCATGGACGATTACCAAAACTTCTAGACAAAGAATCGAATCCTTCGAGTCAAAATGTTCCAGAAAGATCCTCAGAATACCCTGGACAGAGAAAAGAACAAATGTAGACATTCGGCAAGAGTTGAGCATAGAGGAGAACTGGTTTATCAATGCCATTATGTCCAGAAAATGCAAATACTTTGGTCACATCAAGAGACACAACGGTCTTAAGAGATCGGCGATGGAAGGTATGGTGCCAGGCAAAAGAGGAAGGAGTAGACCAAGAAGACGATGGCACCAAGATATCCAGGAATGCCTGGGTGCGACTGTGGCGGAGGCTGGAGTTTTGGCAACGGAAAGAGTTTCTTTCAGACAGACTGTGATGGGAGCGACGTTCTATAAACGACATGCTACATGATGATGATGATCCCGAGTGGTCTGTCGGGGTCTTTGTGTAGGATATAGAAGAACAGCACCACTGCCCCACAGGGAGCATCTCGTAAGAGACGACTAACTGTGTGACAATCCATAACACCGTCCATGGTTAGGTGGTTTGTTAAGAACAGCATAGATGGCGCCTAACAGGCTACGGGTCTACTTTGGTCTAGTGTTTGAGTCTACTCTCTAACGCAGTATATATTCTGTTGTGTCTTGCTACAGGTCCTGAAAGGGTTTCCCGAGTGTTTGCAAGCTGATATATGCCTTCATCTGAACAGGAACTTGCTTCAGAACTGCAACGCCTTCAAGGGAGCTAGTCCAGGTAACAGTTGATGGTTAGATTAGGGTGTGTGGGGAAGAGGATGGTATGTGAGGTGAGGAGGTGGGTGGTTGGTGGGGAGTGAGTCGTTGGTGAGAAAAGGGTTGTTGGAGGAGAGGAAAAACGGTGGGGAGTGGAAGAGAGAAATGGGTTGTTGTTGGGGAATGGGTGGTTTACTAGGAGAGGGTTCGTGGGGAATGGGTGGTTTACTAGGAGAGGGTTCGTGGGGAATGGGTGGTTTACTAGGAGAGGGTTCGTGGGGAATGGGTGGTTTACTAGGAGAGGGTTCGTGGGGAATGGGTGGTTTACTAGGAGAGGGTTCGTGGGGAATGGGTGGTTTACTAGGAGAGGGTTCGTGGGGAATGGGTGGTTTACTAGGAGAGGGTTGGTGGGGAATGGGTGGTTTACTAAGAGAAGGTTGGTGGGTATGGGTATATGGTTTACTAGACGAGGGTTGGTGGATTGTTGCTGAAGATATCGATGTTGGTGTGGAGTGGGTGTTTGTTTGGTGGAGGTTGCGTTGATGGAGGGGGGGGGGGGGTTGGTCGGGAGTGCGTGGCTGAGGGTAGGGTTGTTGACGAGGGGCGGGTTCGTGAGAGGTGGTAGGTTTGATCCATATCACAAAATGGTTAGACATCATACAACTTAATATTTGACACTTCATCCCCGATTACACTGTCTGCTTTCGAATTTCCTTGGCCTTTGGTCTATATGGTAATGTTTCTGGCGTCCAATCCAAGACGTCAATGTTTCTGACGTCCAATCCCAGACGTCAATGTTTCTGACATCTAATCCCAATTTATAATGACCTCTAAACCCAGTCTAAAATGTAATGACCTCTAATCCTTGTCTACTATGTAATGATCTCTAATCGAAGTCTACTAAGAAATGACCTTTAATCCCAGTCTAAAACGTAATGATTTATAATCCCTCTCTACCATCCAATGACATCTAATCCTCGTCTAACATTTAATGACCTATAATCTCAGTCTACCATGTAATGACCTCTAATCCCCATCAACCAAACAATGGCGTTGAATCCTCGTCAACCATCCAATGACCTCTACTCCCTGTCTACCATCCAATGACCTCTAATCCCGGTCTACCATCTAATGACCTCTAATCCCCATCTACGATGTAATGACCTCTAATCCCTGTCCACCATCTAATGACCTCTAATCCCAGTATTTTTTTTCTCTTATCCCATAGCATTACTGCCGTAGGGGTGTTAGGTGTTAGCGATCTCACATTTCAAAGGCTCGGCTATATGAGGGTGGAAGACATATCCTCTCCCTCACCGCTTTTACTTTCCGGACTGAAACCGGTACCCATTTAAGGCTGGGTCGACCCGGGAGCCATTGCGGTCTGAAAAAAACATTACCGCCTCAACTGGGGAATGAACCCAGGACCACTCAGATGCGAAGCCAGTGCGCTAACCACTGCGCTACGTGGCTCCCAGTATGCAATGTCTATTATGAGACCAAAAATATATATTGACCGCAGCTCCTATCAGGGTTATAATCTTCTCATTGCTACACCAGAGTTTAACCTTGAATGCCAATACTTGTACGTCACCATCGTGCTCTAATATAACCAAAAGGACTGAAATTATCACACGTCCGACCTCAAGAAAGTTCAATTCTGAAGGAATAAACAACTGACGTGTGATAGCCATTGTTTCTACGGACATGATCAATTGTATGTCTCGTTAACTTTCTCTCTATCAGTCTGAATTCCTGTTTCATCCAACCAGGATGCCTTAGAGTGCTGTCAACAAAGTTCAAATCAACACATGCCCCTCCAGGGGACACTCTCGTTCACCCTGGGGATCTGATGACTGCACTTTACTTCATTGCAAGAGGCTCTATTGAAATCTTGAAGGATGATACAGTAATGGCCATCCTAGGTAAGTGTTAATAATATCAGCTCTGACGAAGACAGATGTGTTGGACTGAAAGGTGTAAATATCGTAGTCAAGCTGTAAACTAGCGACACAACACATTACGTTCTCTGGACTACATCCTGCTACTTGCAAAGCCTTTTTGAGGGCTTGGTAGCGGGAGATTGATAACGAACAATGAAGAATTATATCGAGAAGGCAGAAATCATAGCGTTTAATCAAGATGAAATAAATTATGATATTTAATAAAATTATGATATTTAATAAATTATGATATTTAATGTAATCTGGATGGGAGAACTTATTACGAGGTGTGTTCAAATGAAACCGGATCATTCTTCTTCTGCGTACGCAGTCAGACAGTAACCATTATTTTTTCGAAAAAAGCGGCGGTCATCCTGAGGCTGTCGCCACTGCCATAGAGCTTGTCTTGCAGTTCCACTGGTAATGGCCACATCTGCTCTCTCTGATCCTCGTATGTCGGGCAGTTCTGCAGCAGATGTTCAGCGGTCATTTTACCAGTACCGCACGGGCATTCGTCGGTACACCCTATCTTCAATTTGTTGAATAGGTGGTACCTCAGTCTGTTGTGGCCAGTGCGAAGTCTGAAGACAACGACCTGCTCTCTTCGGTTCAACTGGTAATAGGCATCGTTTTTGGTGTAACCAGTATGTTCGGTTTCCCATTTGTTCATGTATCTGGCTTTGATAAGCCGTTTTGACTCTTCGTACGTCATACTGGTATCTGTTTGTGGTAGTCTTGCACCTTCTTTTGCCAGTCTGTCTGCCTCCTCGTTGCCTTGGATGTTGCAGTGTGACGGAACCCACTGTACCACTACCCTTTTTGGTGCGGACTGCTGGCACAGTTTGCAGAGTGCTGCTCTTAAGTCATTAAGCTCAGTGTTTTTCTGGCTTTTTAGCGCTGTGACTACGGCGAGAGCATCTGTCAGCAGGACTATATGGCTCTCATTTTCACTGTGTGTCACCATTTCTTCCACTGCCGCCCTCAGTGCCTCTGCCTCTGCTCTGAAATTGCTTGTGTACTTACCAGTAGCGAGTGACAGTGTTATTTGTCTGCCATTTGGTAGGTTCAGGAATGCTCCTGCCCCTCCGTTCTGTGTAGTGTTTGTTACAGAACCGTCGGTGTATGCATGGGGAAACCGGATCAAACTGCAACAAGTGAAAATTCGTGCGATGCGCATGATGACGTCACTTCTGGTTGAAACAGCACACACCAACCGTCAAGTATGCAAAATTTCATTATCCTCTGATTCATAGTTTCCTCAGTAGACCGTTGAAAACATGGCGGTTTCTAACAGCTGAAGGATGTCGACCAGTTGACATTGATCGCAGAGTGCAGGAAGTGTATGGTGACAAAAGTGTGTCGAAGAAAACAGTGAAGAACTGGACAACGATGTTTAAAGAAGGACGTGAGTTAACGCAACAATATGCGCCTGACCTGGTCTCGGAAGATCTTTCGTTAACTCACGCCCTTTCCTAAACATCGTTGTGCAGTGTGCTTTTATCCTATGTTTGACGGAGATATTTTCTTACACCCCAGGGACAAGTCTATATGTGTGTGCTGTTTTTCAACACTATTACCTTCATCTTCTTCTATCTCAGAAACTGACAGACACACAACAAAAACAATAATACCAACAAGTTCTTTATTAACATATGTGTCTACACACAACAAAATAATCTCTATAGACCAACAAATAAAACAGATGAGGGCTCTCAAAGTCAACAACCATAACGTAACTTAACTTAACATAACTTAACTTCTTTATACTGGTTTAGAAGACTCTGCAGAGTCTGTATACAACCAGTTTCATTTACATCACCTTGCTCTAAAAGCTATGCGCATCCAATTTATTCGTAAATGCATTAACTGTCCCTGCCTCCACCACCTCCTGTGACAAAGCATTCCAAGCATTCACAACTCTCTTGGACTCTTGAATATTTCGCAATATCTAATCTGAACCTTTCTTTAGTCAGCTTGTAGCTATGCCCTCTTGTTCTGGTGGGTGGCTGTATTTTGAAAAACTTGTTAAAGTCTAATTTATCCATTCCTCTGATCATCTTATAAACCTGTATTAAGTCACCACGAATTCTTCTCTCTTCTAGACGCTGTAGGCCGGTTTTTCTGAGACTTTCCTCATAACTGTAATTCTGGAATCCCAATATCAGCTTTGTCGCTCTTTTTTGTATCCCTTCCAGCTTGTTTATATCCCCTCTATGATAAGGACTCGACACCTGAACACAGTACTCCAATCTAGGTCTAACTAATGCTTTATACAGTTTGACTATCACTTCCTTGCTCCTATGTTTAATATTTCTTTTAATCATCCCTAACATTGCATTTCCCTTTTCAACTGCTACCTGAACTTGCTCACAACTTACCTGTATGAACTATTATAACCCCTAAGTCCTTTTCCGTATCTATCTTTCTAATATTGTACATAGTAGAATGGGACGTGCTGAAAAATAATGGGGCAACGTAAAGGATATACGATATAGGAATAACAGAAAGCTCTAGAAACAATAGCCCACATATGATTCAGGAATACAAGATACATAAACCCATTATCCAGAAGATCAGAAGAAATTACTAAAAGAACGCCAATATCCATTCCAATTATCCAAACCACAGATAGACATCCACAATATCAATACCCATTATCCACACCACAGATAGACATCCACAATATCCATTTACATTATCCACACTACAGATAGACATCCACATCATCCACACCACAGATAACATTCACAATATCCATTCACATTATCCGAATATATTCCCATTATCCACACCACAGATAACATCCACAATATCCATTCCCATTATCCACACCACATATAACATCCACAATATCCATTCCCATTATCCACACCACAGATAGACATCCACATCATGCACACCATAGATAACATTCACAATATCCACACTACAGATAACATTCACAATATCCATTCACATTTTCCACAATATCCATTCACATTATCCATACTACAGATAACATTCACAATATCCATTCACATTATCCACACCACAAACAACATCCACAATATCCATTTGCATTATCCATACTACAGAAAAGATCCACAATATCCATTCAGATTATCCATACTACAGATAGCATCCACAATATCCATTCACATTATCCACACCACAGACAACATCCAAGCACACTATCCACACCACAGAGAGCATTCTCCGTCCTGTCTCTGCGCAGGAAAAGACGACATTTTTGGAGAGGACATAAAAGAAAACAATCAGATGCAGGGCCAGTCGATGTACTGTGTTAGGGCCCTCTCCTACTGTGACATCAACAAGATTGACCTGCAAGATCTCCGGGAGATTCTACATCTGTACCCGGAGTTTGCTGATTCATTCCTCAACAAGTTTCAAGTTACATTCAATCTTCGGAAGGTCAGTGTTGGTTGGTTGCGAGACTGTTTGGTTGTGAGGCTGTTTGGTTGTGATGCTGTTTGGTTGTGAGGCTGTTTGGTTGTGAGGCTGTTTGGTTGTGAGTCTGTTTGGTTGTGAGGCTGTTTGGTTGTTTGGTTGTGAGGTTGTTTGGTTGTGAGGCTGTTTGGATGTGATGCTGTTTGGTTGTGAGGCTGTTTGGTTGTGAGGCTGTTTGGTTGTGAGGCTGTTTGGTTGTTTGGTTGCGAGACTGTTTGGTTGTGAGTCTGTTTGGTTGTGAGGCTGTTTGGTTGTGAGGCTGTTTGGTTGTGAGGCTGTTTGGTTGTGAGGCTGTTTGGTTGTGAGGCTGTTTGGTTGTGAGTCTGTTTGGTTGTGAGTCTGTTTGGTTGTGAGGCTGTTTGGTTGTTTGGTTGTGAGTATGTTTGGTTGTGAGGCTGTTTGGTTGTGAGGCTGTTTGGTTGTGAGGCTGTTTGGTTGTGAGTCTGTTTGGAAGTGAGGCTATTTGGTTGTGAGTCTGTTTAGTTGTTTGGTTGTGAGTCTGTTTGGTTGTGAGTCTGTTTGGTTGTTTAGTTGTGAGTCTGTTTAGTTGTGAGATTGTTTGGTTGTTATGTTGTTTGGTTGTGAGGTTATTTGGTTGTGAGGTTGTTTTGTTGTGAGATTGTTTGGTTGTTATGTTGTTTGGTTGTGAGGTTATTTGGTTGTGAGGTTGTTTTGTTGTGAGGTTGTTTGGTTGTGAGACTATTTGGTTGTGAGACTGTTTGGTTATTTGTTTGTGAGTCTGTTTGGTTGTGAGTCTGTTTGGTTGTGAGGCTGTTTGGTTGTGAGTCTGTTTGGTTGTTTGGTTGTGAGTCTGTTTGGTTGTGAGGCTGTTTGGTTGTGAGGCTGTTTGGTTGTGAGTCTGTTTGGTTATTTGGTTGTGAGTCTGTTTGGTTATTTGGTTGTGAGTCTGTTTAGTTGTGATATTGTTTGGTTGTTAGGTTGTTTGGTTGTGAGGTTGTTTGGTTGTGAGGTTGTTTTGTTGTGAGGTTGTTTGGTTGTGAGACTATTTGGTTGTGAGACTGTTTGGTTGTGAGGTTGTGAGGCTGTGAGTCTATTTGGTTATTTGGTTGTGAGTCTGTTTGGTTCTGAGGATGTTTGGTTGTGAGTCTGTTTGATTGTGAGTCTGTTTGGTTGTGAGTCTGTTTGGTTGTTTGGTTGTGAGCCTGTTTGGTTATTTGGTTGTGAGACTGTTTGGTTGTGAGGCTGTTTGGTTATGAGGCTCTTTGGTTGTTTTGTTGTGAGTCTGTTTGGTTGTGAGTCTGTTTGGTTGTGAGGCTGTTTGGTTGTGAATCTGTTTGGTTGTTTGGTTGTGAGTCTATTTGGTTGTGAGGTTATTTGGTTGTTAGGTTGTTTGGTTGTGAGGTTGTTATGTAGTGAGGTTGTTTGGTTGTGAGATTGTTTGGTTGTGAAACGGTTTGGTTGTGAGGCTGTTTGATTGTGAGGCTGTTTTGTTGTGAGGTTGTTTGGTTATTTGGTTGTGAGGTTGCATGGTTGTGAGTCTGTTTGGTTGTGAGGCTGTTTGGTTGTGAGGCTGTTTGGTTGTGAGGCTGTTTGGTTGTGAGTCTGTTTGGAAGTGAGGCTGTTTGGTTGTGAGTCTGTTTAGTTGTTTGGTTGTGAGTCTGTTTGGTTGTGAGTCTGTTTGGTTGTTTAGTTGTGAGTCTGTTTAGTTGTGAGATTGTTTGGTTGTTATGTTGTTTGGTTGTGAGGTTATTTGGTTGTGAGGTTGTTTTGTTGTGAGATTGTTTGGTTGTTATGTTGTTTGGTTGTGAGGCTGTTTGGTTGTGAGTCTGTTTGGTTGAGAGTCTGTTTGGTTGTGAGGTTGTTTGGTTGTGAGGTTGTTTGGTTGTGAGGTTGTTTTGTTGTGAGGTTGTTTGGTTGTGAGACTATTTGGTTGTGAGACTGTTTGGTTGTGAGGTTGTGAGGCTGTGAGTCTGTTTGGTTATTTGTTTGTGAGTCTGTTTGGTTGTGAGGATGTTTGGTTGTGAGTCTGTTTGATTGTGAGTCTGTTTGGTTGTGAGTCTGTTTGGTTGTTTGGTTGTGAGCCTGTTTGGTTATTTGGTTGTGAGACTGTTTGGTTGTGAGGCTGTTTGGTTATGAGGCTCTTTGGTTGTTTTGTTGTGAGTCTGTTTGGTTGTGAGTCTGTTTGGTTGTCAGGCTGTTTGGTTGTGAATCTGTTTGGTTGTTTGGTTGTGAGTCTATTTGGTTGTGAGGTTATTTGGTTGTTAGGTTGTTTGGTTGTGAGGTTGCTATGTAGTGAGGTTGTTTGGTTGTGAGATTGTTTGGTTGTGAAACGGTTTGGTTGTGAGGCTGTTTGATTGTGAGGCTGTTTTGTTGTGAGGTTGTTTGGTTATTTGGTTGTGAGGTTGCATGGTTGTGAGTCTGTTTGGTTGTGAGGCTGTTTAATTGTTTGGATGTGAGTGTGTTTGTCTTTTTGTTTGTGAGTCTACGATCTGTGAGTCTGTTGTCTGTTTGTTTGTAAGTTTGTTGTCTGTTTTTCTGTTTCACATTTAAGGTTTCCTGCAGTCATTAGTATTAACAAAGTTTCAATTTTAGTAATAGCAGTGGTAATAGTAGCAGTTGTAGTAGTAACAGTAGAAGTGATAGTAGTAGCAGAGTTAGTAGTTATTGTAATAGTAATAGTTGCAATAGTAGTAATAGATGGTAGCAAAGATGGCGCATTACCGGCTGCGGGTCTACATTGCTCTGCTGTTTTAGTTCATTATGGATTCCATCAGACCACGGATTTGCCTGGAGTCCACACTAGTCGACGACTTACACTTGTGTTCACGGAAACATGTTGTTGTTTTCTGTTTGGACTGGTTAATTTGTTCGTTTTTTTGTGTATTTTTCGGTCCAATTATTCTGGTCTGGACATCGGCTAAATGAATAGCACTACGCTTAAATCTGTGTCGTATTTTACGGTCTAATGCACCCGGCTGGACTTCACAAAATTGGCACATTTCTCCTTAGCTGCAAACAGTGTCGGTTTTGGTGTGTGAAATTAAGACACGACTATAATGGACTGAACACAGCCGGAGAGAGATGCTCAACTCACTCATACGCTGGGTGATATCCCTACAACATCTTGTGGTTTTGGGAAAGGCACAACACACAACGTTAGATGTCATCCCCCCTCCGCTGCCTTGCGGAATACCTGATTTCAGGAAAGGCTTTAGGAGTAAACCATGAGGACAAATCTGCATCCTCTGCTATCTCCAGTCTTCTCAATAAATATCTTGCCACTGGCCAAAGGTAGCTCAGGACCAGAGAATGAGGTTTGACAAAAGGCGCACTTTCTTCCCCACTTCAATCCAAATCACAGCACAGGTCACCCATTTCAACGGACACACCAAGAGAGAAGACGGTCCACACGGCTGATCAAAGAGAGTGGTCTTCATCACTTGTAATCGGTAAACATCATTCAGTAGTAGACGATGTAGTAGTTGTTGTTGTAATAGTAGTAGTAAAAGTAGTTGCAATGTTAGAAGTAGGGGTAGATGGTATATTAGTAGTAGTAGTAGTAGTAATAGTAGTAGAAATAGTAGTAATAGTAGTAGGTGTAGTAGTAATAGTAGTAGTACTAATGGTAGTAGTAATAATAATAGTAAAGTAAAGTAACCCATAGCATTACTGCCGTAGGGGTGTGAGGTGTTAGCGATCTCACATTTCAAAGGCTCGCCTATATGAGGGCGGTAGCCATCTCCTCTCCCTCGCCGCTTTTACTTCCCGGACTGAACCGGTACCCATTTAATAGTAGTAATAATAATATTAGTAGTAAAGTTTGTAGTAGTAGTAATAATATAAAATTAGTAGTATTAGTAATAGTTGTATCAGTAATAACAGATGGGGTAATGATAGAAGTAGTAGTTGTTGTTGTTGTAATAGTATTAGTAGTAGTAAAAGTAGAAGCAGTAGAAGTAGAAGTAGTAATGCCTAGCAGCATCAGCAGCCGAAGTATCGTCAGGTCTAGGACACCATCTTCCAACATTCTCCATCCATAGAAACAAGTCACAGTCACACCAAATAGCATCCATAGAAACAAGTCACAGTCACACCAAATGGGACATATTTGCAACATGTACTTTTATGTTCGCGGCTGCGTTCAAATCACATGCAGATCTTCAGTGGCGAAACACAGATTATCGTGTTTGGGGGTTTGTTTTTGGTGCCATCTATTCTTCTTCCTCGTTCGTCTTTAGACCTCTACTTCAAAGACTCTATCGAAGGTAGCAGTCGATTTGACTTCATTTCTGTGCAGCTTCTCGTGGAAGGCCACTGGCTCTTACCAAATGTTTCTTCTTTAGTAGCAGTTTCACTAGCTGTTCATACCCTGACCTCTCGTCATGGAGGTAGCATTTGGTGAACCCCATGTTGGCCTCAAACATCCAGGGAGTGATATGGATCTACTGTCCTGCTCATGCCGGGGATCAGGGTAATGAAAGAGCTGACATCTTGGCTTCACAAGCTCCCATCATGGGCACATTAGCGAATGATAGAAATTACATTTTAAAATCAATCAATGACCGCCTGCTGGATGAGGACACCGCAATAAATTAAGCATCAATCTACAGGCTGCAAAATTTCGACATTAAACAAGGTTCAAGCGGAGTGGGGCGCATGAGAGGACGGAGCAGGAGAGTGTACAACCAGCGAGCTACAGGCACCATCAGCATCCATATCTTACCCAATTTGATGAGAGATACTGAGCAACTATGGGTATGCCCGGAGTGCAGTGACATCGATTCTTAGAAATAGAAATATAAACTACTAGTCCAACCTTCGAGGCGGGGGGTGTCTGACACTCATCCCACCTTGCGGGATGCCTTGGGTCGAACTCCATCTCGTTAAGTCATTTTGCTGTCCGTCATCATTAAACTCACTTCGTTGCACTGTGTTATACGTCGTAGCCCAATGCATCCATCTTCAACATGCATGTGTTCGGGGCCGCCTCCCTAGCTGTCCCCAGGCAGCAGTTGTTTGAGGGTCTGAATTGTCGGATCTTCCCTATTCGGGGTTTGATGAAGTTTTCCGTCTCGATGGGCTGGCGTCAGTCAGGGCTGTATGTTAAGGTCGGATCATCCCCTAACTGGTAAGGTTTATTGAGGAACACATGAAGACACCCTCACAACCCCACGCCACCCCTTCTCTGTCAGCAGCTGCTGCCTGTGTCTCCTCTGGTCGGAGATTGGTCCATTCTTTTATGTTGTCCTCCCACCTCTTATTGGGTCGACCACTTCATCCCCGTTTCCTCTGCACCTTTCCGTGCAGGATCGTAATTTCAAGCCCGTTTGATCTCTACATCTGCCAGTACCAAGCGAGTTTCTTTCTGTTGGCAGTTGCCAAGACGTCTTCTGTATGTTCATTCATTCATTTGGTTCCTCAGTTCGGAGTCTGATTGTAAGGTTGTCTGAGTATGTCTCTCTATTTGACCTATGCTCTGCAGCTCTTTTCATTTCAGCACAGGTTGGTACTGTAATGTCCCTGCATGCTTGTGATATCTTCTTCTTCTTCGTACGCTGTCAGACGTCAACTTGAACTTGTTCGAAGAAAGCAGCGGTCATTCTAAGGCTGTCGACACTGCCATAGAGCTTGTCTAGTGCTGCCACTGGTGATGGCCACATGTGCTTTCTCTGGTCCTCGTATGTCGGGCAATTTTGCAGCAGATGTTCAGCGGTCATTTTCCCTGTACCACAGGTGCATTCGTCAGTGCCACCTATATTCAGTTTATGCTTGTGATATAAAATTGACACTGTGGTCCGCTTTTCTTCTGTAGAAGACTTTCATATCTCAAATTGTGACCCAGCCAACGTTTTTTTGTATCATATGCAAAACTTGTCGTTATGAGTACATTGTCATTAGCTCTTCTTTCTGTCCAACTCACTCTTTCCATTATATGGTAGCACCACATTTCAAACGCTTTGAATCTTTTTTCATCCTTCTTTGCTAGAGTCTATGTTTCATCTCCATACGGCGCAATTGACCATATATGGCTTGGCTTCGTTCGTTCTCAATCTCCCGCTACCAAACCCTGAAAGGGCTTAAGTAGCAGAATGTAGTCCAGATAATGGAATGCGTTGTGTTGTAGTTTACAGCTTCAGTGCGATATTTGCACCTTTTGGTCCAACACATCTGACTTCAGCAAGCATTTTTTGAGCACCGAGCTAGCATTCCCTCTTCGATCCCTTCTCCTTAGCCAGTCTGCCCTGCTGCAGCCTGTTATCCAGGATCACCGCAGGGAGGTGTAGAAGGGTCTTGGCAGCTCTGTTTCGCTGGCTCTGACGCTAGCAGTCAGCTATGAGTCGCTGGCTCTGACGCTAGCAGTCAGCTATGAGTCGCTGACCGCTGCAGCTCATGCGCTGCTCCGCATCTCGATCCCGACCATATATGATTGGCGAGTATTCCTTTCCCCAGTTTTATCCCAATTTTCTTTGAGGTTAACAATTTCTGTTTTTCTCTGAAGCCCTATGTTACCATTACAATCCTTGTATGAATGGAAAATGTTATATCACCTGGTTTTGCTGTTTCTAAGAATCGATGTCACTGCACTCCGGGCATACCCATAGGTGCTCAGTCTCTCTCATCAAATGGCGTAAGATATGAATGCTGATTGATGTAGCTCGCTGGTTGTACACTCTCCTGCTCCGTCCACTCATGCGCCCCACTCCACTCGAACATCGTTTAATGTCGAAACTTTGCAGTCTGTGGATTGCTGCTTCATCTATTGCGGTGTCCTCATCCAGCAGGGGGTCATTGGTTGATTTCAAAATGTCACTTCTATCCATCACTAATGTGCCCATGATGGGAGCGTGTGAAGCCAAGATGTCAGCTCTTTCATTGCCCTGAACTCCAGCATGAGCAGGACAGTAGATCCAGAACAACGCCTGGAGGTTTGAGGCCTCAATAGCAGCTATCCACTCGTACCTAAGCCATCCCTTCTGTACCTTCTGAAGTACGGCTTGCCCGTCTGTCACGATGACTGCCTCTGTTAAAGAATTGTCTATGTGAATGGCTGCTTCATCTATTGTGGTGTCCTCATCTAGCAGGCGGCCATTGATTGATTTCAAAATGGCACTAATCCTCTGCTGGTTTTGCTGCACGGAATTCCATATGTAAACGATTGTAGTGGAGCCGCGTAGCGCAGTGGTTAGCGCGCTGGCTTCGCATCTGAGTGGTCCTGGGTTCATTCCCCAGTTGAGGCTGTAAAGTTTTTTTTCAGACCGCAATGGCTCCCGGGTCGACCCAGCCTTAAATGGGTACCGGTTCAGTCCGGGAAGTAAAAGCGGCGAGGGAGAGGAGATGGCTACCGCCCTCATATAGCCAAGCCTATGAAATGTGAGATCGCTAACACCTCACACCCCTACGGCAGTAAAGCTATGGGATACTTTACTTTTACTTTACTAAACGATTGTGTGCAAATAGTTGTTAATTCACTAATTAGGTCACTAATGCCTGATGTTAAACTTCCCAATTAGGGAACTTTACTACAACTGCGGGCAAAAGTCAAGATGGATGACGAGACTCTGCGGTTTATACGACAGAGGAGGCCTAGGCTGCAGTGCAAGAGACGAACGCTGGATGGAGAAAGCAAGTCATATTTTATTAATCTTCAAGTTTTAAAATTATTGGAGTTTAAGACTTATTATTATGGATGTACGAGTTGAGTGGGGCGAATTGAAGAGATGGGCAGGGAATGTGAAGCTGGTTAGGGGTGCGTGAAGGGGTAGATCCTTTATTTGTTAAACGGATGTTGTGTCCTTCATATTGTACTGTTCGATTGATGAACAGATCTGATGTGCGGGTGTTGGTATGGCATGACTCTTTGGTTGGCAGCAACAGAGGGAGGCCCCAAACCTGATGAAACCTCTGTCCACTATAAAAACCAGAAACAGCTCCTGGAACAGATGGGATAACTGAAGACGTTCTTAAGGACTGGGGAGAAACTCTAACAGTTTAGCTGACCTGGCTGTTTAATAGATGCCTCGAATGTTCAGAAAAGGAGATACTGGACTTATATGGAACTACCGTACAATTTGCCTGCTACTGATAGTATACAAACAATTCTTTGCTAACAGAATCGAAAAGCAACTCCGTGAGCTCCTACCTCGAGAACTAGTGAAAGACTGTTATATCATCAGACTAGTCAGTCCAGAGACATGTTTAATTCGTCTTATCATTTCAGGAGACTGTCCTCTGTTGGTCAGTCCGGAGGCTGGTGTTGAAGTCATCAAGTCAGGCGGCTGTCCTCTGTTGGTCAGTCCGGAGACTGGTGTTGAAGTCATCATGTCAGGTGACTGTCCCCTGTTGGTCAGTCCGGAGGCTGGTGTTGAAGTCATCAAGTCAGGCGGCTGTCCTCTGTTGGTCAGTCCGGAGACTGGTGTTGAAGTCATCAAGTCAGGCGGCTGTCCTCTGTTGGTCAGTCCGGAGACTGGTGTTGAAGTCATCATGTCAGGTGACTGTCCCCTGTTGGTCAGTCCGGAGGCTGGTGTTGAAGTCATCATGTCAGGTGACTGTCCCCTGTTTGTCATTCCGGAGACTGGTGTTGAAGTCATCTTATAATTTCAGACGACTGTTAATCAGTCTGTAGACTGTGTGTGCGAGTATATGTGAGTGTGTGTGAGCGAACGAGTATATGTGAGTGTGTGTGTGAGCGAGTATATGTGAGTGTGTGTGTGAGCGAACGAGTATATGTGAGTGTGTGTGTGAGCGAGTATATGTGAGTGTGTGTGTGAGCGAGTATGTGTGTGTGTGTGTGTGTGAGCGAGTATATGTGAGTGTATGTGTGAGCGAGTATATGTGAGTGTGTGAGCGAGTATATGTGAGTGTGTGTGAGCGAGTATATGTGAGTGTGTGAGCGAGTATATGTGAGTGTGTGTGGGAGCGAGTATATGTGAGTGTGTGTGTGAGCGAGTATGTGTGTGTGTGTGTTTGTGTGAGCGAGTATATGTGAGTGTGTATGAGCGAGTATATGTGAGTGTGTGTGAGCGAGTATATGTGAGTCTGTGTGTGAGCGAGTATATGTGAGTGTGTGTGTGAGCGAGTATATGTGAGTGTGTGTGTGAGCGAGTATATGTGAGTGTGTGTGTGAGTGAGTGTGTGTGTGTGTGAGCGAGTATATTTGAGTGTGTGTGTGTGAGCGAGTATATGTGAGTGTGTGTGAGCGAGTATATATGTGTGTGTGTGTGTGAGCGAGTATATGTGAGTGTGTGTGTGATCGAGGATATGTGTGTGTGTGTGAGCGAGCATATGTGAGTGTGTGTGTGAGAACGAGTATATGTGAATGTGTGTGTGCGCGAGTATATGTGTGTGTGTGTGTGGGTGAATGAGTATATGTGAGTGTGTGTGTGTGTGAGCGAGTATATGTGAGTGTGTGTGTGAGCGAATATATGTGAGTGTGTGTGTGAGCGAGTATATGTGAGTGTGTGTGTGAGCGAGTATATGTGAGTGGGTGTGTGTGAGCGAGTATATGTGAGTGTGTGTGTGTGTGAGCGAGTATATGTGAGTGTGTGTGTGTGTGTGTGAGCGAGAGAGTATATGTGAGTGTGTGTGTGTGTGAGCGAGAGAGTATATGTGAGTGTGTGTGTGTGTGTGAGAGAGAGAGAGAGAGAGTATATGTGAATGTGTGTGTATGAGCGAGAATATGTGAGTGTGTGTGTGTGAGCGAGTATATGTGAGTGTGTGTGTGTGAGCGAGTATATTTGAGTGTGTGTGTGAGCGAGTAAATGTGAGTGTGTGTGTGTGTGAGCGAGTATATGTGAGTGTGTGTGTGGGTGAGCGTGTATATGTGTGTGTGTGTGTGTGTGTGAGCGAGTATATGTGATTGTGTGTGAGCGAGTATATGTGAGTGTGTGTGTGTGACAGAGTATATGTGACTGTGTGCGTGTGAGCGAGTATATGTGAGTGTGTGTGTGTGAGCAGGTATATGTGAGTGTGTGTGTGTGAGCAAGTATATGTGAGTGTGTGTGTGAGCGAGTATATGTGAGTGTGTGTGTGTGAGCGAGTATGTGTGAGTGTGTGTGTGAACGAGTATATGTGAGTGTGTGTGTGTGTTAGCGAGTATATTTGTGAGTGTGTGTGAGCGAGTATATGTGAGTGTGTTTATGTGAGCGAGTATATGTGAATGTGTGGGTGAGCGAGTATATGTGAGTGTGTGTGTGTGTGTTAGCGAGTATATGTGAGTGTGTGTGTGTGAGCGAGTATATGTGAGTGTGTGTGTGAGCGAGTATATGTGAGTGTGTGTGTGTGAGCGAGAATATGTGAGTGTGTGTGAGCGAGTATATGTGAGTGTGTGTGTGTGTGAGCGAGTATATGTGAGTGTGTGTGTGTGTGTGTGTGTGAGCTAGTATATGTGAGTGTGTGTGTGTGTGAGCGAGAATATGTGAGTGTGTGTGAGCGAGTATATGTGAGTGTGTGTGAGCGAGTATATGTGAGTGTGTGTATGTGAGCGAGTATATGTGAGTGTGTGTGTGTGAGCGAGTATATGTGAGTGTGTGTGAGCGAGTTTATGTGAGTGTGTGTGTGTGTGTGAGAGAGCGAGTATATGTGAGTGTGTGTGTGTGTGTGAGCGAGTATATGTGAGTGTGTGTGTGAGCGAGTAAATGTGAGTGTGTGTGTGTGAGCGAGTATATTTGAGTGTGTGTGTGAGCGAGTATATGTGAGTGTGTGTGTGTGAGCGAGTATATGTGTGTGTGTGTGTGAGCGAGTATATGTGAGTGTGTGTGTGGGTGAGCGTGTATATGTGTGTGTGTGTGTGAGCGAGTATATGTTATTGTGTGTGAGCGAGTATATGTGAGTGTGTGTGTGTGACAGAGTATATGTGACTGTGTGCGTGTGAGCGAGTATATGTGAGTGTGTGGGTGTGAGCAAGTATATGTGAGTGTGTGTGTGTGAGCAAGTATATGTGAGTGTGTGTGTGAGCGAGTATATGTGAGTGTGTTTGTGAGCGAGTATGTGTGAGTGTGTGTGTGAACGAGTATATGTGAGTGTGTGTGTGTGTTAGCGAGTATATATGTGAGTGTGTGTGAGCGAGTATATGTGAGTGTGTGTGTGAGCGAGTATATGTGAGTGTGTGTGTGTGAGCGAGAATATGTGAGTGTGTGTGAGCGAGTATATGTGAGTGTGTGTGTGTGAGCGAGAATATGTGAGTGTGTGTGAGCGAGTATATGTGAGTGTGTGTGTGTGAGCGAGTATATGTGAGTGTGTGTGTGTGTGTGTGTGTGTGTGAGCTAGTATATATGAGTGTGTGTGTGTGAGCGAGTATGTGTGTGTGTGTTTGTGTGAGCGAGTATATGTGAGTGTGTATGAGCGAGTATATGTGAGTGTGTGTGAGCGAGTATATGTGAGTCTGTGTGTGAGCGAGTATATGTGAGTGTGTGTGTGTGAGCGAGTATATGTGAGTGTGTGTGTGAGCGAGTATATGTGAGTGTGTGTGTGAGTGAGTGTGTGTGTGTGTGTGAGCGAGTATATTTGAGTGTGTGTGTGTGAGCGAGTATATGTGAGTGTGTGTGAGCGAGTATATATGTGTGTGTGTGTGTGAGCGAGTATATGTGAGTGTGTGTGTGATCGAGGATATGTGTGTGTGTGTGAGCGAGCATATGTGAGTGTGTGTGTGAGAACGAGTATATGTGAATGTGTGTGTGCGCGAGTATATGTGTGTGTGTGTGTGGGTGAATGAGTATATGTGAGTGTGTGTGTGTGTGAGCGAGTATATGTGAGTGTGTGTGTGAGCGAATATATGTGAGTGTGTGTGTGAGCGAGTATATGTGAGTGTGTGTGTGAGCGAGTATATGTGAGTGGGTGTGTGTGAGCGAGTATATGTGAGTGTGTGTGTGTGTGTGAGCGAGTATATGTGAGTGTGTGTGTGTGTGTGTGAGCGAGAGAGTATATGTGAGTGTGTGTGTGTGTGAGCGAGAGAGTATATGTGAGTGTGTGTGTGTGTGTGAGAGAGAGAGAGAGAGTATATGTGAATGTGTGTGTATGAGCGAGAATATGTGAGTGTGTGTGTGTGAGCGAGTATATGTGAGTGTGTGTGTGTGAGCGAGTATATTTGAGTGTGTGTGTGAGCGAGTAAATGTAAGTGTGTGTGTATGTGAGCGAGTATATGTGAGTGTGTGTGTGGGTGAGCGTGTATATGTGTGTGTGTGTGTGTGTGAGCGAGTATATGTGATTGTGTGTGAGCGAGTATATGTGAGTGTGTGTGTGTGACAGAGTATATGTGACTGTGTGCGTGTGAGCGAGTATATGTGAGTGTGTGTGTGTGAGCAAGTATATGTGAGTGTGTGTGTGTGAGCAAGTATATGTGAGTGTGTGTGTGAGCGAGTATATGTGAGTGTGTGTGTGTGAGCGAGTATGTGTGAGTGTGTGTGTGAACGAGTATATGTGAGTGTGTGTGTGTGTTAGCGAGTATATTTGTGAGTGTGTGTGAGCGAGTATATGTGAGTGTGTTTATGTGAGCGAGTATATGTGAATGTGTGGGTGAGCGAGTATATGTGAGTGTGTGTGTGTGTGTTAGCGAGTATATGTGAGTGTGTGTGTGTGAGCGAGTATATGTGAGTGTGTGTGTGAGCGAGTATATGTGAGTGTGTGTGTGTGAGCGAGAATATTTTAGTGTGTGTGAGCGAGTATATGTGAGTGTGTGTGTGTGTGAGCGAGTATATGTGAGTGTGTGTGTGTGTGTGTGTGTGTGAGCTAGTATATGTGAGTGTGTGTGTGTGTGAGCGAGAATATGTGAGTGTGTGTGAGCGAGTATATGTGAGTGTGTGTGAGCGAGTATATGTGAGTGTGTGTATGTGAGCGAGTATATGTGAGTGTGTGTGTGTGAGCGAGTATATGTGAGTGTGTGTGAGCGAGTTTATGTGAGTGTGTGTGTGTGTGTGAGAGAGCGAGTATATGTGAGTGTGTGTGTGTGTGTGAGCGAGTATATGTGAGTGTGTGTGTGAGCGAGTAAATGTGAGTGTGTGTGTGTGAGCGAGTATATTTGAGTGTGTGTGTGAGCGAGTATATGTGAGTGTGTGTGTGGGTGAGCGTGTATATGTGTGTGTGTGTGTGAGCGAGTATATGTTATTGTGTGTGAGCGAATATATGTGAGTGTGTGTGTGTGACAGAGTATATGTGACTGTGTGCGTGTGAGCGAGTATATGTGAGTGTGTGGGTGTGAGCAAGTATATGTGAGTGTGTGTGTGTGAGCAAGTATATGTGAGTGTGTGTGTGAGCGAGTATATGTGAGTGTGTTTGTGAGCGAGTATGTGTGAGTGTGTGTGTGAACGAGTATATGTGAGTGTGTGTGTGTGTTAGCGAGTATATATGTGAGTGTGTGTGAGCGAGTATATGTGAGTGTGTTTATGTGAGCGAGTATATGTGAGTGTGTGGGTGAGCGAGTATATGTGAGTGTGTGTGTGTGTTAGCGAGTATATGTGAGTGTGTGTGTGTGAGCGAGTATATGTGAGTGTGTGTGTGAGCGAGTATATGTGAGTGTGTGTGTGTGAGCGAGAATATGTGAGTGTGTGTGAGCGAGTATATGTGAGTGTGTGTGTGTGAGCGAGTATATGTGAGTGTGTGTGTGTGTGTGTGTGTGTGAGCTAGTATATGTGAGTGTGTGTGTGTGTGAGCGAGAATATGTGAGTGTGTGTGAGCGAGTATATGTGAGTGTGTGTGAGCGAGTATATGTGAGTGTGTGTGTGTGTATGTGAGCGAGTATATGTGAGTGTGTGTGTGTGAGCGAGTATATGTGAGTGTGTGAGCGAGTTTATGTGAGTGTGTGTGAGCGAGTATATGTGAGTGTGTGTGTGTGTATGTGAGCGAGTATATGTGAGTGTGTGTGTGTGAGCGAGTATATGTGAGTGTGTGTGAGCGAGTATATGTGAGTGTGTGAGCGAGTATATGTGAGTGTGTGAGCGAGTATATGTGAGTGTGTGAGCGAGTATATGTGAGAGTGTGTGAGTGTGAGTGAGTGTATGTGTGTGTGGGAGCGAGTGAGTGTATGTGTGTGTGTGTGAGTGAGTGAGCGTGTGTGTGTGAGCGAGCGAGTGTGTATGTGTGTGTGTGAGCGAGTGTGTGTGAGTGTGTGAGCGAGTGTGTGTGAGTGTGTGAGCGAGTGTGTGTGAGTGTGTGAGCGAGTGTATGTGTGTGAGTGTGTACGAGTTTCTATGTATGAGAAAACGAGCCACCAGAAAGAAGAATATGCACAGCGGCTCCTCCAATGTGTGCAGACTCTGCCGTGCCAGGATTTTACTTGACAGTCATACGAGACCACATCTCGCAGCATAATATTGATGCTGTCGCCATCCTCGTCTGCTAAGGGGGCAACTACTACCCCACACAACATTATTCTCCTAACAAACGAATCCACACAAGGGACACAACTCATGAATAACTTTACTGATGTTTTGTCACTAGGTAGTCGCGCTTCGTGTATGAGGCGCCGGATGGGAAGCATGGACGCCAAACGACCATCGAGAGACGTATTGGATTTGTTATCTGGTATATCATCATTTTTTGTCCTTATCAATGATCGTATGAGATTGTTATTGCCACTAGATTTTTTTAAATTATTATTTTGGTATGAACAGCCTGAAGAAATTTTGGCAGAGCACCAACAAAATTATAAAAGTAAAAGTCCTGAGAGCCTGTGTTTTTCCTGTGGCAGTTTATGGCTGTGAATCATGGACGATTACCAAAACTTCTAGACAAAGAGACTTTGAGTCAAAATGTTACAGAAAGATCCTCAGAATACACTGGACAGAGAAAAAGACAAATGTAGACATTCGGCAAGAGTTGAGCATAGAGGAGAACTGGTTTATCAATTCCATTTTGGCTAGAAAATGCAAATACTTTGGTCACATCAAGAGACACCGTGGTCTTGAGAGGACGGTGATGGAAGGTATGGTGCCAGGCAAAAGAGGAAGGGGTAGACCAAGAAGACGATGGCACCAAGATATCCAGGACTGTCTGGGCATGACTGTGGCGGAGGCTGGAGTTTTGGCAAGGTAACAAGTTTCTTTCAGAGAGACTGTGATGGGAGCGACGTTCTATAAAGGACATGCTACATGATGATAGTTTTGGTATGTACTTCTATATGTATAATGACGTTTTTTGTTTGTTTAATAGAAGGACTCTACGGAATAGGGCGGTTCTGTAGATCGGTCACCATTACGATACAACGTGGGGTCCGGCAGCGTGGTACGATACAACGTGGGGTCTGTAAGGGTGGTACGATACAACGTGGGGTCCGTCAGGGTGGTACGGTACAACGTAGAGTCTGTCAGGGTGTTATTATACAACGTGGGGTCTGTCAGGGTGGTATTATACAACGTGGGGTCTGTCAGAGTGGTACGGTACAACGTGGGGTCCTGCAGGGCGGTACGATACAACGTGGGGTCCGTCAGCGTGGTACGGTACAACGTAGGGTCTGTCAGGGTGGTACGGTACGACATGGGGTCTGTCAGGGCGGTATTATACAATGTGGGGTCCGTCAGGGTGGTACGGTACAACGTGGGGTCCGTCAGGGTGGTACGGTACAACGTGGGGTCTTTCAGGGTGGTACGGTACAACGTAGGGTCCGTCAGGGTGGTACGATACAACGATAAACGTGGAGGGAGGGAGGATAGGGGTATAAACATGGAGGGAGGGAGGATAGGGGTATAAACATGGGGGGAGGGGGAGGATAAAGGTATAAACATGGAGGGAGGGAGGGATAGGGGTATAAACAGGGAGGGAGGATAGGGGTATAAACAGGGGGGGGAGGATAGAGGTAAAAACAGGGAGGGAGGATAGGGGTCTAAACAGGGGGGGAGGATAAGGGTATAAACAGGGGGGGAGGATAGAGGTATAAACAGGGGGGGAGGATAAGGGTATAAACAGGGAGATAGGACAGGGGTATAAACAGGGAGGGAGGATAGGGGTATAAACAGGGGGGGAGGATAGAGGTATAAACAGGGAGGGAGGATAGGGGTATAAACAGGGAGGGAGGATAGGGGTATAAACAGGGGGGGGAGGATAAGGGTATAAACAGGGAGATAGGATAGGGGTATAAACAGGGGGGGAGGATAGGGTTATAAACAGGGAGATAGGATAGGGGTATAAACAGGGGGGGAGGATAGGGGAATAAACAGGGAGGGAGGGAGGGATAGGGGTATAAACATGGAGGGTGGAGGATGCGGGTATAAACATGGAGGGGGAAGGATAGAGGTATAAACATGGACTCATCCGAGGTTCACTGAATGTCATCCACGAGGTCCAAGAATCGGAGAAAAGCCTGAACGAGCTCAGCAGAGCAAGATTCCAGTTGGCCTACAAATCACAGGAACGAAAACCCAGTCCATGCTCAACACCTTCTGCCCAAATGGAGATATCCACCTCGGAGATTGTCCTGTCAAAAACGTACATTTGTATATCTGCTTGGGCCAAGAGATCACGGACTTATATATAATCAATCGGATATCTCGCGAAGGATAACAGCGGACTGGCTCAGCTTCAACTGTATCAAACCCATACTACGGGATCAAGATGCTGAGCAGCGCATGAGCTGCAGTGGTCAGCGGCGACCCATAGCTGACTGCTAGCGTCAGGGCCAGCGAACCAGAGCTGCCAAGACCCTTCTACACCTCCACGCGGTGATCCTGGATAACAGGCTGAAGCAGGGCAGACTGGCTAAGGAGAAGGGATCGAAGAGGGAATGCTAACCCGGTACTCAAAAAATGCTTTAGAGATTTGAGGAGGCAGACTCCACTTCAAATAACTATGTCCAACAATCACTCTTATGTAACTAACACGCGTGCTGAGGAAGGGCTTTGATTGCACTTTGAACCATCATAGGTACATCCAGCCGCATCCAAGCTCTGGTTAATTGCCCTCATGTTGCCTAAAATGACTTAGTCTGGTTGAAAGGGGTGTGCCTCCGCCAGTAGAATACAGGGAGACGAACCTTTTACCACCCAAAAAAAATGTATGAGGATCTATAGATTTCCAATTATTGAGAAACTTAACAGCAATTACAGGCAGAACACTAGAAGACTCACACATTGGTTTGAGGTTATAACTTAACTTAACATCCTTAAACTGGTCTGTATGTCAGACGAGCGGCTCCCAAAGAAGCTTCTCTACGGCGAGCTGAGAGAGGGATGGCGCGAGAGAGGGCGCCCAAAGAAACGTTTTAAAGACGGTCTGAAGGACTTACTGAAAAGTTGCCAGATAGACATCGACACCTGGGAATGTCTTGCGCAAAACATATCTGACTGGAGAAGCGCAGTTAAATCGGGTGTAGCTACCGGTGAAGATGACCATGTTGTGAAAGCCCAGAACAGACGCGAGACGCGAAAATCCCGAGCAGAGGGAACACCATCCCCTTCTACAAACCTCGTGTGCCCGATATGTAGCAGATGTTTTCGTGCTCGCATTAACCTGTTCAGCCACATGCGCACCCACACCCAACAGGGAAATCTGTGACAAGGATGATGTCGGCGGTCTTCATCGACAACGATGGACAGCTATTATTATTATTAGAAGACCCTGCAGAGTCTGTATACAACCAGTTATGACGGAGATGTGTAGGACCATCCTCACTTTTGTGTGTGCACATGGGTCAAATAATAACTGAAGCAAAACCAGAGGAAAAACCACAAAGGACAAGCTCCTTTTTGCAGATGATCAAGGCATCTTCTTTCATTCAGATGAACAAAACCTCCAAAAACATTTGAATGACGTTAACAATGCCTGTGATTATTACACGAGAGTCTATGAAAACCAGCAGAATAGAGAAAACACTAAATATTCAGGTTAAAAAAAAAAACAGTTGTTAAAAAAATCAGAGAATTCAAATACCTGTGCAGTGTGTTCACACAAGATCGAAGGCTGGATAGAGAGGTGGAATCAATAACACAGAAAGCTAATGTGGTTTTCAATCAGCTCTCACCAGTGCTAAGACACAAACACATTTCAATGAAGATAAAGAGACAGCTGGTAAACAGTTGTTTTTTTTTTGGTTATACCAAGTGTCAGACATGGACTTTCACCAAAGCACAAGAAAGAAGGATCATGGTATGAGAAAGGTGGTCGGGGTCACAAGGATGGACAGAGTATGAATCGAAGTGATCAGACAGAAGGTGGGTTCAACACCATGCATGGGATACATGGAGAGGCAGAGAATAAAATGGTTTGAACACCTGACAATAATGCAACCAAGGTTACCAGATATCTGGGAGGGAGATAAGAGAAAGATGGAGTCAGAGAGACATTGAAGAAACTCAGAATGACAACAACATCGGCGAATTAATTTTAGCACATGATAGAAAAACCACCTCCCCCTGACATAAGATAGAAGAGGATTCATTTGCCTTTCAATTTCTTTGCTGGTTATATTGATTCAATAACGGTGAATTGTTTCAGACATGTGTCCACAAACAAATACAATGATAGATAGCCCGCTCAGGTGCCAAGAGCCCATCGTTTAAATGGTCCATTGACACAATGAAAAGCATAGTCCCAGGCTTCACACAGTGAGAATGATATCTTTCTGATTTGACCTAACAAACTGGTACATGGACGCTACTAGACAGGGCAATGATGAAGAAGGCTATTTCTAATTCTTGATTTCAATGTCTGCTTTAACCCTTTGCAGTGTGGTTTAATTTGTATATTCTTGTTCTAAGAATATGTAAAGTGTTAAGACAAATCTTATCCATTAGGCCAGACTGTAAAGTGTTAAGACAAATCTTATCCATTAGGCCAGACTGTAAAGTGTTAAGACAAATCTTATCCATTTGGCCAGACTGTAAAGTGTTAAGACAAATCTTATCCATTTGGTCAGGTCATCCTGTAATCGGTGAGGTCGTTGGGGCACACATGAAGACATCCTCACAACCCCACGCCACCCGTCTCTAACAGCGGCCGCTGCATGTGCCTCTTCTGGTCGGAGATTGGTCCATTCTTTTATGTTGTCCTTCGATCTCTTTTTTGGGCCGGCCTCATCATTGTCTGCTTTGCACCTTTCCGTGGAGGATTGTATTTGCAAGACCATTTGATCTCGATATGTGACCGTACCAAGCGAGTTTCCTTCTTTTGACAATTGCCAAGAGGTCTTCAAAAGGCCCTATTGCTGTTATAATTCTATCTCCTATTTCCTAATTTGTAACTCGATCTTTAAACGTGACCTTTAAAAGTCTTCGGAAACAACTGATCTCCAAGGCCTGTATCCTTTGCTGAAGGTCAGCTGTAACTGTCCATGTCTCACAAGCATAGAGGAATATTGACAGGACCAGTGTACGCATTAATCTGTAAAGTGTTAAAACAAATCTTATCCATTAGTCTGGACTGTAAAGGGTTAAGACAAATCTAATCATTTAAACCGAGCTGTAAAGCATTAATAAACTATTTAGCCATTAGGCTGGACTGTAAAGGGTTAAGACAAATCTAATCATTTAAACCGAGCTGTAAAGCATTAATAAACTATTTAGCCATTAGGCTGGACTGTAAAGGGTTAAGAAAAATCTAATCATTTAAACCGAGCTGTAAAGCGTTAATAAACTATTTAACCATTAGTCTGGACTGTAAAGGGTTAAGACAAATCTAATCATTTAAACCGAGCTGTAAAGCATTAATAAACTATTTAGCCATTAGGCTGGACTGTAAAGGGTTAAGACAAATCTAATCATTTAAACCGAGCTGTAAAGCATTAATAAACTATTTAGCCATTAGGCTGGACTGTAAAGGGTTAAGACAAATCTAATCATTTAAACCGAGCTGTAAAGCATTAAAAAACTATTTAGCCATTAGGCTGGACTGTAAAGGGTTAAGACAAATCTAATCATTTAAACCGAGCTGTAAAGCATTAAGAAACTATTTAGCCATTAGGCTGGACTGTAAAGGGTTAAGACAAATCCGTTAGTAAAGATCAGTCCCATGTCAACAATTGTTGTCGGAGATGAGGCTAACCCTTCATGCACTAAGCCGCAGCCTATATGAGGCGGGATGGCCAGTTCCCTTCCTTTGCTGTTTCTACTTTCCCACTTAAATGTCAGGTACCCATTTATAAGGGAGCCGCGTAGCGCTGTAGTTAGCGTGCTGGCTTTGCATCTGAGTGGTCCCTGGGTTCATTGCCCAGTTGATGTTTTTTTCAGACTGCAACGGCTCCCGGGTTAACCAAGCCTTAAATGGGTAGCTGTTCAGTCCGAGAAGTAATAGTGGCGAAGGAGAGGAGATGGCTACCCCCTTCATATAGCTGAGCCTTTGAAATGTGAGATCGCTAACACCTCACACCCCTATGGCAGTAATACTATGGGTTGCTTTACCCATTTACAGCTGGATCGTACCAGGAACAAATCACACCCTGATTTCTTTATGTTCGTCCATGATTTCAAACCCTGCCGCGCTGTAATCCCAGCCAACTAGGCCTTTAGGCTGAACTGTAAATGGTTAAGAGCTATTGAGCGAGAACATCCCTTGCAAGGCAGGTCACAAGTCTAAATAGAGTCCTTCTTCTTCTTCTTCTTCTTATTCTTCTTCATCGTACACAGTCAGACGTCAACCTTTATTTTTTCGAAAAAAGCAGCGGTCATCCTGAGGCTGTCGACACTGCCATAGAGCTTGTCTAGTGTTGCCACTGGTGATGGCCACATCTGCTTTCTCTGATCCTCGTATGTTGGGCAGTTTTGCAGCAGATGTTCAGCGGTCATTTTCCCTGAACCACACGTGCATTCGTCAGTGCCACCTATCTTCAATTTATTGAATAGGTGGTACCTCAGTCTATTGTGGCCTGTGTGGAGTCTGAAGACCACGACCTGCTCTCTTCTGTTCAACTGGTAATAGGCATCGTTTTTTGTGTAGCCAGTATGTTCTGTTTCCCATTTGGTCATGTATCTGGCTCTAATAAGCCGTTTTGACTCTTCGTATGTCATACTAGGATCTGGTTGTGGTAGTCTTGCACCTTGTTTTGCCAGTCTGTCTGCCTCCTCGTTGCCTTGAATGTTACAGTGAGATGGAACCCACTGTACCAGTACTCTTTTTGGTGCGGACTGCTGGCATAGTTGACAGAGTATTGCTCTTAGATCGTTGAGTTCAGTATTTTTCTGGCTTTCTAGTGCTGTGACTACGGCCAGGGCATCTGTAAGCAGGACTATATGGCTTTCATTTCTTTTACCTGTCACCATTTCTTCCACTGCAGCCATCAGTGCCTCTGCCTCCGCTCTGAAATTGCTTGAGTATTTTCCAGTTGATACTGACAGTGTTGTTTTTCTACCATTTGGTAGGCTCAGGAATACCCCTGCCCCTCCGTTCTGTGTTGTGTTTGTTACAGAGCCGTCGGTGTATGCTTTTTTTTAATACCCGGTAGATTTTCTACCACCTCTGGAAATATATGCTGCTTCCAGGTAGGTTTGCGTACAGTAGGGATGGGCTTTGGTGTTGTTAATGCGTTCATAGGGTCTTCGTTAATCTTTGCTTTGGCTATTTCTGCAAAGTTTCTCCGCTTTAGTTTCCCATTTCTAAAGTTATTTAGTCTCTTATGCATTTGATGGTCTGTCAGTCTTCTGAGTTTCTCTGCTTGCTGCTGGGCTTTGCAGTCTCTTCTGTCGGTCATGGATTGCAGATTTGTAATCTTTTCCAGTTCTACAATTGGCATTGACTTCATGCCTCCTGTTATAACTCTCATAGCTTGGTTTTGGAGTTTATAAATAGGGTCAAACAGGTGACAGTTTAGCGCGGTGAAAAGGCTTTCGAGGCCTGGCCTGATCGTTTATAACCCTGTTATATGTGCCCGTGGCGGACTGCACATGTGGAAGGCTTCAAAGCATTTCTGATTACTCTGCAGAATTGTCCAAGTCTTAGAACCACGCAGTCAGATGTTTTCCCAAATAGTTCCTCATACCTTGTTTTTGCTTTTTATAGAACATATTTTTTTTTTCACTATTTTTTCTGTTGTACTGCAGTTCTGTCTAAATTCAAATTATTTAACATGAACTATGATTGTCTACATTTGCTGGGTTTTTTTTTATTTATTATTTTTCAAAAGCCTTGTTAATATTAATTAATTATTAATTTACTTTACTATGATTGTCTAAGTTGATATTAAAGTTGTCATTTCCTATGATTGTCAACCTCTGCTTTTAAAGTTATCGTTTGCTACGATTGTTCACATGTTGATATTAAAGTTATTGTGGCTGTCTACCTTTGTTGATATTAAAGTTATAGTTTGTTATGCCTTCCTATAGGATGTGTTGAGGAGGGACGAGTCGGCATTGTTGAACTTAGTGTTGACAAGGCAACAGATGACATGACAGATGAAGACTACAGTAAGGTCGGAGATTGGGACGGAACGAGGAAAGCATCACGTATGCATGAGGCGATCGCAAATAGATGTGTTTGTGTCTACTAGGCTGGGGGGACACGAGTTGACCAAATAGATGTGTTTGTGTCTACTAGGCTGGGGGGACACGAGTTGACCAAATAGATGTGTTTGTGTCTACTAGGCTGGGGGGACACGAGTTGACCAAATAGATGTGTTTGTGTCTACTAGGCTGGGGGGACACGAGTTGACCAAATAGATGTGTTTGTGTCTACTAGGCTGGGGGGACACGAGTTGACCAAATAGATGTGTTTGTGTCTACTAGGCTGGGGGGACACGAGTTGACCAAATAGATGTGTTTGTGTCTACTAGGCTGGTGGGACACGAGTTGACCAAATAGATGTGTTTGTGTCTACTAGGATGGTGGGACACGAGTTGACCAAATAGATGTGTTTGTGTCTACTAGGCTGGGGGGACACGAGTTGACCAAATAGATGTGTTTGTGTCTACTAGGCTGGGGGGACAAGAGTTGACCAAATAGATGTGTTTGTGTCTACTAGGCTGCTGGCACACGAGTTGACCAAATAGATGTCTAAGTGTCTACTAGGCTGGGGGGACACGAGTTGACCAAATAGATGTGTTTGTGTCTACTAGGCTAGGGGGACACGAGTTGACCAAATAGATGTGTTTGTGTCTACTAGGCTGGGGGGGACACGAGTTGACCAAATAGATGTGTTTGTGTCTACTAGGCTGGGGGGACACGAGTTGACCAAATAGATGTGTTTGTGTCTACTAGGCTGGGGGGACACGAGTTGACCAAATAGATGTGTTTGTGTCTACTAGGCTGGGGGGACACGAGTTGACCAAATAGATGTGTTTGTGTCTACTAGGCTGGGGGGACACGAGTTGACCAAATAGATGTGTTTGTGTCTACTAGGCTGGGGGGACACGAGTTGACCAAATAGATGTGTTTGTGTCTACTAGGCTGGGGGGACACGAGTTGACCAAATAGATGTGTTTGTGTCTACTAGGCTGGGGGGACACGAGTTGACCAAATAGATGTGTTTGTGTCTACTAGGCTGGGGGGACACGAGTTGGCCAAATAGATGTGTTTGTGTCTACTAGGCTGGTGGGACACGAATTGACCAAATAGATGTGTTTGTGTCTACTAGGCTGGGGGGACAAGAGTTGACCAAATAGATGTGTTTGTGTCTACTAGGCTGCTGGCACACGAGTTGACCAATTAGATGTCTAAGTGTCTACTAGGCTGGGGGGACACGAGTTGACCAAATAGATGTGTTTGTGTCTACTAGGCTGGGGGGACATGAGTTGACCAAATAGATGTGTTTGTGTCTACTAGGCTGGGGGGACACGAGTTGACCAAATAGATGTGTTTGTGTCTACTAGGCTGGGGGGACACGAGTTGACCAAATAGATGTGTTTGTGTCTACTAGGCTGGTGGGACACGAGTTGACCAAATAGATGTGTTTGTGTCTACTAGGCTGGTGGGACACGAGTTGACCAAATAGATGTGTTTGTGTCTACTAGGCTGGGGGGACAAGAGTTGACCAAATAGATGTGTTTGTGTCTACTAGGCTGCTGGCACACGAGTTGACCAAATAGATGTCTAAGTGTCTACTAGGCTGGGGGGACACGAGTTGACCAAATAGATGTGTTTGTGTCTACTAGGCTGGGGGGACACGAGTTGACCAAATAGATGTGTTTGTGTCTACTAGGCTGGGGGGGACACGAGTTGACCAAATAGATATGTTTGTGTCTACTAGGCTGGGGGGACACGAGTTGACCAAATAGATGTGTTTGTGTCTACTAGGCTGGGGGGACACGAGTTGACCAAATAGATGTGTTTGTGTCTACTAGGCTCGGGGGACACGAGTTTACCAAATAGATGTGTTTGTGTCTACTAGGCTGGGGGGATACGAGTTGACCAAATAGATGTGTTTGTGTCTACTAGGCTGGGGCGACACGAGTTGACCAAATAGATGTGTTTGTGTCTACTAGGCTGGGGGGACACGAGTTGACCAAATAGATGTGTTTGTGTCTACTAGGATGGTGGGACACGAGTTGACCAAATAGATGTGTTTGTGTCTACTAGGCTGGGGGGACACGAGTTGACGAAATAGATGTGTTTGTGTCTACTAGGCTGGTGGGACACGAGTTGACCAAATAGATGTGTTTGTGTCTACTAGGCTGGTGGGACACGAGTTGACCAAATAGATGTGTTTGTGTCTACTAGGCTGGGGGGACAAGAGTTGACCAAAGAGATGTGTTTGTGTCTACTAGGATGGTGGGACACGAGTTGACCAAATATATGTGTTTGTGTCTACTAGGCTGTTGGGACAGGAATTGACCAAATAGATGTGTTTGTGTCTACTAGGCTGGGGGGACACGAGTTGACCAAATAGATGTGTTTGTGTCTACTAGGCTGGTGGGACACGAGTTTACCAAATAGGTGTGTTTGTGTCTACTAGGCTGGGGGGACACGAGTTGACCAAATAGATGTGTTTGTGTCTACTAGGCTGGGGGGACACGAGTTGACCAAATAGATGTGTTTGTGTCTACTAGGCTGGGGGGACACGAGTTGACCAAATAGATGTGTTTGTGTCTACTAGGATGGTGGGACACGAGTTGACCAAATAGATGTGTTTGTGTCTACTAGGCTGGTGGGACAAGAGTTGACCAAATAGATGTGTTTGTGTCTACTAGGCTGGTGGGACACGAGTTGACCAAATAGATGTGTTTGTGTCTACTAGGCTGGTGGGACACTTGGAGAGTTGATCAAATAGATGTGTTTGTGTCTACTAGGCTGGTGGGACACTTGGAGAGTTGATCAAATAGATGTGTTTGTGTCTACTAGGCTGGGGGGACACGAGTTGACCAAATAGATGTGTTTGTGTCTACTAGGATGGTGGGACAAGAGTTGACCAAATAGATGTGTTTGTGTCTACTAGGCTGGTGGGACACGAGTTGAGCAAATAGATGTGTTTGTGTCTACTAGGCTGGTGGGACACGAGTTGAGCAAATAGATGTGTTTGTGTCTACTAGGATGGTGGGACACGAGTTGACCAAATAGATGTGTTTGTGTCTACTAGGCTGGTGGGACACGAGTTGACCAAATAGATGTGTTTGTGTCTACTAGGCTGGTGGGACACGAGTTGACCAAATAGATGTGTTTGTGTCTACTAGGCTGGGGGGACACGAGTTGACCAAATAGATGTGTTTGTGTCTACTAGGCTGGTGGGACACGAGTTGACCAAATAGATGTGTTCGTGTCTACTAGGCTGGTGGGACAAGAATTGACCAAATAGATGTGTTTGTGTCTACTAGGCTGGTGGGACAAGAGTTGACCAAATAGATGTGTTTGTGTCACCTAGGATGGTGGGACACGAGTTGACCAAATAGATGTGTTTGTGTCTACTAGGATGGTGCGACACGAGTTGACCAAATAGATGTGTTTGTGTCTACTAGGCTGGGGGGACAAGAGTTGACCAAATAGATGTGTTTGTGTCTACTAGGCTGCTGGCACACGAGTTGACCAAATAGATGTCTAAGTGTCTACTAGGCTGGGGGGACACGAGTTGACCAAATAGATGTGTTTGTGTCTACTAGGCTGAGGGGACACGAGTTGACCAAATAGATGTGTTTGTGTCTACTAGGCTGGGGGGGACACGAGTTGACCAAATAGATATGTTTGTGTCTACTAGGCTGGGGGGACACGAGTTGACCAAATAGATGTGTTTGTGTCTACTAGGCTGGGGGGACACGAGTTGACCAAATAGATGTGTTTGTGTCTACTAGGCTGGGGGGACACGAGTTTACCAAATAGATGTGTTTGTGTCTACTAGGCTGGGGGGATACGAGTTGACCAAATAGATGTGTTTGTGTCTACTAGGCTGGGGCGACACGAGTTGACCAAATAGATGTGTTTGTGTCTACTAGGCTGGGGGGACACGAGTTGACCAAATAGATGTGTTTGTGTCTACTAGGCTGGGGGGACACGAGTTGACCAAATAGATGTGTTTGTGTCTACTAGGCTGGGGGGACACGAGTTGACGAAATAGATGTGTTTGTGTCTACTAGGCTGGGGGGACACGAGTTGATCAAATAGATGTGTTTGTGTCTACTAGGCTGGTGGGACACGAGTTGACCAAATAGATGTGTTTGTGTCTACTAGGCTGGGGGGACAAGAGTTGACCAAATAGATGTGTTTGTGTCTACTAGGCTGGTGGGACACGAGTTTACCAAATAGGTGTGTTTGTGTCTACTAGGCTGGGGGGACACGAGTTGACCAAATAGATGTGTTTGTGTCTACTAGGCTGGGGGGACACGAGTTGACCAAATAGATGTGTTTGTGTCTACTAGGCTCGGGGGACACGAGTTTACCAAATAGATGTGTTTGTGTCTACTAGGCTGGGGGGATACGAGTTGACCAAATAGATGTGTTTGTGTCTACTAGGCTGGGGCGACACGAGTTGACCAAATAGATGTGTTTGTGTCTACTAGGCTGGGGGGACACGAGTTGACCAAATAGATGTGTTTGTGTCTACTAGGATGGTGGGACACGAGTTGACCAAATAGATGTGTTTGTGTCTACTAGGCTGGGGGGACACGAGTTGACGAAATAGATGTGTTTGTGTCTACTAGGCTGGTGGGACACGAGTTGACCAAATAGATGTGTTTGTGTCTACTAGGCTGGTGGGACACGAGTTGACCAAATAGATGTGTTTGTGTCTACTAGGCTGGGGGGACAAGAGTTGACCAAAGAGATGTGTTTGTGTCTACTAGGATGGTGGGACACGAGTTGACCAAATATATGTGTTTGTGTCTACTAGGCTGTTGGGACAGGAGTTGACCAAATAGATGTGTTTGTGTCTACTAGGCTGGGGGGACACGAGTTGACCAAATAGATGTGTTTGTGTCTACTAGGCTGGTGGGACACGAGTTTACCAAATAGGTGTGTTTGTGTCTACTAGGCTGGGGGGACACGAGTTGACCAAATAGATGTGTTTGTGTCTACTAGGATGGTGGGACACGAGTTGACCAAATAGATGTGTTTGTGTCTACTAGGCTGGTGGGACAAGAGTTGACCAAATAGATGTGTTTGTGTCTACTAGGCTGGTGGGACACGAGTTGACCAAATAGATGTGTTTGTGTCTACTAGGCTGGTGGGACACTTGGAGAGTTGATCAAATAGATGTGTTTGTGTCTACTAGGCTGGTGGGACACTTGGAGAGTTGATCAAATAGATGTGTTTGTGTCTACTAGGCTGGGGGGACACGAGTTGACCAAATAGATGTGTTTGTGTCTACTAGGATGGTGGGACAAGAGTTGACCAAATAGATGTGTTTGTGTCTACTAGGCTGGTGGGACACGAGTTGAGCAAATAGATGTGTTTGTGTCTACTAGGCTGGTGGGACACGAGTTGAGCAAATAGATGTGTTTGTGTCTACTAGGATGGTGGGACACGAGTTGACCAAATAGATGTGTTTGTGTCTACTAGGCTGGTGGGACAGGAGTTGACCAAATAGATGTGTTTGTGTCTACTAGGCTGGTGGGACACGAGTTGACCAAATAGATGTGTTTGTGTCTACTAGGCTGGGGGGACACGAGTTGACCAAATAGATGTGTTTGTGTCTACTAGGCTGGTGGGACACGAGTTGACCAAATAGATGTGTTCGTGTCTACTAGGCTGGTGGGACAAGAATTGACCAAATAGATGTGTTTGTGTCTACTAAACTGGTGGGACAAGAGTTGACCAAATAGATGTGTTTGTGTCACCTAGGATGGTGGGACACGAGTTGACCAAATAGATGTGTTTGTGTCTACTAGGATGGTGCGACACGAGTTGACCAAATAGATGTGTTTGTGTCTACTAGGCTGGGGGGACAAGAGTTGACCAAATAGATGTGTTTGTGTCTACTAGGCTGCTGGCACACGAGTTGACCAAATAGATGTCTAAGTGTCTACTAGGCTGGGGGGACACGAGTTGACCAAATAGATGTGTTTGTGTCTACTAGGCTGAGGGGACACGAGTTGACCAAATAGATGTGTTTGTGTCTACTAGGCTGGGGGGGACACGAGTTGACCAAATAGATATGTTTGTGTCTACTAGGCTGGGGGGACACGAGTTGACCAAATAGATGTGTTTGTGTCTACTAGGCTGGGGGGACACGAGTTGACCAAATAGATGTGTTTGTGTCTACTAGGCTGGGGGGACACGAGTTTACCAAATAGATGTGTTTGTGTCTACTAGGCTGGGGGGATACGAGTTGACCAAATAGATGTGTTTGTGTCTACTAGGCTGGGGCGACACGAGTTGACCAAATAGATGTGTTTGTGTCTACTAGGCTGGGGGGACACGAGTTGACCAAATAGATGTGTTTGTGTCTACTAGGCTGGGGGGACACGAGTTGACCAAATAGATGTGTTTGTGTCTACTAGGCTGGGGGGACACGAGTTGACGAAATAGATGTGTTTGTGTCTACTAGGCTGGGGGGACACGAGTTGATCAAATAGATGTGTTTGTGTCTACTAGGCTGGTGGGACACGAGTTGACCAAATAGATGTGTTTGTGTCTACTAGGCTGGGGGGACAAGAGTTGACCAAATAGATGTGTTTGTGTCTACTAGGCTGGTGGGACACGAGTTTACCAAATAGGTGTGTTTGTGTCTACTAGGCTGGGGGGACACGAGTTGACCAAATAGATGTGTTTGTGTCTACTAGGCTGGGGGGACACGAGTTGACCAAATAGATGTGTTTGTGTCTACTAGGCTGGGGGGACACGAGTTGACCAAATAGATGTGTTTGTGTCTACTAGGATGGTGGGACACGAGTTGACCAAATAGATGTGTTTGTGTCTACTAGGCTGGTGGGACAAGAGTTGACCAAATAGATGTGTTTGTGTCTACTAGGCTGGTGGGACACGAGTTGACCAAATAGATGTGTTTGTGTCTACTAGGCTGGTGGGACACTTGGAGAGTTGATCAAATAGATGTGTTTGTGTCTACTAGGCTGGTGGGACACTTGGAGAGTTGATCAAATAGATGTGTTTGTGTCTACTAGGCTGGGGGGACACGAGTTGACCAAATAGATGTGTTTGTGTCTACTAGGATGGTGGGACAAGAGTTGACCAAATAGATGTGTTTGTGTCTACTAGGCTGGTGGGACACGAGTTGAGCAAATAGATGTGTTTGTGTCTACTAGGCTGGTGGGACACGAGTTGAGCAAATAGATGTGTTTGTGTCTACTAGGATGGTGGGACACGAGTTGACCAAATAGATGTGTTTGTGTCTACTAGGCTGGTGGGACAGGAGTTGACCAAATAGATGTGTTTGTGTCTACTAGGCTGGTGGGACACGAGTTGACCAAATAGATGTGTTTGTGTCTACTAGGCTGGGGGGACACGAGTTGACCAAATAGATGTGTTTGTGTCTACTAGGCTGGTGGGACACGAGTTGACCAAATAGATGTGTTCGTGTCTACTAGGCTGGTGGGACAAGAATTGACCAAATAGATGTGTTTGTGTCTACTAGGCTGGTGGGACAAGAGTTGACCAAATAGATGTGTTTGTGTCACCTAGGATGGTGGGACACGAGTTGACCAAATAGATGTGTTTGTGTCTACTAGGATGGTGCGACACGAGTTGACCAAATAGATGTGTTTGTGTCTACTAGGCTGGGGGGACAAGAGTTGACCAAATAGATGTGTTTGTGTCTACTAGGCTGCTGGCACACGAGTTGACCAAATAGATGTCTAAGTGTCTACTAGGCTGGGGGGACACGAGTTGACCAAATAGATGTGTTTGTGTCTACTAGGCTGAGGGGACACGAGTTGACCAAATAGATGTGTTTGTGTCTACTAGGCTGGGGGGGGCACGAGTTGACCAAATAGATATGTTTGTGTCTACTAGGCTGGGGGGACACGAGTTGACCAAATAGATGTGTTTGTGTCTACTAGGCTGGGGGGACACGAGTTGACCAAATAGATGTGTTTGTGTCTACTAGGCTGGGGGGACACGAGTTTACCAAATAGATGTGTTTGTGTCTACTAGGCTGGGGGGATACGAGTTGACCAAATAGATGTGTTTGTGTCTACTAGGCTGGGGCGACACGAGTTGACCAAATAGATGTGTTTGTGTCTACTAGGCTGGGGGGACACGAGTTGACCAAATAGATGTGTTTGTGTCTACTAGGCTGGGGGGACACGAGTTGACCAAATAGATGTGTTTGTGTCTACTAGGCTGGGGGGACACGAGTTGACGAAATAGATGTGTTTGTGTCTACTAGGCTGGGGGGACACGAGTTGATCAAATAGATGTGTTTGTGTCTACTAGGCTGGTGGGACACGAGTTGACCAAATAGATGTGTTTGTGTCTACTAGGCTGGGGGGACAAGAGTTGACCAAAGAGATGTGTTTGTGTCTACTAGGCTGCTGGCACACGAGTTGACCAAATAGATGTCTAAGTGTCTACTAGGCTGGGGGGACACGAGTTGACCAAATAGATGTGTTTGTGTCTACTAGGCTGGGGGGACACGAGTTGACCAAATAGATGTGTTTGTGTCTACTAGGATGGTGGGACACGAGTTGACCAAATAGATGTGTTTGTGTCTACTAGGCTGGTGGGACAAGAGTTGACCAAATAGATGTGTTTGTGTCTACTAGGCTGGTGGGACACGAGTTGACCAAATAGATGTGTTTGTGTCTACTAGGCTGGTGGGACACTTGGAGAGTTGATCAAATAGATGTGTTTGTGTCTACTAGGCTGGTGGGACACTTGGAGAGTTGATCAAATAGATGTGTTTGTGTCTACTAGGCTGGGGGGACACGAGTTGACCAAATAGATGTGTTTGTGTCTACTAGGATGGTGGGACAAGAGTTGACCAAATAGATGTGTTTGTGTCTACTAGGCTGGTGGGACACGAGTTGAGCAAATAGATGTGTTTGTGTCTACTAGGCTGGTGGGACACGAGTTGAGCAAATAGATGTGTTTGTGTCTACTAGGATGGTGGGACACGAGTTGACCAAATAGATGTGTTTGTGTCTACTAGGCTGGTGGGACAGGAGTTGACCAAATAGATGTGTTTGTGTCTACTAGGCTGGTGGGACACGAGTTGACCAAATAGATGTGTTTGTGTCTACTAGGCTGGGGGGACACGAGTTGACCAAATAGATGTGTTTGTGTCTACTAGGCTGGTGGGACACGAGTTGACCAAATAGATGTGTTCGTGTCTACTAGGCTGGTGGGACAAGAATTGACCAAATAGATGTGTTTGTGTCTACTAGGCTGGTGGGACAAGAGTTGACCAAATAGATGTGTTTGTGTCACCTAGGATGGTGGGACACGAGTTGACCAAATAGATGTGTTTGTGTCTACTAGGATGGTGCGACACGAGTTGACCAAATAGATGTGTTTGTGTCTACTAGGCTGGGGGGACAAGAGTTGACCAAATAGATGTGTTTGTGTCTACTAGGCTGCTGGCACACGAGTTGACCAAATAGATGTCTAAGTGTCTACTAGGCTGGGGGGACACGAGTTGACCAAATAGATGTGTTTGTGTCTACTAGGCTGAGGGGACACGAGTTGACCAAATAGATGTGTTTGTGTCTACTAGGCTGGGGGGGACACGAGTTGACCAAATAGATATGTTTGTGTCTACTAGGCTGGGGGGACACGAGTTGACCAAATAGATGTGTTTGTGTCTACTAGGCTGGGGGGACACGAGTTGACCAAATAGATGTGTTTGTGTCTACTAGGCTGGGGGGACACGAGTTTACCAAATAGATGTGTTTGTGTCTACTAGGCTGGGGGGATACGAGTTGACCAAATAGATGTGTTTGTGTCTACTAGGCTGGGGCGACACGAGTTGACCAAATAGATGTGTTTGTGTCTACTAGGCTGGGGGGACACGAGTTGACCAAATAGATGTGTTTGTGTCTACTAGGCTGGGGGGACACGAGTTGACCAAATAGATGTGTTTGTGTCTACTAGGCTGGGGGGACACGAGTTGACGAAATAGATGTGTTTGTGTCTACTAGGCTGGGGGGACACGAGTTGATCAAATAGATGTGTTTGTGTCTACTAGGCTGGTGGGACACGAGTTGACCAAATAGATGTGTTTGTGTCTACTAGGCTGGGGGGACAAGAGTTGACCAAAGAGATGTGTTTGTGTCTACTAGGCTGCTGGCACACGAGTTGACCAAATAGATGTCTAAGTGTCTACTAGGCTGGGGGGACACGAGTTGACCAAATAGATGTGTTTGTGTCTACTAGGCTGGGGGGACACGAGTTGACCAAATAGATGTGTTTGTGTCTGCTAGGCTGGGGGGGACACGAGTTGACCAAATAGGTGTGTTTGTGTCTACTAGGCTGGGGGGACACGAGTTGACCAAATAGATGTGTTTGTGTCTACTAGGCTGGGGGGACACGAGTTGACCAAATAGATGTGTTTGTGTCTACTAGGCTGGGGGGACACGAGTTGACCAAATAGATGTGTTTGTGTCTACTAGGCTGGTGGGACACGAGTTGACCAAATAGATGTGTTTGTGTCTACTAGGCTGGGGGGACACGAGTTGACCAAATAGATGTGTTTGTGTCTACTAGGCTGGGGGGACACGAGTTGACCAAATAGATGTGTTTGTGTCTACTAGGCTGGGGGGACACGATTTGACCAAATAGATGTGTTTGTGTCTACTAGGCTGGGGGGACACGAGTTGTCCAAATAGATGTGTTTGTGTCTACTAGGATGGTGGGACACGAGTTGACCAAATAGATGTGTTTGTGTCTACTAGGCCGGGGGGGGACACGAGTTGACCAAATAGATGTGTTTGTGTCTACTAGGCTGGGGGGACACGAGTTGATCAAATAGATGTGTTTGTGTCTACTAGGCTGGTGGGACACGAGTTGACCAAATAGATGTGTTTGTGTCTACTAGGCTGGGGGGACACGAGTTGACCAAAGAGATGTGTTTGTGTCTACTAGGATGGTGGGACACGAGTTGACCAAATATATGTGTTTGTGTCTACTAGGCTGTTGGGACAGGAGTTGACCAAATAGATGTGTTTGTGTCTACTAGGCTGGTGGGACACGAGTTGACCAAATAGATGTGTTTGTGTCTACTAGGCTGGTGGGACACGAGTTGACCAAATAGATGTGTTTGTGTCTACTAGGCTGGTGGGACACGAGTTGACCAAATAGATGTGTTTGTGTCTACTAGGTTGGGGGGACACGAGTTGACCAAATAGATGTGTTTGTGTCTACTAGGCTGGTGGGACACGAGTTGACCAAATAGATGTGTTTGTGTCTACTAGGCTGGTGGGACACGAGTTGACCAAATAGATGTGTTTGTGTCTACTAGGCTGGTGGGACAAGAGTTGACCAAATAGATGTGTTTGTGTCTACTAGGCTGGTGGGACACGAGTTGACCAAATAGATGTGTTTGTGTCTACTAGGCTGGTGGGACACTTGGAGAGTTGATCAAATAGATGTGTTTGTGTCTACTAGGCTGGTGGGACACTTGGAGAGTTGATCAAATAGATGTGTTTGTGTCTACTAGGCTGGGGGGACACGAGTTGACCATATAGATGTGTTTGTGTCTACTAGGCTGGTGGGAAACGAGTTGACCAAATAGATGTGTTTGTGTCTACTAGGCTGCTGGGACACGAGTTGACCAAATAGATGTCTAAGTGTCTACTAGGCTGGGGGGACACGAGTTGACCAAATAGATGTGTTTGTGTCTACTAGGCTGGGGGGACACGAGTTGACCAAATAGATGTGTTTGTGTCTACTAGGCTGGTGGGACACGAGTTGACCAAATAGATGTGTTTGTGTCTACTAGGCTGGTGGGACAAGAGTTGACCAAATAGATGTGTTTGTGTCTACTAGGCTGCTGGCACACGAGTTGACCAAATAGATGTGTTTGTGTCTACTAGGATGGTGGGACACGAGTTGACCAAATAGATGTGTTTGTTTCTACTAGGCTGGTGGGACAAGAGTTGACCAAATAGATGTGTTTGTGTCTACTAGGCTGCTGGCACACGAGTTGACCAAATAGATGTGTTTGTGTCTACTAGGCTGGTGGGACAAGAGTATACCAAATAGATGTGTTTGTGTCTACTAGGCTGCTGGCACACGAGTTGACCAAATAGATGTGTTTGTGTCTACTAGGCTGGTGGGACAGGAGTTGACCAAATAGATGTGTTTGTGTCTACTAGGCTGGTGGGACACGAGTTGACCAAATAGATGTGTTTGTGTCTACTAGGCTGGGGGGACACGAGTTGACCAAATAGATGTGTTTGTGTCTACTAGGCTGGTGGGACACGAGTTGACCAAATAGATGTGTTCGTGTCTACTAGGCTGGTGGGACAAGAATTGACCAAATAGATGTGTTTGTGTCTACTAGACTGGTGGGACAAGAGTTGACCAAATAGATGTGTTTGTGTCACCTAGGATGGTGGGACACGAGTTGACCAAATAGATGTGTTTGTGTCTACTAGGATGGTGCGACACGAGTTGACCAAATAGATGTGTTTGTGTCTACTAGGCTGGTTGGACACGAGTTGACCAAATAGATGTGTTTGTGTCTACTAGGCTGGTGGGACACGAGTTGACAAAATAGATGTGTTTGTGTCTACTAGGCTGGTGGGACACGAGTTGACCAAATAGATGTGTTTGTGTCTACTAGGCTGGTGGGACACGAGTTGACCAAATAGATGTCTAAGTGTCTACTAGGCTGGGGGGACACGAGTTGACCAAATAGATGTGTTTGTGTCTACTAGGCTGGTGGGACACTTGGAGAGTTGATCAAATAGATGAGTTTGTGTCTTCTAGGCTGGTGGGACACTTGGAGAGTTGATCAAATAGATGTGTTTGTGTCTACTAGGCTGGGGGGACACGAGTTGACCAAAAAGATGTGTTTGTGTCTACTAGGCTGGTGGGAAACGAGTTGACCAAATAGATGTGTTTGTGTCTACTAGGCTGGTGGGACACGAGTTGACCAAATAGATGTGTTTGTGTCTACTAGGCTGGGGGGACACGAGTTGACCAAATAGATGTGTTTGTGTCTACTAGGCTGGGGGGACAAGAGTTGACCAAATAGATGTGTTTGTGTCTACTAGGCTGCTGGCACACGAGTTGACCAAATAGATGTCTAAGTGTCTACTAGGCTGGGGGGACACGAGTTGACCAAATAGATGTGTTTGTGTCTACTAGGCTGGGGAGACACGAGTTGACCAAATAGATGTGTTTGTATCCACTATGCTGGGGGGACACGAGTTGACCAAATAGATGTGTTTGTGTCTACTAGGCTGGGGGGACACGAGTTGACCAAATAGATGTGTTTGTGTCTACTAGGCTGGGGGGACACGAGTTGACCAAATAGATGTGTTTGTGTCTACTAGGCTGGGGGGACACGAGTTGACCAAATAGATGTGTTTGTGTCTACTAGGCTGGGGGGACAAGAGTTGACCAAATAGATGTGTTTGTGTCTACTAGGCTGGGGGGACACGAGTTGACCAAATAGATGTGTTTGTGTCTACTAGGCTGGTGGGAAACGAGTTGACCAAATAGATGTTTTTGTGTCTACTAGGCTGGTGGGACACGAGTTGACCAAATAGATGTCTAAGTGTCTACTAGGCTGGGGGGAAACGAGTTGACCAAATAGATGTGTTTGTGTCTACTAGGCTGGTGGGACACAGTTGACCAAATAGATGTGTTTGTGTCTACTAGGCTGGTGGGACACGAGTTGACCAAATAGATGTGTTTGTTTCTACTAGGCTGGTGGGACATGAGTTGACCAAATAGATGTGTTTGTGTCTACTAGGCTGGTGGGACAAGAGTTGACCAAATAGATGTGTTTGTGTCTACTAGGCTGCTGGCACACGAGTTGACCAAATAGATGTGTTTGTGTCTACTAGGCTGGTGGGACACGAGTTGACCAAATAGATGTGTTTGTGTCTACTAGGCTGGTGGGACACGAGTTGACCAAATAGATGTGTTTGTGTCTACTAGGCTGGGGGGACACGAGTTGACCAAATAGATGTGTTTGTGTCTACTAGGCTGGTGGGACACGAGTTGACCAAATAGATGTGTTCGTGTCTACTAGGCTGGTGGGACAAGAGTTGACCAAATAGATGTGTTTGTGTCTACTAGACTGGTGGGACAAGAGTTGACCAAATAGATGTGTTTGTGTCTACTAGGATGGTCGGACACGAGTTGACCAAATAGATGTGTTTGTGTCTACTAGGATGGTGCGACACGAGTTGACCAAATAGATGTGTTTGTGTCTACTAGGCTGGTGGGACACGAGTTGACCAAATAGATGTGTTTGTGTCTACTAGGCTGGTGGGACACGAGTTGACCAAATAGATGTGTTTGTATCTACTAGGCTGGTGGGACACGAGTTGACCAAATAGATGTGTTTGTGTCTACTAGGCTGGTGGGACACGAGTTGACCAAATAGATGTATAAGTGTCTACTAGGCTGGGGGGACACGAATTGACCAAATAGATGTGTTTGTGTCTACTAGGCTGGTGGGACACTTGGAGAGTTGATCAAATAGATGTGTTTGTGTCTACTAGGCTGGTGGGACACTTGGAGAGTTGATCAAATAGATGTGTTTGTGTCTACTAGGCTGGGGGGGCACGAGTTGACCAAAAAGATGTGTTTGTGTCTACTAGGCTGGTGGGAAACGAGTTGACCAAATAGATGTGTTTGTGTCTACTAGGCTGGTGGGACACGAGTTGACCAAATAGATGTGTTTGTGTCTACTAGGCTGGGGGGACACGAGTTGACCAAATAGATGTGTTTGTGTCTACTAGGCTGGGGGGACAAGAGTTGACCAAATAGATGTGTTTGTGTCTACTAGGCTGCTGGCACACGAGTTGACCAAATAGATGTCTAAGTGTCTACTAGGCTGGGGGGACACGAGTTGACCAAATAGATGTGTTTGTGTCTACTAGGCTGGGGAGACACGAGTTGACCAAATAGATGTGTTTGTGTCTACTATGCTGGGGGGACACAAGTTGACCAAATAGATGTGTTTGTGTCTACTAGGCTGCGGGGACACGAGTTGACCAAATAGATGTGTTTGTGTCTACTAGGCTGGGGGGACACGAGTTGACCAAATAGATGTGTTTGTGTCTACTAGGCTGGGGGGACACGAGTTGACCAAATAGATGTGTTTGTGTCTACTAGGCTGGGGGGACACGAGTTGACCAAATAGATGTGTTTGTGTCTACTAGGCTGGGGGGACACGAGTTGACCAAATAGATGTGTTTGTGTCTACTAGGCTGGGGGAACACGAGTTGGCCAAATAGATGTGTTTATGTCTACTAGGCTGGTGGGACACGAGTTGACCAAATAGATGTGTTTGTGTCTACTAGGCTGGGGGGACAAGAGTTGACCAAATAGATGTGGTTGTGTCTACTAGGCTGCTGGCACACGAGTTGACCAAATAGATGTCTAAGTGTCTACTAGGCTGGGGGGACACGAGTTGACCAAATAGATGTGTTTGTGTCTACTAGGCTGGGAGGACACGAGTTGACCAAATATATGTGTTTGTGTCTACTAGGCTGGGGGGGGGGACACGAGTTGACCAAATAGATGTGTTTGTGTCTACTAGGCTGGGGGGACACGAGTTGACCAAATAGATGTGTTTGTGTCTACTAGGCTGGTGGGACACGAGTTGACCAAATAGATCTGTTTGTGTCTACTAGGCTGGTGGGACACGAGTTGACCAAATAGATGTGTTTGTGTCTACTAGGCTGGGGGGACAAGAGTTGACCAAATAGATGTGTTTGTGTCTACTAGGCTGCTGGCACACGAGTTGACCAAATAGATGTCTAAGTGTCTACTAGGCTGGGGGGACACGAGTTGAACAAATAGATGTGTTTGTGTCTACTAGGCTGGGGGGACACGAGTTGACCAAATAGATGTGTTTGTGTCTACTAGGATGGTCGGACACGAGTTGACCAAATAGATGTGTTTGTGTCTACTAGGATGGTGCGACACGAGTTGACCAAATAGATGTGTTTGTGTCTACTAGGCTGGTGGGACACGAGTTGACCAAATAGATGTGTTTGTGTCTACTAGGCTGGTGGGACACGAGTTGACCAAATAGATGTGTTTGTATCTACTAGGCTGGTGGGACACGAGTTGACCAAATAGATGTGTTTGTGTCTACTAGGCTGGTGGGACACGAGTTGACCTAATAGATGTCTAAGTGTCTACTAGGCTGGGGGGACACGAATTGACCAAATAGATGTGTTTGTGTCTACTAGGCTGGTGGGACACTTGGAGAGTTGATCAAATAGATGTGTTTGTGTCTACTAGGCTGGTGGGACACTTGGAGAGTTGATCAAATAGATGTGTTTGTGTCTACTAGGCTGGGGGGACACGAGTTGACCAAAAAGATGTGTTTGTGTCTACTAGGCTGGTGGGAAACGAGTTGACCAAATAGATGTGTTTGTGTCTACTAGGCTGGTGGGACACGAGTTGACCAAATAGATGTGTTTGTGTCTACTAGGCTGGGGGGACACGAGTTGACCAAATAGATGTGTTTGTGTCTACTAGGCTGGGGGGACAAGAGTTGACCAAATAGATGTGTTTGTGTCTACTAGGCTGCTGGCACACGAGTTGACCAAATAGATGTCTAAGTGTCTACTAGGCTGGGGGGACACGAGTTGACCAAATAGATGTGTTTGTGTCTACTAGGCTGGGGAGACACGAGTTGACCAAATAGATGTGTTTGTGTCTACTATGCTGGGGGGACACAAGTTGACCAAATAGATGTGTTTGTGTCTACTAGGCTGGGGGGACACGAGTTGACCAAATAGATGTGTTTGTGTCTACTAGGCTGGGGGGACACGAGTTGATCAAATAGATGTGTTTGTGTCTACTAGGCTGGGGGGACACGAGTTGACCAAATAGATGTGTTTGTGTCTACTAGGCTGGGGGGACACGAGTTGACCAAATAGATGTGTTTGTGTCTTCTAGGCTGGGGGGACACGAGTTGACCAAATAGATGTGTTTGTGTCTACTAGGCTGGGGGGACACGAGTTGGCCAAATAGATGTGTTTGTGTCTACTAGGCTGGTGGGACACGAGTTGACCAAATAGATGTGTTTGTGTCTACTAGGCTGGGGGGACAAGAGTTGACCAAATAGATGTGGTTGTGTCTACTAGGCTGCTGGCACACGAGTTGACCAAATAGATGTCTAAGTGTCTACTAGGCTGGGGGGACACGAGTTGACCAAATAGATGTGTTTGTGTCTACTAGGCTGGGAGGACACGAGTTGACCAAATATATGTGTTTGTGTCTACTAGGCTGGGGGGGGGGGGGACACGAGTTGACCAAATAGATGTGTTTGTGTCTACTAGGCTGGGGGGACTCGAGTTGACCAAATAGATGTGTTTGTGTCTACTAGGCTGGTGGGACACGAGTTGACCAAATAGATCTGTTTGTGTCTACTAGGCTGGGGGGACACGAGTTGACCAAATAGATGTGTTTGTGTCTACTAGGCTGGGGGGACAAGAGTTGACCAAATAGATGTGTTTGTGTCTACTAGGCTGCTGGCACACGAGTTGACCAAATAGATGTCTAAGTGTCTACTAGGCTGGGGGGACACGAGTTGACCAAATAGATGTGTTTGTGTCTACTAGGCTGGGGGGACACGAGTTGACCAAATAGATGTGTTTGTGTCTATTAGGCTGGGGGGGACACGAGTTGACCAAATAGATGTGTTTGTGTCTACTAGGCTGGGGGGACACGAGTGGACCAAATAGATGTGTTTGTGTCTACTAGGCTGGGGGGACACGAGTTTACCAAATAGATGTGTTTGTGTCTACTAGGCTGGGGGGACACGAGTTGACCAAATAGATGTGTTTGTGTCTACTAGGCTGGGGGGATACGAGCTGACCAAATAGATGTGTTTGTGTCTACTAGGCTGGGGGGACACGAGTTGACCAAAAAGATGTGTTTGTGTCTACTAGGCTGGGGGGACACGAGTTGACCAAATAGATGTGTTTGTGTCTACTAGGCTGGAGGGACACGAGTTGACCAAATAGATGTGTTTGTGTCTATTAGGCTGGGGGGACACGAGTTGACCAAATAGATGTCTAAGTGTCTACTAGGCAGGGGGGACACGAGTTGACCAAATAGATGTGTTTGTGTCTACTAGGCTGGGGGGACACGAGTTGACCAAATAGATGTGTTTGTGTCTGCTAGGCTGGGGGGGACACGAGTTGACCAAATAGATGTGTTTGTGTCTACTAGGCTGGGGGAACACGAGTTGACCAAATAGATGTGTTTGTGTCTACTAGGCTGGGGGGACACGAGTTGACCAAATAGATGTGTTTGTGTCTACTAGGCTGGGGGGACACGAGTTGACCAAATAGATGTGTTTGTGTCTACTAGGATGGTGGGACACTAGTTGACCAAATAGATGTGTTTGTGTCTACTAGGATGGTGGGACACGAGTTGACCAAATAGATGTGTTTGTGTCTACTAGGCTGGGGGGACACGAGTTGACCAAATAGATGTGTTTGTGTCTACTAGGCTGGGGGGACACGAGTTGACCAAATAGATGTGTTTGTGTCTACTAGGCTGGGGGGACACGAGTTGTCCAAATAGATGTGTTTGTGTCTACTAGGATGGTGGGACACGAGTTGACCAAATAGATGTGTTTGTGTCTACTAGGCTGGGGGGACACGAGTTGACCAAATAGATGTGTTTGTGTCTACTAGGCTGGGGGGACACGAGTTGACCAAATAGATGTGTTTGTGTCTACTAGGCTGGAGGGACACGAGTTGACCAAATAGATGTGTTTGTGTCTACTAGGATGGTGGGACACGAGTTGACCAAATAGATGTGTTTGTGTCTATTAGGCTGGGGGGACACGCGTTGATCAAATAGATGTGTTTGTGTCTCCTAGGCTGGTGGGACACGAGTTGACCAAATAGATGTGTTTGTGTCTACTAGGCTGGTGGGACACGAGTTGACCAAATAGATGTGTTTGTGTCTACTAGGGTGGGGGGCCACGAGTTGACCAAATAGATGTGTTTGTGTCTACTAGGATGGTGGGACACGAGTTGACCAAATAGATGTGTTTGTGTCTACTAGGCTGGTGGGACACGAGTTAACCAAATAGATGTGTTTGTTTCTACTAGGCTGGGGGGACACGAGTTGACCAAATAGATGTGTTTGTGTCTACTAGGCTGGTGGGACACGAGTTGACCAAATAGATGTGTTTGTGTCTACTAGGCTGGTGGGAAACGAGTTGACCAAATAGATGTGTTTGTGTCTACTAGGCTGGGGGGACACGAGTTGACCAAATAGATGTGTTTGTGTCTACTAGGCTGGTGGGACACGAGTTGACCAAATAGATGTGTTTGTGTCTACTAGGCTGGTGGGACACGAGTTGACCAAATAGATGTGTTTGTGTCTACTAGGCTGGTGGGACAAGAGTTGACCAAATAGATGTGTTTGTGTCTACTAGGCTGGTGGGACACGAGTTGACCAAATAGATGTGTTTGTTTCTACTAGGCTGGTGGGACAAGAGTTGACCAAATAGATGTGTTGGTGTCTACTAGGCTGGTGGGACAAGAGTTGACCAAATAGATGTGTTTGTGTCTACTAGGCTGCTGGCACACGAGTTGACCAAATAGATGTGTTTGTGTCTACTAGGCTGGGGGGACACGAGTTGACCAAATAGATGTGTTTGTGTCTACTAGGCTGGTGGGACACGAGTTGACCAAATAGATGTGTTTGTGTCTACTAGGCTGGGGGGACACGAGTTGACCAAATAGATGTGTTTGTGTCTACTAGGCTGGGGGGACAAGAGTTGACCAAATAGATGTGTTTGTGTCTACTAGGCTGCAGGCACACGAGTTGACCAAATAGATGTCTAAGTGTCTACTAGGCTGGGGGGACACGAGTTGACCAAATAGATGTGTTTGTGTCTACTAGGCTGGGGAGACACGAGTTGACCAAATAGATGTGTTTGTGTCTACTATGCTGGGGGGACACGAGTTGACCAAATAGATGTGTTTGTGTCTACTAGGCTGGGGGGACACGAGTTGACCAAATAGATGTGTTTGTGTCTACTAGACTGGGGGGACACGAGTTGACCAAATAGATGTGTTTGTGTCTACTAGGCTGGGGGGACACGAGTTGACCAAATACATGTGTTTGTGTCTACTAGGCTGGGGGGACACGAGTTGACCAAATAGATGTGTTTGTGTCTACTAGGCTGGGGGGACACGAGTTGACCAAATAGATGTGTTTGTGTCTACTAGGCTGGGGGGACACGAGTTGGCCAAATAGATGTGTTTGTGTCTACTAGGCTGGTGGGACACGAGTTGACCAAATAGATGTGTTTGTGTCTACTAGGCTGGGGGGACAAGAGTTGACCAAATAGATGTGGTTGTGTCTACTAGGCTGCTGGCACACGAGTTGACCAAATAGATGTCTAAGTGTCTACTAGGCTGGGGGGACACGAGTTGACCAAATAGATGTGTTTGTGTCTATTAGGCTGGGAGGACACGAGTTGACCAAATATATGTGTTTGTGTCTACTAGGCTGGAGGGGGGACACGAGTTGACCAAATAGATGTGTTTGTGTCTACTAGGCTGGGGGGACACGAGTTGACCAAATAGATGTGTTTGTGTCTACTAGGCTGGTGGGACACGAGTTGACCAAATAGATCTGTTTGTGTCTACTAGGCTGGTGGGACACGAGTTGACCAAATAGATGTGTTTGTGTCTACTAGGCTGGGGGGACAAGAGTTGACCAAATAGAAGTGTTTGTGTCTACTAGGCTGCTGGCACACGAGTTGACCAAATAGATGTCTAAGTGTCTACTAGGCTGGGGGGACACGAGTTGACCAAATAGATGTGTTTGTGTCTACTAGGCTGGGGGGACACGAGTTGACCAAATAGATGTGTTTGTGTCTACTAGGCTGGGGGGGACACGAGTTGACCAAATAGACGTGTTTGTGTCTACTAGGCTGGGGGGACACGAGTGGACCAAATAGATGTGTTTGTGTCTACTAGGCTGGGGGGACACGAGTTTACCAAATAGATGTGTTTGTGTCTACTAGGCTGGGGGGACACGAGTTGACCAAATAGATGTGTTTGTGTCTACTAGGCTGGGGGGATACGAGTTGACCAAATAGATGTGTTTGTGTCTACTAGGCTGGGGGGACACGAGTTGACCAAATAGATGTGTTTGTGTCTACTAGGCTGGGGGGACACGAGTTGACCAAATAGATGTGTTTGTGTCTACTAGGCTGGGGGGACACGAGTTGACCAAATAGATGTGTTTGTGTCTATTAGGCTGGGGGGACACGAGTTGACCAAATAGATGTCTAAGTGTCTACTAGGCAGGGGGGACACGAGTTGACCAAATAGATGTGTTTGTGTCTACTAGGCTGGGGGGACACGAGTTGACCAAATAGATGTGTTTGTGTCTGCTAGGCTGGGGGGGACACGAGTTGACCAAATAGATGTGTTTGTGTCTACTAGGCTGGGGGAACACGAGTTGACCAAATAGATGTGTTTGTGTCTACTAGGCTGGGGGGACACGAGTTGACCAAATAGATGTGTTTGTGTCTACTAGGCTGGGGGGACACGAGTTGACCAAATAGATGTGTTTGTGTCTACTAGGATGGTGGGACACTAGTTGACCAAATAGATGTGTTTGTGTCTACTAGGATGGTGGGACACGAGTTGACCAAATAGATGTGTTTGTGTCTACTAGGCTGGGGGGACACGAGTTGACCAAATAGATGTGTTTGTGTCTACTAGGCTGGGGGGACACGAGTTGACCAAATAGATGTGTTTGTGTCTACTAGGCTGGGGGGACACGAGTTGTCCAAATAGATGTGTTTGTGTCTACTAGGATGGTGGGACACGAGTTGACCAAATAGATGTGTTTGTGTCTACTAGGCTATGGGGACACGAGTTGACCAAATAGATGTGTTTGTGTCTACTAGGCTGGGGGGACACGAGTTGACCAAATAGATGTGTTTGTGTCTACTAGGCTGGAGGGACACGAGTTGACCAAATAGATGTGTTTGTGTCTACTAGGATGGTGGGACACGAGTTGACCAAATAGATGTGTTTGTGTCTATTAGGCTGGGGGGACACGCGTTGACCAAATAGATGTGTTTGTGTCTCCTAGGCTGGTGGTACACGAGTTGACCAAATAGATGTGTTTGTGTCTACTAGGCTGGTGGGACACGAGTTGACCAAATAGATGTGTTTGTGTCTACTAGGGTGGGGGGACACGAGTTGACCAAATAGATGTGTTTGTGTCTACTAGGATGGTGGGACACGAGTTGACCAAATAGATGTGTTTGTGTCTACTAGGCTGGTGGGACACGAGTTAACCAAATAGATGTGTTTGTTTCTACTAGGCTGGGGGGACACGAGTTGACCATATAGATGTGTTTGTGTCTACTAGGCTGGTGGGACAGGAGTTGACCAAATAGATGTGTTTGTGTCTACTAGGCTGGTGGGACACGAGTTGACCAAATAGATGTGTTTGTGTCTACTAGGCTGGTGGGACACGAGTTGACCAAATAGATGTGTTTGTGTCTACTAGGCTGGTGGGACACGAGTTGACCAAATAGATGTGTTTGTGTCTACTAGGCTGGGGGGACACGAGTTGACCAAATAGATGTGTTTGTGTCTACTAGGCTGGTGGGACACGAGTTGACCAAATAGATGTGTTTGTGTCTACTAGGCTGGTGGGACACGAGTTGACCAAATAGATGTGTTTGTGTCTACTAGGCTGGTGGGACAAGAGTTGACCAAATAGATGTGTTTGTGTCTACTAGGCTGGTGGGACACGAGTTGACCAAATAGATGTGTTTGTTTCTACTAGGCTGGTGGGACAAGAGTTGACCAAATAGATGTGTTTGTGTCTACTAGGCTGGTGGGACACGAGTTGACCAAATAGATGTGTTTGTTTCTACTAGGCTGGTGGGACACGAGTTGACCAAATAGATGTGTTTGTGTCTACTAGGCTGGTGGGACACGAGTTGAGCAAATAGATGTGTTTGTGTCTACTAGGCTGGTGGGACAAGAGTTGACCAAATAGATGTGTTTGTGTCTACTAGGCTGCTGGCACACGAGTTGACCAAATAGATGTGTTTGTGTCTACTAGGCTGGTGGGACACGAGTTGACCAAATAGATGTGTTTGTGTCTACTAGGCTAGGGGGACACGAGTTGACCAAATAGATGTGTTTGTGTCTACTAGGCTGGGGGGACACGAGTTGACCAAATAGATGTGTTTGTGTCTACTAGGCTGGGGGGACACGAGTTGACCAAATAGATGTGTTTGTGTCTATTAGGCTGGGGGGACACGAGTTGACCAAATAGATGTCTAAGTGTCTACTAGGCTGGGGGGACACGAGTTGACCAAATAGATGTGTTTGTGTCTACTAGGCTGGGGAGACACGAGTTGACCAAATAGATGTGTTTGTGTCTACTGGGCTGGGGGGGACACGAGTTGACCAAATAGATGTGTTTGTGTCTACTAGGCTGGGGGGACACGAGTTGACCAAATAGATGTGTTTGTGTCTACTAGGCTGGGGGGACACGAGTTGACCAAATAGATGTGTTTGTGTCTACTAGGCTGGGGGTACACGAGTTGACCAAATAGATGTGTTTGTGTCTACTAGGATGGTGGGACACGAGTTGACCAAATAGATGTGTTTGTGTCTACTAGGCTGGGGGGACACGAGTTGACCAAATAGATGTGTTTGTGTCTACTAGGCTGGGGGGACACGAGTTGACCAAATAGATGTGTTTGTGTCTACTAGGCTGGGGGGACACGAGTTGACCAAATAGATGTCTTTGTGTCTACTAGGCTGGGGGGACACGAGTTGTCCAAATAGATGTGTTTGTGTCTACTAGGATGGTGGGACACGAGTTGACCAAATAGATGTGTTTGTGTCTACTAGGCTGGGGGGACACGAGTTGACCAAATAGATGTGTTTGTGTCTACTAGGCTGGGGGGACACCAGTTGACCAAATAGATGTGTTTGTGTCTACTAGGCTGGGGGGACACGAGTTGACCAAATAGATGTGTTTGTGTCTATTAGGCTGGGGGGACACGAGTTTATCAAATAGATGTGTTTGCGTCTACTAGGCTGGTGGGACACGAGTTGACCAAATAGATGTGTTTGTGTCTACTAGGCTGGTGGGACACGAGTTAACCAAATAGATGTGTTTGTTTCTACTAGGCTGGGGGGACACGAGTTGACCAAATAGATGTGTTTGTGTCTACTAGGCTGGTGGGACACGAGTTGACCAAATAGATGTGTTTGTGTCTACTAGGCTGGGGGGACACGAGTTGACCAAATAGATGTGTTTGTGTCTACTAGGATGGTGGGACACGAGTTGACCAAATAGATGTGTTTGTGTCTACTAGGCTGGTGGGACACGAGTTGACCAAATAGATGTGTTTGTTTCTACTAGGCTGGGGGGACACGAGTTGACCAAATAGATGTGTTTGTGTCTACTAGGATGGTGGGACACGAGTTGACCAAATATATGTGTTTGTGTCTACTAGGCTGGTGGGACACGAGTTGACCAAATAGATGTGTTTGTGTCTACTAGGCTGGTGGGACACGAGTTGACCAAATAGATGTGTTTGTGTCTACTAGGCTGGTGGGACACGAGTTGACCAAATAGATGTGTTTGTGTCTACTAGGCTTGGGGGACACGAGTTGACCAAATAGATGTGTTTGTGTCTACTAGGCTGGTGGGACAAGAGTTGACCAAATAGATGTGTTTGTGTCTACTAGGCTGGTGGGACACGAGTTGACCAAATAGATGTGTTTGTGTCTACTAGGCTGGTGGGACAAGAGTTGACCAAATAGATGTGTTTGTGTCTACTAGGCTGGTGGGACACGAGTTGAGCAAATAGATGTGTTTGTTTCTACTAGGCTGGTGGGACAAGAGTTGACCAAATAGATGTGTTTGTGTCTACTAGGCTGGTGGGACACGAGTTGACCAAATAGATGTGTTTGTGTCTACTAGGCTGGGGGGACACGAGTTGACCAAATAGATGTGTTTGTGTCTACTAGGCTGGTGGGCCACGAGTTGACCAAATAGATGTGTTTGTATCTACTAGGCTGGTGGGACAAGAGTTGACCAAATAGATGTGTTTGTGTCTACTAGGCTGGTGGGACACGAGTTGACCAAATAGATGTGTTTGTGTCTACTAGGCTGGTGGGACACTTGGAGAGTTGATCAAATAGATGTGTTTGTATCTACTAGGCTGGGGGGACACGAGTTGACCAAATAGATATGTTTGTGTCTACTAGGCTGGTGGGAAACGAGTTGACCAAATAGATGTGTTTGTGTCTACTAGGCTGGTGGGACACGAGTTGACCAAATATATGTCTAAGTGTCTACTAGGCTGGGGGGACACGAGTTGACCAAATAGATGTGTTTGTGTCTACTAGGATGGTGGGACACGAGTTGACCAAATAGATGTGTTTGTGTCTACTAGGATGGTGGGACACGAGTTGACCAAATAGATGTCTTTGTGTCTACTAGGCTGGGGGGACACGAGTTGTCCAAATAGATGTGTTTGTGTCTACTAGGATGGTGGGACACGAGTTGACCAAATAGATGTGTTTGTGTCTTCTAGGCTGGTGGGACACGAGTTGACCAAATAGATGTGTTTGTGTCTACTAGGCTGGGGGGACACGAGTTGACCAAATAGATGTGTTTGTGTCTACTAGGCTGGGGGGACACGAGTTGACCAAATAGATGTGTTTGTGTCTACTAGGATGGTGGGACACGAGTTGACCAAATAGATGTGTTTGTGTCTATTAGGCTGGGGGGACACGAGTTTATCAAATAGATGTGTTTGTGTCTACTAGGCTGGTGGGACACGAGTTGACCAAATAGATGTGTTTGTGTCTACTAGGCTGGTGGGACACGAGTTGACCAAATAGATGTGTTTGTGTCTACTAGGCTGGGGGGACACGAGTTGACCAAATAGATGTGTTTGTGTCTACTAGGATGGTGGGACACGAGTTGATCAAATAGATGTGTTTGTGTCTACTAGGCTGGTGGGACACGAGTTGACCAAATAGATGTGTTTGTTTCTACTAGACTGGGGGGACACGAGTTGACCAAATAGATGTGTTTGTGTCTACTAGGATGGTGGGACACGAGTTGACCAAATAGATGTGTTTGTGTCTACTAGGCTGGTGGGACACGAGTTGACCAAATAGATGTGTTTGTGTCTACTAGGCTGGTGGGACACGAGTTGACCAAATAGATGTGTTTGTGTCTACTAGGCTGGTGGGACACGAGTTGACCAAATAGATGTGTTTGTGTCTTCTAGGCTGGGGGGACACGAGTTGACCAAATAGATGTGTTTGTGTCTACTAGGCTGGTGGGACACGAGTTGACCAAATAGATGTGTTTGTGTCTACTAGGCTGGTGGGACAAGAGTTGACCAAATAGATGTGTTTGTGTCTACTAGGCTGGTGGGACACGAGTTGACCAAATAGATGTGTTTGTGTCTACTAGGCTGGTGGGACAAGAGTTGACCAAATAGATGTGTTTGTGTCTACTAGGCTGGTGGGACACGAGTTGAGCAAATAGATGTGTTTGTTTCTACTAGGCTGGTGGGACAAGAGTTGACCAAATAGATGTGTTTGTGTCTACTAGGCTGCTGGCACACGAGTTGACCAAATAGATGTGTTTGTGTCTACTAGGCTGGTGGGACACGAGTTGACCAAATAGATGTGTTTGTGTCTACTAGGCTGGTGGGACACGAGTTGACCAAATAGATGTGTTTGTGTCTACTAGGCTGGGGGGACACGAGTTGACCAAATAGATGTGTTTGTGTCTACTAGGCTGGTGGGCCACGAGTTGACCAAATAGATGTGTTTGTGTCTACTAGGCTGGTGGGACAAGAGTTGACCAAATAGATGTGTTTGTGTCTACTAGGCTGGTGGGACACGAGTTGACCAAATAGATGTGTTTGTGTCTACTAGGCTGGTGGGACACTTGGAGAGTTGATCAAATAGATGTGTTTGTGTCTACTAGGCTGGGGGGACACGAGTTGACCAAATAGATGTGTTTGTGTCTACTAGGCTGGTGGGAAACGAGTTGACCAAATAGATGTGTTTGTGTCTACTAGGCTGGTGGGACACGAGTTGACCAAATAGATGTCTAAGTGTCTACTAGGCTGGGGGGACACGAGTTTACCAAATAGATGTGTTTGTGTCTACTAGGCTGGTGGGACACGAGTTGACCAAATAGATGTGTTTGTGTCTACTAGGCTGGTGGGACACGAGTTGACCAAATAGATGTGTTTGTGTCTACTAGGCTGGTGGGACAAGAGTTGACCAAATAGATGTGTTTGTGTCTACTAGGCTGGTGGGACAAGAGTTTACCAAATAGATGTGTTTGTGTCTACTAGGCTGCTGGCACACGAGTTGACCAAATAGATGTGTTTGTGTCTACTAGGCTGGTGGGACACGAGTTGACCAAATAGATGTGTTTGTGTCTACTAGGATGGTGGGACACGAGTTGACCAAATAGATGTGTTTGTGTCTACTAGGCTGGTGGGACAAGAGTTTACCAAATAGATGTGTTTGTGTCTACTAGGCTGTGGGGACACGAGTTGACCAAATAGATGTGTTTGTGTCTACTAGGATGGTGGGACACGAGTTGACCAAATAGATGTGTTTATGTCTACTAGGCTGGTGGGACACGAGTTGACCAAATAGATGTGTTTGTGTCTACTAGGCTGGTGGGACACGAGTTGACCAAATATATGTGTTTGTGTCTACTAAGCTGGTGGGACACGAGTTGACCAAATAGATGTGTTTGTGTCTCCTAGGCTGGTGGGCACACGAGTTTTGACCAAATAGATGTGTTTGTGTCTACTAGGCTGGTGGGACACTTGTTGACCAAATAGATGTGTTTGTGTCTACTAGGCTGGTGGGACACTTGGAGAGTTGATCAAATAGATGTGTTTGTGTCTACTAGGCTGGTGGGACACTTGGAGAGTTGATCAAATAGATGTGTTTGTGTCTACTAGGCTGGTGGGACACTTGGAGAGTTGATCAAATAGATGTGTTTGTGTCTACTAGGCTGGTGGGACACTTGGAGAGTTGATCAAATAGATGTGTTTGTGTCTACTAGGCTGGTGGGACACTTGGAGAGTTGATCAAATAGATGTGTTTGTGTCTACTAGGTTTGTAGGACACTGAAAGAGTTGACCAAATAGATGTTTGTGTCCACTTATCTGGTGGGACACTGAAAGAGTTGACCAAATAGAATAGAGAACACAATTGAGTTATGTCAGCATCAACGTATCCCAAAGTGCTCATCCCCATGGTGAGAAGAGACGTACGTTTGGTCAGGAATTACATACTGATCGGACATGTTAGTCAGGGTCAGGTAAAATATCCTGCCAAAGACTGATGTGTTGTACCAAAAGGTGCAAATATAGCAGTCAAGCTGTAAACTAGTGACACAATGCATTCCGTTCTCTGGACTACATCCTGCTACTTTCAAAGCCTTGTTCAGGCCTTGGTAGCGGGAGATTGAGAACGAACATAGAAGAAGAGGTAAAATATATTAGCACGTATCCCTCCCTGGAAACGGACTGTTTTATGGCAGTCTGGCTAACAAGCTTAGGGAATTGAGCGATGGACAAACGTGATCCTCATAGTAGTGTAACAGACCTGACTGTTTGCCCTGGCCGTTATTCCAACTTAGAACATTCTCACACGCATCCACATCCTCCATGACCACACACTTCAAATAATATAGCACACATCAGATGGCATATTTATTACATAATATTCATATCATAAAAATGAGTAGTGAAATTACAAACACAATTCAATACATATCATCTTAACGAATTATTCCTACGTTATATATAAGTTAATATAAATATTAAATAAAGCGGAAAGTTTAAGCATGAGCTATTGATGGAATTCCCAACTATCTAAACCCAGTTCTATTGCCTTGCAATTACATTACACACACCTCGCCTTAACTGCATCCTCAACACACCTTATCAAATACTCTTCCTCACTCAAATCCGCTCAGCTGGGCGATCTGGACATAACACGTTCACATTGTGTCCTGCTTACAACACAACGTTCAGATTATCACTTAATACAAAACTCACACACCTCCTTGAGCGATCCTGTTCTATCACTAACATTCGTGCAACAGTCTATCAATTGATCCTCTATCTAAGTCGGTGAGTTAAACATAGTATCTAAATTCAGTCTCTCTCTCTCTCGCTCTCATCTCTCTATCCAGCCTTCTCTCCATCCAGCCTCCTGAGCTAAACTTTGTCTCGAGTTATATACACTCAAGCAAAGTCAGAGCTGACCAATGGATCTCAGGGGATGGCTATATTCAGTCTTATTGAAACGAAACACTTCGCACACCTGTCACTCATTCTCTCGCAGCAAGCCCCGCTGCCAATCCGTCTGTCAATCATTCTCTCCCTACCCAAATCGGAGGGCCAGTGGTCAGCTCCTACCTGTCCACATTCTTTGCCCCAACTCTGTTCTCCTTTGTTGAGACGGTGAGTGACCTTGACACGCATTCAGGTACCTTTGTTATCAGCAACCACATCACCCCTGTCCTAAACTCCCCTTGCTCCGGTGGCAACTGTTACAGTAGTGAGCGACACACAAACAAAGTCAAGCATAGCACAATGCTCTGGAATACCCTGGACACATTCATTAGCACACTCAGGATGTGAGGGAAGCTACTACAACCCACCACTTAACGCCCTTTTCAAGGCCACATTTAGAGTAATCTTTATCATTGTAGGCATCAAACAGTAACAGCCTTTCCCTGTATTAAACTCATCATCTGAACATCCATTGGCATCTTAAACGCGTTATTTATAAGTTCTGTCATATAAAACTCTTTATTATAGTCTTGTTATATATCAATCTCACCAATACACAATATCTTTTTTTTTTTTTAAAGTTTCCATTACTCAATTTTTGTTGGTCTTATAAAACTGTATTTTCAAAATCTCTTGTCCAATAATACTCCCCATTACACATCATATAAAACTCTCAATAACACATTTACACATCATATAAAACTCTCAATAATACATCAAATAAAACTCTAAATTACACATTTACACATCATATAAAACTCTCCATTACACATTTACACATCATGTAAAACTCTCCATTACACATCATGTAAAACTCCCCATTACACATCATATAACATCATATAAAACTCCCCATTACACATTTACACATCATGTAAAACTCCCCCATTACACATCATATAAAACTCTCAATTACACATTTACATGGCATATAAAACTCAATTACACATCATATAAAACTCCCCAATACACATCATATAAAACTCTCCATTACACATCATATAAAACTCTCAATTACACATCATATAAAACTCACCATTACATATTTATGTGTCATGTAAAACTCTCCAATATAAAATTCAGTATCACATAAATCTAGAGTATACATTTCTGTATCATATATAACTCCCATTTCAAAATTTATACTATAAATTTGAGGTGACTTAATACAGGTTTATAAGATAATCAAAGAAACAGATAAATTAGACTATAACAAGTTTTTCAAAATACAACAAGAGGGCACAGCTACAAATTAACTTAAGAAAGGTCCAGATTAGAAATTTGGAAATTAGTCAGAGAGTGGTGAGTGTGTGGAATGCATTGCCACAGGAAATAGTGGACACAGGGACAATTAATGCATTTAAGAATAGCTTTTAGAACAGGGTAATGTAAATGAAACTGTTTGTAGACAGACTCTGCGGAGTCCTCTGGTCCAGTATAAAGACAAGTTAAAACTCTCCTTTACAAAATCTCTTCACATATAAAACTCTCCATTTCACATTTACATGTCATATGAAACTCTCTATTTCATATTTACATGTCATATAAAACTCTTAGGATCAAGATGCTGAGCAGCGTATGAGCTGCAGTGGTCTGCGACCCATAGCTGACTGCTAGCGTCAGGGCCAGCGAACCAGAGCTGCCAAGACCCTTCTACACCTCCACGCAGTGATCCTGGATAACAGGCTGCAGACTGGCTAACGAGAAGGGATCGAAGAGGGAATGCTAACTGGATACTTAAAAAATGCTTGCTGAAGTCGGATGTGTTGGACCGAAAGGTGCAAATATCGCAGCCAAGCTGTAAACTACAACACAACGCATTCCGTTCTCTGGATTATATTCTGCTACGTACCCTTTCAGGGTTTGGTAGTGGGAGATTGAGAACGAACGAAGAAGAAGAAGAAGAAGAAGAAGGTATAAAACTCTCTATTACACATTTACATGTCAAATGAAACTCTCCATTACACATTTCTGTGTCATATAAAACATTCTATTCCAAAAATTGTTCATCTAAAACCCTCAATTACATTGTATCTTAAACCCTCCCCCCACCCCTATTACAGATTTGTTCATCTAATACCCTCTTTTACTAAGATTTGTTCACCGAAAATCCTCTTTTACAAAGATTTGCTCATCTAATACCCTCTTTTACAAAGATTTGTTCATCTAAAATCCTCTTTTACAAAGATTTGTTCATCTAAAATCCTCTTTTACAAAGATTTGTTCGTCTAACCCTCTTTTACAAAGATTTGTTCACCTAAAATCCTCTTTTACCAAGATGTGTTCATCTAATACTCTCTTTTACCAAGATTTGTTCACCTAAAATCCTCTTTTACAAACATGTAATACCCTCTATTACAAAGATTTAAAACCCTCTATTACAAATTACATTATTATTTTACTCTCAATTACATAGTTTTCTGCGATATAAAACTTTCAATTTCAAAGTTTCTTGACATACAAACTCACTATGTCCAAGTGCCCTGCTGTTGTAGTCTCACAATGTCAATGTCGTATCTCCTCTATAACCACACTCAATATTGATTTCTGTGACACAGACACAATGTCCCAGCTTATTGCCAGCGTGGCTGTGATAGGAAGGAAAACTGGGGAAAAGATAATGGATCGAGAGAAGGAAACGGAGAAGAGTAGATTGACGACAACGACGACGACGATACCACCACTAGCTGTCATCACCACTGCTGCTACCACATCATCGCAATCACTTCCAGGTATGTCAGGCCTGACTGACTTTAGCTCTGTATGTCTTTTTTGGAACATCTTCCTCTATCAACTGTTGCTATGCTTCTAGCGCCGTGAGGTTCACTCAGGTGTCTGTGCATGTTAGGTCTTCGTTGTCCCCCCATGGTGGCTTCCCCGGGCCAGACTGCCTCTCTTTGGTTGGCATCAGTGGAACAGTCCTACAGGATAGGTTCAGGTGTCTGCTTGGGTGCTCCGCAATCGCACGTGGCAGTGTCTCTGAGACCCATTCTGTTGAGGTGGGCCTTGAGTCCACAATGTCCCGTTCTGAGTCTGAAGATCTTTGTCTGCCCATCTCTGCCAAGTTTGTGTATGCTGCCATTTTCTGGCTTGTTTTCTTTGTGCTGATCTCCCCATTCTGTTCTCATGGATCGTTTGATGGGTGGTTTTTCTTTTTTATAGCTCTGTGCCTCCACTTCTACCTTTTACGAGCTAATCTGTTTTCTCATTTTAAAGTATCCCACAATAAGCCGTAGTCCACTGTAGGACTAGATCTGTTTTTTGAGACAGCAATCCAATGTACTTTTATTTCATGTGAGAGTCTATCTTGTTTGGGGCTTGAGATGGCTTGGAGTACACTCCTGGAGTCTACCTTGTATGGGGCCCGAGATGGCTTGGAGTACACTCCTGGAGTCTACCTTGTTTGTGGCTTGAGATGGCTTGGAGTACACTCCTGGAGTCTGTCTTGTTTGTGGCCAGAGATAGCTTAGAGTACACTCCTGGAGTCTATCTTATTTGTGGTTTGAGATGGCTTGGAGTACACTCCTGGAGTCTATCTTATTTGTGACCCGAGATGGCTTGGAGTACGCTCCTGGAGTCTATCTTGTTTGTGGCTTGAGATGGCTTGGAGTACACTCCTGGAGTTTGTTAGAATGACAGATTTCCCTGTCATGTTTTGGCTGATAAGAATCCTCGTTGCTGCATGAACAGCTCTTGCTTCAGCTCTGAAATTGGTACAGGTCTCTCCTGCTGGTACAGGTCTCTCCTGCTGGTACATGTCTCTCCTGCTGGTACAGGTCTCTCCTGCTGGTATGGAGTTGTTTTCTATGTTGCTGTTGGAGTGTGCGACTGGAACATTCTCAGACATTTTCTATCTTCTAGAGATCTGTCCATGATAGTCAGGCTCCCATGACCTCCTGTTGCTCTTCTACGATCCACACAAAGACAGTTCTAGGTTAAATCTTGACCTCTGATGTCCACACAAAGACAGTTCTAGGTTAAATATTGACCTCTGATGTCCACACAAAGACAGTTCTAGGTTAAATCTTGACCTCTGAGGTCCATACAAAGACAGTTCTAGGTTATAGCATGACCTTTTTATCTGAGGTCTACACAAAGACAGTTCTAGGTTATAGCATGACCTTTTTATCTGATGTCCACACAAAGACAGTTCTAGGTTATAGCATGACCTCTCTCTTATGCTAATGAGTCAGCAAGCGAGTAGATGAGTGAGAGTAGATGAATGAGGGAGTAAATGAGTGAGCGAGTAGATGAGTGAGCGAGTAGATGAATTAGTGATTAGATGAGTGAGCGAGTAGATGAAGGAGCAAGTAGATGAGTGAGCGAGTAGATGAATTAGTGATTAGATGAGTGAGCGAGCAGATTAGTGAGTGAACAGATGAGTGAGTGAGTAGATGAGTGAGCGAGTAGATAGATGAGCATGTGAGCAGATGAGTGAGCGAGTAGATGAGTGAGCGAGTAGATGAGTGTGTGAGTGATTGAGTTGGTATAGTGAGTGAGTGAACGGATTAGTCGAGAAGTGAGTGAAGGCGTTAGTTAGTTAGTTAGTTAGTCTGTCTGTCAGTCAGTTTTCAATCCACTATTGCCATTGAGCGACGTGGGATGCCATAGTTGTCTGTCTAGGACCGTTTGCGTTGCATCAGTGCTACTACTTGATGCAGGATGTTTCTATGTCCTCTATCCATCTCCCGCATGGTCTCCCTCGTATCCTGTATTAAAAAGTAAACAATATTAATACGAGGGCCAGTCATTACGTAACAGCAATTATATATATTTTTTTTTTTTTTTTTTTTTTTTTCGTTCGCCTTATTTCTCTAATCCCCAAGGCGGTGTGCGTTGCACTGTAGTTTTTATTTTGCGCCTGTCGGCCCAATGCATCCGACTTCAGCATGCATTTTATGTAAGGGTCTGCTTCCTCCTGCATTTTCTAAGGGTTTGCTTGCCCGGGGTAACGGCAGGTGCTGTGATGGGGATCGAACCCAGCACCTTCGGATTGTGAGCCGTGCCACTTATCCACTAGGCCACGCCGTCCCCTCAGCAATTATATAAATAACATATTTACACGAGCGCAAACCAGATGTTGTATGTGTCTTATTTTTCTATGGTGTCTCTGTATCTAACAACAGACTTTGTTCACCTGTCCACCAGCTTGTGGATGTCCAACAGACGTTGTTCACCTGTCCACCAGCTTGTGGATGTCCAACAGACTTTGTCCACCTGTCCACTAGCTTGTGGATGTCCAACAGACTTTGTCCACCTGTCCACTAGCTTGTGGATGTCCAACAGACTTTGTCCACCTGTCCACTAGCTTGTGGATGTCCAACACACTTTGTTCACTAGCTTGTGGATGTCCAACAGACTTTGTCAACCTATCCACTAGCTTGTGGATGTCCAACACACTTTGTCAACCTGTCCACTAGCTTGTGGATGTCCAACACACTTTGTCCACTAGCTTGTGGATGTCTAACACACTTTGTCAACCTATCCACTAGCTTGTGGATGTCCAACACACTTTGTCAACCTGTCCACTAGCTTGTGGATGTCCAACACACTTTGTCCACTAGCTTGTGGATGTCCAACACACTTTGTGCACCTGTCCACTAGCTTGTGGATGTCCAACACACCTTGTCCACTAGCTTGTGGATGTCCAACACACCTTGTCCACTAGCTTGTGGATGTCCAACACACTTTGTCAACTAGCTTGTGGATGTCCAACACACTTTGTCCACTAGCTTGTGGATATCCAACACACTTTGTCAACTAGCTTGTGGATGTCCAACACACTTTGTCAACTAGCTTGTGGATGTCCAACACACTTTGTCAACTAGCTTGTGGATATACAACACACTTTGTCAACTAGCTTGTGGATGTCCAACACACTTAAGTCAACTAGCTTGTGGATGTCCAGCACACTTTGTCAACTAGCTTGTGGATGTCCAACACACTTTGTCAACTAGCTTGTGGATATCCAACACACTTTGTCAACTAGCTTGTGGATGTCCAACACACTTTGTCAACTAGCTTGTGGATGTCCAACACACTTTGTCAACTAGCTTGTGGATGTCCAACACACTTTGTCAACTAGCTTGTGGATATCCAACACACTTTGTCCACTAGCTTGTGGATATCCAACACACTTTGTCCACTAGCTTGTGGATGTCCAACACACTTTGTCAACTAGCTTGTGGATGTCCAACACACTTTGTCAACTAGCTTGTGGATGTCCAACACACTTTGTCAACTAGCTTGTGGATGTCCAACACACTTTGTCAACTAGCTTGAGGATATCCAACACACTTTGTCAACTAGCTTGTGGATGTCCAACACACTTAAGTCAACTAGCTTGTGGATGTCCAACACACTTATGTCAACTAGCTTGTGGATGTCCAACACACTTTGTCAACTAGCTTGTGGATGTCCAACACACTTTGTCAACTAGCTTGTGGATATCCAACACACTTTGTCAACTAGCTTGTGGATGTCCAACACACTTAAGTCAACTAGCTTGTGGATGTCCAACACACTTTGTCAACTAGCTTGTGGATGTCCAACACACTTTGTCAACTAGCTTGTGGATATCCAACACACTTTGTCAACTAGCTTGTGGATGTCCAACACACTTTGTCAACTAGCTTGTGGATGTCCAACACACTTTGTCAACTAGCTTGTGGATATCCAACACACTTTGTCAACTAGCTTGTGGATGTCCAACACACTTATGTCAACTAGCTTGTGGATATCCAACACACTTTGTCAACTAGCTTGTGGATGTCCAACACACTTAAGTCAACTAGCTTGTGGATGTCCAGACACACTTTGTCAACTAGCTTGTGGATGTCCAACACACTTTGTCAACTAGCTTGTGGATATCCAACACACTTTGTCAACTAGCTTGTGGATGTCCAACACACTTTGTCAACTAGCTTGTGGATGTCCAACACACTTTGTCAACTAGCTTGTGGATGTCCAACACACTTTGTCAACTAGCTTGTGGATGTCCAACACACTTTGTCACTAGCTTGTGGATATCCAACACACTTTGTCAACTAGCTTGTGGATGTCCAACACACTTTGTCAACTAGCTTGTGGATGTCCAACACACTTTGTCAACTAGCTTGTGGATGTCCAACACACTTTGTCAACTAGCTTGTGGATGTCCAACACACTTTGTCAACTAGCTTGTGGATATCCAACACACTTTGTCAACTAGCTTGTGGATGTCCAACACACTTAGTCAACTAGCTTGTGGATGTCCAACACACTTTGTCAACTAGCTTGTGGATGTCCAACACACTTTGTCAACTAGCTTGTGGATGTCCAACACACTTTGTCAACTAGCTTGTGGATATCCAACACACTTTGTCAACTAGCTTGTGGATGTCCAACACACTTAAGTCAACTAGCTTGTGGATGTCCAACACACTTTGTCAACTAGCTTGTGGATGTCCAACACACTTTGTCAACTAGCTTGTGATATCCAACACACTTTGTCAACTAGCTTGTGGATGTCCAACACACTTTGTCAACTAGACTTGTGGATGTCCAACACACTTTAGTCAACTAGCTTGTGGATGTCCAGCACACTTGTCAACTAGCTTGTGGATGTCCAACACACTTAAGTCAACTAGCTTGTGGATGTCCAGCACACTTTGTCAACTAGCTTGTGGATGTCCAACACACTTTGTCAACTAGCTTGTGGATGTCTAACACACTTTGTCAACTAGCTTGTGGATGTCCAACACACTTTGTCAACTAGCTTGTGGATGTCCAACACACTTTGTCAACTAGCTTGTGGATATCCAACACACTTTGTCAACTAGCTTGTGGATGTCCAACACACTTAAGTCAACTAGCTTGTGGATGTCCAACACACTTTGTCAACTAGCTTGTGGATGTCCAACACACTTTGTCAACTAGCTTGTGGATGTCCAACACACTTTGTCAACTAGCTTGTGGATGTCCAACACACTTTGTCAACTAGCTTGTGGATGTCCAACACACTTTGTCAACTAGCTTGTGGATATCCAACACACTTTGTCAACTAGCTTGTGGATGTCCAACACACTTAAGTCAACTAGCTTGTGGATGTCCAACACACTTTGTCAACTAGCTTGTGGATGTCCAACACACTTTGTCAACTAGCTTGTGGATGTCCAACACACTTTGTCAACTAGCTTGTGGATATCCAACACACTTTGTCAACTAGCTTGTGGATGTCCAACACACTTAAGTCAACTAGCTTGTGGATGTCCAACACACTTTGTCAACTAGCTTGTGGATGTCCAACACACTTTGTCAACTAGCTTGTGGATATCCAACACACTTTGTCAACTAGCTTGTGGATGTCCAACACACTTTGTCAACTAGCTTGTGGATGTCCAACACACTTTGTCAACTAGCTTGTGGATGTCCAACACACTTTGTCAACTAGCTTGTGGATGTCCAACACACTCTGTCCACTAGCTTGTGGATATCCAACACACTTTGTCCACTAGCTTGTGGATGTCCAACAGACTTTGTCAACCTATCCGCTAGATTGTGGATGTCCTGTAGAAAAAACAGTCTGTTGGTGTAACATTTCACCAATCCCGCACTACCTCCATTACCTCGTCAGCTGCCGTGGGAATCATCATGGATAATTTTGTACTCAGCACTGTGGCTCATGTTGAAATCTATGGCTATTTCATTTTTTAAAAACTCGCCTGTTGCCACGGACTAGTTGGTTGATTTGCTGTTTCACTGTGTCAGTTGCCACAATTGCTGGTCTCCCACGCCTCGGTTCGTCAAAGTCTTCTGTTTTGAAATCTTTCTACCTTTTTATACACCCTCCTCTGACTCAAACAACTGTCTCCATACTGGACTTTCATTCTTCTGTAGATTTCAAAAAGTTTCACACTTTCTAATCACAAAAAACTAATTACTTCTCAATATTCCTCCGTGGTGCTAGCAACAGTGAAGCGGCCATGTTGTGCCGTATATTGCACATGCGCATACTGCTCAATCGTTACAATCCCTATATGGCTTAGGGCCTATTACTAAAAAAAGCCATTTTGTATCCCGAAATATAATTTTCCGTTAAACACACTCTTCCATGCACTTTATAATAATTGTTCCTCGTACCGTCATATTTATTATCACTCATTTATTGAATTCTATTTACGCAGCCCAAAAAGAAGGATTTGAACTGTCAACCATTAGCGCCTCAGTCCGACCACACCCTTTTACAGTCAGCACTGGCCAATTTACAGCCAAATCTTCAGTGATCAGCTCACAAGACTGGCGAACACTGGCTGGGATGGGGCACGATTACCATTCTGAGGCAGACCACGACAGATCTAATCTGCAATCTGTCTACGATATAGACAATAGACTTGTCACTCTACATGAGTGAGTAGAATTTCTTTCATCTTCTCTGTACATAGGAAAATGAGTTCTTTTATGATTAGATTTCTGAATATTATCATTGAATCATTGTTATTTTCATTCATAAAGTTGGTCAGTCCTGAGACTGGTTGTAAGGTTGTCTGAGCATGTCTCTCTATTTGACCCTATCCTCTGGTTGGTCAGTCAGACTGGTTGTCCGAGCATGTCTTCCCATTTGACCCTATCCTCTAGTTGGTCAGTCAGACTGGTTGTAAGGTTGTCCGAGCATGTCTCCCCATTTGACCCTGTTCTCTAGTTGGTCAGACAGACTGGTTGTAAGGTTGTCTGGGTATGTCTCTCCATTTGACCCTATACTCTGGTTAGTCAGTCAGACTGGTTGTAAGGTTGTCTGCCGAGTATGTCTCTCCATTTGACCCTGTTCTCTAGTTGGTCAGTCAGACTGGTTGAAGGGTTGTCTGAGTATGTCTCTCCATTTGACCCTATCCCCTGGTTGGTCAGTCAAACTGGTTGTCCCCTGTGGATTCCATATCAGGGCCTGTCTGGCCACAATGGATAGTGATTTCCGTAGAGTGTGTCCTATCCAACCCCATCTCCTACGCCTTATCTGCTCCTCCACTGGTCGTTGTTGCCTCCTCTCCCGTTGCCTTCCTCCCTCACCATGTCCTGCCAGGCATTACTCATTATCCTCCGCAGACATTTATTAACGAACGACTGGAAATTCCTCTGTGTTACCTTTGTCATTCTCCAAGTCTCTGCCCTGTACAGGAGAACTGACTTGGCATTGGATTGAAACAATCTTAACTTGGTATCAGTCCCTATTTCCCTGGATTTCCATATATTATTCTGTAACAAAAATACTGTCGTTGCCTTTCCAATTCTAGCCCGTACATCCGGCCCTGTGCCCCTGAAGTACCAACAATGAGCCCAAATGTGTGTCCACCTCTTTATGGATGACAGGAAACTGGCCGGACTTATGGACGAAATCAATGGTTAAACCGTTATCTAAGTCTGGAAACCTTAAGCTGTACTAACAATACAGAACAATAAGCCTCATCAGCCACCCTAGCAAGGTCATGCTTAGATTAATCCTCGACCGATTGAAACCCCAAGCAGAGAACATTATTGCCGAGGAGCAAGCAGGGTTCAGACAGGGAAGAAGCACTACAGAACAGATATTTAATTTAAGGCTGCTAAGCGAGAAATATCTAGAACAGCAGCAAAAACTGTATCATGTGTTTGTGGATTTTAAGAAGGCGTTTGATAGGGTATGGCATAAAGTGCTTTGGGCAACCATGAGGATGTATAATATCAACGGAAATATTATAACTGTCCTTGAACACCTGTATGACAAGGCGTCTAGCGCAGTTCTTGTGAATGGGAGGCGAGGACACTGGTTTCGCACATCAGTTGGTGTGAGACAGGGGTGTACACTCTCTCCAACTCTTTTCAGTATATTCTTGGAAGGAATTATGAGTGAGGCACTTGGAGGTCACGTTGGTACTGTCAAGATAGGGGGCCGAACGATTACTAACCTTCGTTTTGCAGATGATATCGACGGGTTGGCGGGTTCAGAAGCAGAAGGCTCGATGAAACAGCTCTTGACTATGGTATGGAGATAAACACTGGAAAGACAAAATTAATGACCAACAACACCGAGGGCTTCAACAGCAGGATTAATAACTAACGGTCAGGAACTCGAAGTGGTTGACCGTTTTAAATATCAAGGGTCGATTGTCGTTGATGGAGGATCAAAATGTGAGGTGTTGGCCAGAATAGCACAGACAATAGCTGCGCTTGCACGGCTTAACAAAATCTGGCAAGATAAACGGTTAGCACTATGCACGAAAATCAGATTAATGCATGAGAACACTAAAGAAAAGGAAATCTCCCGGAAAAGATGGGATAACAAACGAAATGCTGATGGGGCTGGGCCAAACAGCGAAGAGGAAACTGCTATCGGTCCTGAACCAAAGCTGGAAAAGGGGAATTGTACCACAGACATGGAAAGACGCAGTACTGGTACAAGTACCAAAAACAGGAAAGGACAAAACAGATCCAAATGGATACAGGCCCATAAGCCTACTGAGATGTGTCGGCAAGCTGATGGAACGGATGATAAACACCAGACTGATGTGGCATCTGGAAGAAAAACGAATACTAATTCCACAGCAAGCCGGCTTTAGACAGCACAGATCCACTGAGGACCAGGTCATCCTCATAGCCCAGGAGATAGAAGATGCCTACCAGGCACAGAAACACACAGTAGCTGTTTGGGTGGATCTGGAAAAGGCATTTGACAAAGTCTGGAAGGATGGACTTAGAGTCAAGCTAAGAAGAAGTGATGTCTGTGGGAAGATGTACAAGTGGATCAACCACTACCTCAAACAAAGAACGGCCAGAGTCCAAGTACAAGGGCAGATGAGCAAAAAGGTGACACTCGAGCAGGGAGTACCCCAAGGGGGAGTACTGTCACCCACACTCTTCCTGGTATATATAAACGATATTACAGAGAATATACCAAGAAGAGTCCATAGCTCAATGTTTGCAGACGATCTGGCTATGTGGACCTCTGAAAAGAATCTCACCATAGCAAGAAATCGGATGCAGACGGCCCTAACATCGCTGGAAGAGTGGGCGAACTCATGGGTGGTCAAAATAAACGAGGAGAAAACCACATGCACAATATTCTCGCTTTCATTAAAACCCCAAAATACCAAATTAAGTCTAAATGGCAAAATCCTGCAGCCAAACGACAACCCAACCTATCTGGGAGTCACATTTGATCGGCGCATGACATGGAAAAGTCAGATTGAGAGAAACCGAATGAAAGCCAGAGAAAGAATGGCAATCATGAGGAAACTTGCTGGCACAAGCTGGGGAGCAGACGAAGGCATACTAAAGAAACTGTACACTGGAAGAGTGAGACCAGTTCTCGAGTATGCCATTGCGGCATGGACAACAGCAGCGAAGGCGAACTTCGATAAAGTTAGCAAACTTCAAAACCAAGCCATGAGAATTATAACAGGTGGCATGAAGTCAACGCCAATTGTAGAACTTGAAAAGATTACAAAACTGCAATCCATGACCGATAGAAGAGACTGCAGAGCCCAGCTGCAGTCAGAAAAGCTCCGAAGACTGACCGACCATCCAATGCACCAGAGACTAAACAATTTGGGAAATGGGAAACTAAAGCGGAGAAACTTTGCAGAAATAGCCAAAGCAAAGATGCACGAAGATCCCATAAACGCACTAACAACACCAAAACCCATCACTACTGTACGAAAACCTACCTGGAGGCAGGATATATTTCCAGAGGTGGTAGAAAATATACCAGGTATTGCAAACAAAAACTGCCAGACTGAAAAATAAAGGAGAGATACTACCCTAAGCTTCATAACGAAAAGCTACCCAAGCATGGACTGGACCCATGCATACACCGACGGTTCTGTAACAAACATAACACAGAACGGAGGGGCAGGAGCATTCCTGAACCTACCAAATGGCAGAAAAATAACACTGTCATTCGCTACTGGTAAGTACACGAGAATTTCAGAGCAGAGGCAGAGGCACTGAGGGCGGCAGTGGAAGAAATGGTGACACACGGTTAAAATGAAAGCCATATAGTCCTGCTTACAGATGCTCTCGCCGTAGTCACAGCGCTAAAAAGCCAGAAAAACACTGAGCTTAATGACTTAAGAGCAGCACTCTGCAAACTGTGCCAGCAGTCCGCACCAAAAAGGGTAGTGGTACAGTGGGTCCCATCACACTGCAACATCCAGGGCAACGAGGAGGCAGACAGACTGGCAAAAGAAGGTGCAAGACTACCACAAACAGATACTAGTATGACGTACGAAGAGTCAAAATGGCTTATCAAAGCCAGATACATGACCAAATGGGAAACCGAACATACTGGTTACACCAAAACCGATGCCTATTACCAGTTGAACCGAAGAGAGCAGGTCGTTGTCTTCAGACTTCGCACAGGCCACAACAGACTGAGGTACCACCTATTCAACAAATTGAAGATAGGGTGCACCGACGAATGCCAGTGCGGTACTGGTAAAATGACCACTGAACATCTGCTGCAGAACTGCCCGACATACGAGGATCAGAGAGAGCAGATGTGGCCATCACCAGTGGAACTGCAAGACAAGCTCTATGGCTGTGTCGACAGCCTCAGGATGACCGCCGCTTTTTTCGAAAAAATAATGGTTACTGTCTGACTGCGTACGCAGAAGAAGAAGAAGAAGATTAATGCGTACATTGGTCCTGTCAATAATTCTCTATGCTTGTGAGACATGGACAGTTACAGCTGATGTTCAGCGAAGGGTACAGGCCTTGGAGATGCGATGTTTCCGAAGACTTTTAAACGTCACGTACAAAGATCGAGTTACAAATGAGGAAATACGAGATAGAATTACAACAGCAATAGGGCCTTTCGAAGACCTCTTGACAACTGTCAAAAGAAGGAAACTCGCTTAGTACGCTCACATATCGAGATCAAATGGTCTTGCAAATACGATCCTCCACGGAAAGGTGCAAGGCAGACGACGAAGAGGCCGGCCCAAAAAGAGATGTTAGGACAGCATAAAAGAATGGACCAGTCTCCGACCAGAAGAGTCACAGGAAGCGACCGCTGACTGAGAAGGATGACGTGGGGTTGTGAGGATGGCTTCGTGTGTGCCCCAAAAACCTCACAAATTACGGTATGACCTGACCTGTCCATCTCTTCCAGGGCCACATATCCGAGCATGACTCGCTCCTCGCTTAAAGTGTTCATTTTAAACCGTCTGGTTTTCGACATATTTATATTTAGTGCCAGTTTGGCTGAATGCTCTCCCACCTTATTGAGCATTTCTTGCATCTGGCTATGACTGTGTGACAGCAGTACCACGTTGTCCGCGTAGTCCAAGTCCTCCATGAGCACATTGGCCAATGTATATCGGCTCTCTTCGCCGTCGTTGACATCATCGGAATGTAGTCTATCGCCATCAGGAACAAGAGTGGTGACAATAGACACCGCAGCCTCGCTGCAGTTTGTACCTCCCACCAGTTTGTAGCTCCCCCCCCCCCAGTTTGTACCTCCCACCAGTTTGTACCTCCCCCCAGTTTGTACTACCTCCCCCCCCCCAGTTTGTACCTCCCCCAGTTTGTACTTCCCCCCAGTTTGTACTACTTTCCCCCCAGTTTGTACCTCCCCCCAGTTTCTACCTCCCACCAGTTTGTACTACCTTCCCCCCAGTTTGTACTTCCCCCCAGTTTGTACTACCTTCCCCCCAGTTTGTACCTTCCCCCAGTTTGTACTACCTTCCCCCCAGTGTGTACTTCCCCCCAGTTTGTACTACTTTCCCCCCAGTTTGTACCTCCCCCCAGTTTGTACCTCCCCCCAGTTTGTACTACCTTCCCCCCAGTTTGTACTTCCCCCCCAGTTTGTACTACCTTCCCCCCAGTTTGTACCTTCCCCCAGTTTGTACTACCTTCCCCCCAGTTTGTACTTCCCCCCAGTTTGTACTACCTTCCCCCCAGTTTGTACCTTCCCCCAGTTTGTACTACCTTCTCCCCAGTTTGTACCTTCCCCCAGTTTGTACTACCTTCCCCCCAGTTTGTACTTCCCCCCAGTTTGTACTACCTTCCTCCCAGTTTGTACCTTCCCCCAGTTTGTACTTCCTTCCCCCCAGTTTGTACTACCTTCCCCCCAATTTGTACCTTCCCCCAGTTTGTACTACCTTCCCCCCAGTTTGTACTTCCCCCCAGTTTGTACTACCTTCCCCCCAGTTTGTACCTTCCCCCAGTTTGTACTACCTTCCCTCCAGTTTGTACCTCTCTCCAGTTTGTACCTCCCCCCAGTTTGTACCTCCCTCCAGTTTGTACCTCCCTCCAGTTTGTACCTCCCCCCAGTTTGTACCTCCCTCCAGTTTGTACCTCCCTCCAGTTTGTATCTCCCTCCAGTTTGTTCCTCCTTCCAGTTTGTACTACCTTCCCCCCAGTTTGTACTACCTCCCTCCAGTTTGTACCTCCCTCCAGTTTGTACCTCCCCACAGTTTGTACCTCCCTATAGTTTGTACCTCCCTCCAGTTTGTACCTCCCTCCAGTTTGTACCTCCCTCCAGTTTGTACTACCTTCCCCCCAGTTTGTACTACCTCCCTCCAGTTTGTATCTCCCTCCAGTTTGTACTACCTTCCCCCCAGTTTGTACTACCTCCCTCAAGTTTGTACCTCCCTCCAGTGTGTACCTCTCTCCAGTGTGTACCTCCCTCCAGTTTGTACCTTCCTCCAGTTTGTACCTCCCCCCAGTTTGTACCTCCCTCCAGTTTGTACCTCCCTCCAGTTTGTACCTCCCCCCCGTTTGTACCTCCCTTCAGTTTGTACCTCCCTCCAATTTGTACCTCCCTCCAGTTTGTTCCTCCCTCCAGTTTGTACTACCTTCCCCCCAGTTTGTACTACCTCCCTCCAGTTTGTACCTCCCTCCAGTTTGTACCTCCCCCCAGTTTGTACCTCCCTATAGTTTGTACCTCCCTCCAGTTTGTACTTCCCTCCAGTTTGTACTACCTTCCCCCCAGTTTGTACTACCTCCCTCCAGTTTGTATCTCCCTCCAGTTTGTACTACCTTCCCCCCAGTTTGTACTACCTCCCTCCAGTTTGTACCTCCCTCCAATTTGTACTACCTTCCCCCCAGTTTGTACTACCTCCCTCCAGTTTGTACCTCTCACCAGTGTGTACCTCCCTCCAGTGTGTACCTCCCTCCAGTTTGTACCTTCCTCCAGTTTGTACCTCCCCCCAGTTTGTACCTCCCCCCAGTTTGTACCTCCCTCCAGTGTGTACCTCCCTCCAGTTTGTACCTTCCTCCAGTTTGTACCTCCCACCAGTTTGTACCTCCCTCCAGTTTGTACCTCCCTCCAGTTTGTACCTCCCTCCAGTTTGTACCTCCCTCCAGTGTGTACCTCCCTCCAGTTTGTACCTCCCTCCAGTGTGTACCTCCCTCCAGTGTGTACCTCCCTCCAGTGTGTACCTCCCTCCAGTTTGTACCTTCCTTGTTCCTACTTGGACTGAAAATGGATAAGAAAAAGTAATAAACTAATCACACAAATTGTCATCATCTTCTTTATCTTTATCTTCATAATTTATCTTCGTCGTCATCTTCTCGTCATCATCTTCTTCTTTGTCATCTTCTCCTTCGTCTCCATAATTAGTGATCATCATCTTCTTTGTCATCTTCTTCATCATCATCTTCTTCATCGCCATCTTCTTCATCATCATCTTCTTCATTGTCATCTTCTTCATCGCCATCTTCTTCATCATCATCTTCTTCATCGCCATCTCCTTCATCATCATCTTCTTCATCGCCATCTTCTTCATCATCATCTTCTTCATCGCCATCTTCTTCATCATCATCTTCTTCATCGCCATCTTCTTCATCATCATCTTCTTCATCGCCATCTTCTTCATCATCATCTTCTTCATTGTCATCTTCTTCATCTTTCTTCATACTTTTCTTCTTCATCATCTTCTTCTTTTTCACCTTCTTCATCATTATCATCATCATCTTCTTGTGTTTGCCTAAAAATGGTGCTGTAACATTGTGTCGTAGCTTACACAGAGGCTGCACTATCTGCACCTTTTGGTCAGACACATCCGATTTCAGCTCGCCTTTTTTGGGTTCTGGGTTTGCTGGATCCTGCTGTGATCCCTATTCTCTTAGCCAGACTACACTAGTGCAACCCATTCCAGGGCCGTCGCTTAGAAGTGAAATAATAGGGTCATGGTTAGGTCTGGTTCGCTGATCCTGACACAAACAGCCAGCTGTGAGGCCCTGGCTGCTTTCATCTCATTCACCGTACTGCATCTCTTCCTCCTCCTCCTCCTCCTCTTCTGCATTCGAGTTTTCTAATTATGCTAAATCTTCAGTCCTATCGCCAGGATGAAGTCCGCAGTCCTTTCCAGGTCTGAGCGGTGACCCCAGAGTTGTTTGCCTTAGTCTGGCATCTTAGTTCTTCGTGGGCCGGGCATTCTTGAAGTACGTGTTCAGGGGTCTGGACTCCTGTCCCATGTGGACATTCATTTGTTTAGGAGGGTCTGAGCCGATATAGGTGGCCCAGTCGTCTGCTGTGGCCCGTTCTCATGTAGAAGATGTGCAGTTCGCTGGTCCCTCTATAGCTGAGGATTCCGTGGCGAAATGGTTACACCGTCAGCCTCGTGATCAGGTGGTGTGAATTTGACTTCGGACTCTGCCGTCTTTTGGGTGCCTGATGCAGAGTCCCCTGCATCTCATAGCCACCCCCTAGTCGTCTTGTCCTTGACTTGCAACTGGGGTCGGGCGGCTCGAGACGAGAGAGTGAGGATAAAAAGTAGCGCAGTTAATTTTTCTAAAAATAGCAAAAATATTATGCCATCACCATTGGCGATGGACAGCGGCCGTTTCCTGTAGCCGGTGGATTGGCGATGGACGGCGGCCGTTGCCTGTAGCCGGTGGATTGGCGATGGACTGTCACTCTCTCCCATTTCTTTCTCCTATTGTATTTTATACTGGGCTGCATCTCTGATCCCAATCACACAAATCATTGTACCTCCCAGCTCTTTCACTGTGCCACATCTTCGTTCGTTCCCAATCACACATTTTATTCTACCTCTACAGGCGCATGCAGAACTTCGAACACGAGCTGTGTACGACGGTGGATGCTATACTGATCCTCCTCGGGCACAAACCCACTATGACCAAGGATGTCTTGGACCAAATCGCGCCCGTCTCACCTGCCAATAGAGGACATATGTCCTACGCCTCGAGGAGCCCTAAGATCATGAAGCCTGCCGTTGACATTGAGCTAACAGTCTGATAGTAGTGTGCATGTAGTGCGTGAGTTCGATGTCACAGACGCTAGAACCAGGGACTCCCAATCTGTTTTCGAATGACGGGACACATTACAAAGGATATGAGGATTCAGACTTGGGGTCTCAAACACTTGTTCCAGTGAAGGCTGCGCGAGGTCAAGTTAATAGACGGAAGACGCCAGGTCAAGTTAATAGACGGATGATGCGAGAGAAAGATAGACGGATGATGCCAGGTCAAGTTAATAGACGGATGACACGAGGTCAAGTTAATAGACGGAAGACGCCAGGTCAAGTTAATAGACGGAAGACGTCAGGTCAAGTTAATAGACGGAAGAGGCCACGTCAAGTTAATAGGTGGAAGACGCCTGTCCAAGTTAATTGGTGGAGGACGCGGAAGTCAAATTTATAGACGGAAGAGGCCAGGTCAAGTTAATAGATGGAAGACGCCATGTCAAGTTAATAGATGGAAGACACGAGGTCACGTTAATGGACCAAAGAGTCAAATAAAAAAAATGCACTGATCCCAAGGTAATATAAAGACATCAATCAAATATCACAAATATCACGTTTATGGACGACGATTTACACGAAGATAAGTTAATGGTCCAAGATTCTTCTTCTTCTTCTTCTTCTTCTTCTTCTTCTTCTTCTTCTTCTTCTTCTTCTTCTTCTTCTTCTTCTTCTTCTTCGTTCGTTCTCAATCTCCCACTACCAAACCCTGAAAGGGCTTAAGTAGCAAAATGTAGTCCAGAGAACGGAATGCGTTGTGTCGTAGTTTACAGCTTGACTGCGATATTTGCACCTTTCGGTCCAACACATCTGACTTCAGCAAGCATTTTTTGAGTACCGGGTTAGCATTCCCTCTTCGATCCCTTCTCCTTAGCCAGTCTGTCCTGCTGTAGCCTGTTGTCCAGGATCACCGCGTGGAGGTGTAGAAGGGTCTTGGCAGCTCTGGTTAGCTGGCCCTGACGCGAGCAGTCAGCTATGGGTCGCTGACCACTGCAGCTCATGCGCTGCTTGGCATCTTGATCCCGGACCAAGATTCACACGAAGATAAGTTAATGGACCAAGATTCACACGAAGATAATGGACAGATTTACACGAAAATAAGTTAATGGTCCAAAATGTACATGAAATCAGGGGAATGGACCAATTACACAGTGAAGTCAAGTTAATGGACCAATTACACGGTGAAGTCAACGGACCAATTAATGTGCTATGTTGCTGAAACAGGGACACTTACAAAGCGAGTGAGTCGGGCATTTCGAGAGAGAGGCGCATGAACCGTTCATTGCTCCCTGCAATGAACAGCTGGGGCTGTGTGGCTATAACATCAGGTCTTGGTTATGTGGTTAGCGGAGCGCCTGAGATGCCGCCTGACAGAATGTGGGTCTACCTTGCTCCAATTCCCATTTCCACCACCACCAGTCCTAAAAATAGGTGAACATATATTCCAGGGGCTAACAGATACTGGGATTGATCTGGCAAGTCACCAGCAGATTTTCATCTGCCAAAACAATATGAAACAAAGGAAGTTACGACATCTAATGATACAAGTGGATTCAAGATATATAGATGGACTGCTCAAAAGAAAGAAGAAAACTAGCCATGGCAATGCAGAGGCTGAACAGCCTGAAGAAATTATGGCAAAACACCAACAAAAATGAAAGTCTGTGGCAGAAAATGGCCGTGAAACGTGGACGATTACCAAAACTTCTAGAAAAATAATTGAATCCTTTGAGTCACAATGTTACAGTAAGATCCTCAGAATACCATGGATGGAGTAAACGACAAATATAGACATTCGGCAAGAGTTGAGCATAGAGGAGAACTGGTTTATCAATTCCATTTTGGCCAGAAAATATAAATACTTTGGTCACATCAAGAGACACGAGAGAACAGAGATGGAAGGTATGGTGCCAGGCAAAAGAGGCAAGGCTAGACCAAGAAGACGGTGGCACCAAGATATCCAGGAATGCCTGAGTATGTCTGGCGGAGACTGGAGTTTTGGCAACGGAAAGAGTTTCTTTCAGACAGACTGTGATGGGAGCGACGTTCTATAAAGGACATGCTACATGATGATGATGGATAAATGGTAGTTGTTTACGCAAACAGGGAAAACCGTTGGTGGGCAGACCACATATCTAGAAGAAAGGATGTGCGTTTGAGCACGTCGATGGTGAGTCTAATACCTTTGAGGCGAAAGACCTCCAGTGCATTAGTTAGACTTCCTTGGACTCCAATACAACATTTATGATACATCAAAAATGAAAGCATTACCAGCTGGACCAACAAAACCTGGGAATGGAGATCATTGGAGACAACGTTGGGACCCGCAGTCGTACGCGGTACACCAAGGAATGGGCCGTCTAGTAATACTATCACCTGGTTTCATTAACATTTTTTATACAACACACTCGTTTTCTTCACACCTGATTTTTCACTGATATCTGATTCTTTACAACAATTCCAAATTAGTGATCTTATTAGTGATCTTATTAGTGATCTTATTGTTTGGACAGAGGAGACTAACATCCAGTCAGGCAAAACATACTGATCAGACATGTTAGTCAGGGTCAGGCAAAACATACTGATCAGACATGTTAGTTAGGGTCAGGCAAAACATACTGATCAGACATGTTAGTCAGGGTCAGGCAAAATATACTGATCAGACATGTTAGTTAGGGTCAGGCAAAACATACTGATCAGACATGTTAGTTAGGGTCAGGCAAAATATACTGATCAGACATGTTAGTTAGGGTCAGGCAAAACATACTGATCAGACATGTTAGTTAGGGTCAGGCAAAATATACTGATCAGACATGTTAGTTAGGGTCAGGCAAAATATACTGATCGGACATGTTAGTCAGGGTCAGGCAAAACATACTGATCAGACATGTTAGTCAGGGTCAGGCAAAATATACTGATCGGACATGTTAGTCAGGGTCAGGCAAAACATACTGATCAGACATGTTAGTTAGGGTCAGGCAAAACATACTGATCAGACATGTTAGTTAGGGTCAGGCAAAACATACTGATCGGACATGTTAGTTAGGGTCAGGCAAAACATACTGATCAGACATGTTAGTTAGGGTCAGGCAAAACATACTGATCAGACATGTTAGTTAGGGTCAGGCAAAACATACTGATCAGACATGTTAGTTAGGGTCAGGCAAAACATACTGATCAGACATGTTAGTTAGGGTCAGGCAAAACATACTGATCAGACATGTTAGTTAGGGTCAGGCAAAACATACTGATCAGACATGTTAGTTAGGGTCAGGCAAAACATACTGATCAGACATGTTAGTTAGGGTCAGGCAAAACATACTGATCAGACATGTTAGTTAGGGTCAGGCAAAACATACTGATCAGACATGTTAGTTAGGGTCAGGCAAAACATACTGATCAGACATGTTAGTTAGGGTCAGGCAAAACATACTGATCAGACATGTTAGTTAGGGTCAGGCAAAACATACTGATCAGACATGTTAGTTAGGGTCAGGCAAAACATGCTGATCAGACATGTTAGTTAGGGTCAGGCAAAACATACTGATCAGACGTGTTAGTTAGGGTCAGGCAAAACATACTGATCAGACGTGATAGTTAGGGTCAGGCAAAACATACTGATCAGACGTGTTAGTTAGGGTCAGGCAAAACATACTGATCAGACATGTTAGTTAGGGTCAGGCAAAACATACTGATCAGACGTGTTAGTTAGGGTCAGGCAAAATATACTGATCAGACATGTTAGTTAGGGTCAGGCAAAACATACTGATCAGACGTGTTAGTTAGGGTCAGGCAAAACATACTGATCAGACGTGTTAGTTAGGGTCAGGCAAAATATACTGATCAGACATGTTAGTTAGGGTGAGGCAAAACATACTGATCAGACATGTTAGTCAGGGTCAGGCAAAATATACTGATCGGACATGTTAGTCAGGGTCAGGCAAAATATACTGATCAGACATGTTAGTCAGGGTCAGGCAAAACATACTGATCGTACATATTGGTCAAGGTCAGGCAAAATCTATTGGCCAAGACCCCCACCGCAACTTCCTAGCAGTTCTACCTGGAAACGTGACCTTCTTCTTGGCAGCCTAGTAAACAAAGTGGGGGATCGATATGATCCCTGTAGTAGTGAGTAACAAGCAGATGAAGCCACGCATAGTACCACCACCTGGAGGACGCCAGCCACCATGAGAACGCTTGGGATGTGAGGGAACTATTGCAACTGTAACCCCCTTTTCAGGGCATACAGAGTAACCTTACTCAAGTTGGGCATTCACAGCAACATTATCATACCGTTGCATTCTCTCTATTCTGGTACTGTTGAAAGCTATCTCAGATGAGCTAGCTCTGGCATTCTCTCTATTCTGGTACTGTTGAAAGCTATCTCAGATGAGCTAGCTCTGGCATTCTCTCTATTCTGGTACTGTTGAAAGCTATCTCAGATGAGCTAGCTCTGGCATTCTCTCTATTCTGGTACTGTTGAAAGCTATCTCAGATGAGCTAGCTCTGGCATTCTCTCTATTCTGGTACTGTTGAAAGCTATCTCAGATGAGCTAGCTCTGGCATTCTCTCTATTCTGGTACTGTTGAAAGCTATCTCAGATGAGCTAGCTCTGGCATTCTCTCTATTCTGGTACTGTTGAAAGCTATTTTAGCTCCTGGCGATGTTCCTTCGCTGGAGTGTTACAATGGCACTCCATACTTTCCGAAGCTTACCTGAGAAGATGGATCAGACTCTTCCTGGATGTAGTACAATGTAGACTCCTCAGTTAGCTCATCATTATTCTATACCTGTTGTGTGTCGTTCGTTCATCGTAGTCGATCAAGACAACTTTGTCAACAATCAGTGTCCGCACGAGTTCGAATTTGGGCTTAAAAAAGCCAATCAGAGCCCAGAATTGTATGTCACACTTAATACAAGGACATAAGACACCAACGGGATTGAAGAAGGGTCGATGTGAGCCGACTTGCAGTGTGATCGTCTCTGTACAGCCTCATTTATTCTTGATGCCTCATGTATCTGAACACCCTCCGCAATAGTGCTGCGCCAGTCTGGACGATTGGTGGCGATTCTACCCCAGTCATCATTGTTAATACCGCACTGGATCAGTGATTCCTTAATCGTGTCCTTGTACTTTTTCCACTGCCCACCACTTACCATTTTACAGTTCACAATAGAGCAACTCTTTTGGTAGACGTTGATCCGACATGCCTACCACATAACCAGCCCATCTCAGCTGTGCTGCACATGCCATGGTGTGTACACTGGACATTCCCGATCGCGCTAGCACATCTGTATATGGCACCATGTCCTGCCATCTTCTTCTTCTTCTTCTTCTTCGTACGCTGTCAGACGTCAACCTTTATTTTTTAGAAAAAAACCAGCGGTCATCCTGAGGCTGTCGACACTGCCATAGAGCTTGTCTAGTGTTGCCACTGGTGATGGCCACATGTGCTTTCTCTGATCCTCATATGTCGGGCAATTTTGCAGCAGATGTTCAGCGGTCATTTTCCCAGTACCGCACATACATTCGTCAGTGCCACCTATCTTTAATTTATTGAATAGGTGGTACCTCAGTCTATTGTGGCCAGTGCGAAGTCTGAAGACCACGACCTGCTCTCTTCTGTTCAGTCCTGCCATCTTCTTCTTCTTCTTCTGCGTACGCAGTCAGACAGTAACCATTATTTTTTCGAAAAAAGCGGCGGTCATCCCGAGGCTGTCGCCACTGCCATAGAGCTTGTCTTGCAGTTCCACTGGTGATGGCCACATCTGCTCTCTCTGATCCTCGTATGTCGGGTAGTTCTGCAGCAGATGTTCAGCGGTCATTTTACCGGTACCGCACGGGCATTCGTCGGTTCCACCTATCTTCAATTTGTTGAATAGGTGGTACCTCAGTCTATTGTGGCCAGTGCGAAGTCTGAAGACAACGACCTGCTCTCTTCTGTTCAACTGGTAATAGGCATCGTTTTTGGTGTAACCAGTATGTTCGGTTTCCCATTTGTTCATGTATCTGGCTTTGATAAGCCGTTTTGACTCTTCGTACGTCATGCTAGTATCTGTTTGTGGTAGTCTTGCACCTTCTTTTGCCAGTCTGTCTGCCTCCTCATTGCCTTGGATGTTGCAGTGTGATGGGACCCACTGTACCTCCACCCTTTTTGGTGCGGACTGCTGGCACAGTTGGCAGAGTGCTGCTCTTAAGTCATTAAGCTCAGTGTTTTTCTGGCTTTTTAGCGCTGTGTCTACGGCGAGAGCATCTGTAAGCAGGACTATATAGTCCTGCCATCTAATCCTCAGTAGTTTCGCCAGGCATTGCACGTGGAAGCGGTTTAATCTCCCGACATGACAGCTATAGACGGTTCAGGTCTCCCATACAAGAGGGTAGGTAGAACAAATGTTTGTTTCAGTCTTGATCCCTCGCCTTTCCCACGCCTTACTACGAAATCTACCAAACACCACCCTTGTCCTAGCTACTCTTGTATTCACCTCATCATCTATGTGAATAACTCTACCTCGGTGACCAGGCTTCCATGAAACAACCTGTTTCAACGATTACGAACTAGAACACAGGATCAGTATATTTCACCTGACCCTGACTACTCCATGCTCGTGTACCTCTATTCTCCGCAGGGATCCATTTATTAACATCAACCTCTTTTGTTGTTATCTGTGTTGTTCTCCATGTTTCAGAACCATATGATAAAATGGACTTTAAGAGTTGGAAGATTTTTTATTTTTTGTTGTTGTTGTAAATTTCCTTGTTGCCAATGTTGATGTAAGCCTATATATATATGCTAGGATTTACGTAAATAATATATGTGCTAACAATATGTTGTTCGGCCATCGTAATCAATGAAGACCACATTCGCTGTTCGCATGATTTCGAAGATGGCTAAATAAGGCAATCGGAGCCCGGAATTGTCGGTCGCATATAGTACAATCACCACAGTCGTCTCAGTCTCTGAAGACCATGCGTGTGGCACGCATGACAGTCGCTGCCACAGATGGTACACATGGTGAGGATGCTGGCTTACCCGTACCGGGGTATCTCCCAATCTCTTCAGTCCTTCCCATTCTCAGCAGCCAGAAGGCCTTGTCGACAGTCGCCATGCCCCTTCAAACTGTCTCCAAACAGCTTGATTCCGAGCAATTTTTATCCAGCACTCAGATGGGATGTCGTGTCCTTCTTGCGGACGTCCTTGAACAACAGTGTGGGTCGGCCGATTCTTGTAACTACAATGGCCAGCTGTCCCAACCATCGTGGACGTCGCTGGATCAACATCCAGTACATGCTGCGTGTGTTTGCTCGCTGTAAGACTAGTTGCCATCCAATCCCCAACATACGCGGTAGACACCTCATGTGCAAGCGCCGCGGTTCCTGCTTCGTGTAAGGGCTCTAAGTCTCGCTTTCGCACATGAATGGACATGGGAAAGTAATAACATACACACGCGGATAATAGATATAATAGGCTTCATAGGTTTGTGTGTATCAAGTGTCCTGGCCATGATGGGTTTGCAAGAAGGAATGACCTGACATCCTGCCCTCAGGGGCATATGCAGCGGGGGCATTTGCAATGGATAGGTGAAATTTTGAAGCTGAGCAACGACTACCGTTTTGGCGAAGATGTTGCAATCGATAAATCAGTTTTGAAGATTTTAGAATGTTACGAGGGGGCTTCAAATGAAAACCTTAAAAGTGGAATAGAAATTAGAAAAAAACATGTTGTATTAATAATAATAATAATGTTCGCTTAGGCGTCTGCATCGGTCGATCGCATGCATGACACACAGCTGTGGTGTGGTTCCAGGGCGGAGGAGGAGGTTGCTGCTTGCTGGAGCCATACTGTTCGGAGACAGCCTCTTCTGCGCCTCTAGCCGGTCAGGGGACAACTTTTGGCGCTGAGGAAAGACGTGTTGTATCTTTGTATTCATCATAATCACCAGTCCCATAACCTAGGTCGTCAAGGCACCATTATTGCAGTTTGTAGTACAAGCTCCCGCCATACAACAACAGTGTGTCTTGGGCCGCTACACACTTGACGGAGCCCAGCACTCTCCAAGTAGCAGTTCATTATAGTTGTGTCTAAATTTCATACAACGAAGCTGACCCTGTCTTCAGCTAGGGCGAAGGGTGCCAGTCTCGTAAAGTTACGCCGGGTGAACTAGACCGTGAAATATAACACATGTTTAAGCTTAGTGATATTCATATAGCCTATGCCCATTCCAGAATAATCAAACAGAAGAAAACATAAAACGAACGAATTAACCAGTACAAATGGAAAACAATAACACGTTTCCGTGAACACAAGTGTAAGTCGTCGACTAGTGTGAATTCCTGGCAAATCCGTGGTCTGGCGGCATCCATAATGAACTAAAACAGAAGAGGAATGTAGACCCGCAGCCAGTTATGGCGCCATCTCTGTACTGTAACTTGTTAATGTGGTTGCTAAGGATGTCCTGTACATGATATCACAGTACGGACAAACAGCATGACATCAGAATCAGCATGACATCAGAATCAGCATGACGTCAGAAACAGCATGACGTCAGATTCAGCATGACGTCAGAATTGCAGCTAAAACGATGGCCGCCCCACTACTGACATGCACCAAAGAGGAGCTGTGTTCTGTTATCCGTTTTTTGAGCAGGAGCGAAACCCATCGAAATTCATCGGTGAATAAAGGCCCAGTATAGAATTGGACATTCCAACTGTTTGCTATTTGTCCATGCCTCTGATTCAATATGTGTATGGACATTCCAACATTTTTGTCCATTGTCCATGCCACTATATTATCTGTGATACAGTATATGTACGGAAATTCCAATTGCTTGTTTATGCTACTATAATATATGATAAAGTAAGGTACATGCCAAAGGCTTCAACAGTATGATAAAAGTTAATGGCCAGGAACTCTCAAGTGGTTGACCGTTTTAAATATCAGGATTTGGTTGTCCGTGATGAAAGATCGAAATGTGAGGTGTTGGCCAGAATAGCACAGACAATAGCGGCGCTTGCGACACATAATCTGGCAAGATAAACGGTTAGCACTATGTAATCATATTACTGTGTACACTGGTCCTGTCAATATTGCTCTATGCTTGTGAGACATGGACAGTTACAGCTGACCTGCAACGAAGGATACAGGTCTTGGTGAAAAGATGTTTCCGAAGACTTTTAAACGTCACGTACAAAGATTGAGTTACAAATGAGGAAATACGAGATAGAATTACAACAGCAATAGGGTTATTTGAAATCCCTTGGCAACTGTCAAAAGAAGGAAACTCGCTTGGTACAGTCACATATCAAGATCAAATGGTCTTGCAAATACGATCCTCCACGGATTGGTGAAAGGTAGACGACGAAGAGGCCGTCCCAAAAAGAGGTGGGAGGACAACATAAAAGAATGGACCAATCTCCGACTAGGGAGGCACAGGCAGCGGCCGCTGACAGAGAAGGATGGCGTGGGGTTGTGAGGATGTCTTCATGTGTGCCCCAACGACCTCAGTAGTTACGGGATGACCTGACCTGACCTTACATGGACATCCCAACTCATTTGTTCATGCCTCTATATAATCTCCATAATACATTTTGTGTATGGATTATTTCTTCTTCTTCTTCTTCGATCAAGTGATGATGCGCTTCTAGCCCTGTGAGGTTCATGAAGGAGATTCTGCATTTCACGTCTGCGCTGGTCCCCCACAGCTTTTCGAGCATGGTGGCTTCCCCTGGCATCCTTACCTCTTTTAGGTCTGCAGAAGGAGGGAGCAGTCCTGCAGGTTATGTTCTAGTTAGTATGTGCCTGGGTGCTCCACAAATCGCTCGTGGTGGTGTCTCCCGAGTCTGCAGATCTTTGTCTGTCATTAATGTATGAACAATCATTGTTTGTCATTTGTGAATGCCTTTATATTATCCATATATGTTAATGGAAATTCCAACTGTTTGTCCAATGCCCATGCCTCTATAATATCTATAATACATGTATGTTTGTACATTACAAAATTAACCTTTATAAATACTACACATTGACTGAAAGCGTGTGCATGGTAATTCTACATGGTTAAACCGAGAAATCCATGTCTTTTAAATGGTTTTACCTCTGCTGGAAAATGGTGCTGTCGTCTCAATGCAGGGGCACTCGGTACAGGTGGCACACACGGGACAGGTCACACACACGGGACAGGTGGCACACACGGGACAGGTGGCACACACGGGACAGGTGACACACACGGGACAGGTGGCACAAACGGGACAGGTGACACACACGGGACAGGTGGCACAAACGGGACAGGTGGCACACACAGGACAGGTGGCACACATGGGACAGGTGGCAGACACGGGACAGGTGGCACAAACGGGACAGGTGGCACACACGGGACAGGTGGCACAAACGGGACAGGTGGCACACACAGGACAGGTGGCACACATGGGACAGGTGGCACAAACGGGACAGGTGGCACACACGGGACAGGTTGCACACACGGGACAGGTGGCACAAACGGGACAGGTGGCACACACAGGACAGGTGGCACACATGGGACAGGTGGCACACACGGGACAGGTGGCACAAACGGGACAGGTGGCACAAACGGGACAGGTGGCACAAACGGGACAGGTGGCACACACGGGACAGGTGGCACACATGGGACAGGTGGCACAAACGGGACAGGTGGCACACACAGGACAGGTGGCACACACGGGACAGGTGGCACACACGAGATAAGTGGCACACACAGGACAGGTGGCACACACAGGACAGGTGGCACACACAGGACAGGTGGCACACATGGGACAGGTGGCACACACGGGACAGGTGGCACAAACGGGACAGGTGGCACACACAGGACAGGTGGCACACACAGGACAGGTGGCACACATGGGACAGGTGGCACACACGAGATAAGTGGCACACACAGGACAGATGACACACATGGACAGGTGGCACACACGTGACAGATGGCACACACAAGACTAATGCTGATTATGTTTGAATCTGGATATGGGCCTTCGGTTTGTTGCTTTGCAAGTAAATTTGAAATCCGAAAAATAAACTAAAAAAGCTTAATTTGAGGCCAGAAATTCTAAACTTGAGGTCAGAAAAGTTAAATTTGAGGCCAGAATATGCAAATTTGAGATCAGAAAAAGACAAATTTGAGGCCAGAAGAAGCGGAATTTGAGGACCGAAAAAACAAATTTGAGGCCAGAAATGGCAAATTTGAGATCAGGAAAAGCAAATTACAGGCCGGAAAAAGGAAATTACAGGCTAGAAAAAAAAATAATTTGAGGCCACAAGAGTTTAATTTTTGGCCAGAATTTTTGAATCCAGAAATACTCAAATTTGAGACCAGAAAAGCTCTATTTAAAAGCCGAAATACTAAATTTGAGAGCCAAAAAAACATTATTATGTTCTGTTCTTTTTCTACAAATCGACTTCACTGCACTCCGAGCATACCCACATGCACTCTGTCTATCTCGGTAAATGTTGAACGGCGTGCATACTGATTTCTTCTACAGTAAGTTGATTGCACTGCTCTGTCCTCTTTTTTGTTCCCTATTCCGCTCAAACAGTCTCCGATATCAAAGATTTACATTCTGTGAATTGCTTATTCGTCTTTCGCAGTGTGGTCATTTAACAAGCGGTTATTTAAAGACTTCAAAGTGTCACTCCTATCCATATCCACACTCATAATTGAAATATGAATGACCAGTAAATCCACACCAGCACTTCCAGGTTTGAGGCCTCTACAGCCGCCATCCACTCACGCCTTAGCCAGCCCTTCTGTACCTTCTGAAGTAAGGATCCACACCAGCACTTCCAGGTTTGAGGCCTGTACAGCCGCCATCCACTCTTGCCTTAGCCAGCCCTTCTGTACCTTCCGAAGTAAGGATCCACATTAGCACTTCCAGGTTTGAGGCCTCTACAGCCGCCATCCACTCTTGCCTTAGCCAGCCCTTCTGTACCTTCCGAAGTAAGGATCCACATTAGCACTTCCAGGTTTGAGGCCTCTACAGCCGCCATCCACTCTTGCCTTAGCCAGCCCTTCTGTACCTTCCGAAGTAAGGATCCACACCAGCACTTCCAGGTTTGAGGCCTCTACAGCCGCCATCCACTCTTGCCTTAGCCAGCCCTTCTGTACCTTCCGAAGTAAGGATCCACACCAGCACTTCCAGGTTTGAGGCCTCTACAGCCGCCATCCACTCTTGCCTTAGCCAGCCCTTCTGTACCTTCCGAAGTAAGGATCCACACCAGCACTTCCAGGTTTGAGGCCTCTACAGCCGCCATCCACTCTTGCCTTAGCCAGCCCTTCTGTACCTTCCGAAGTAAGTATTAGGCGTCTGACACGATGACTGCTCCTGTTAATAATAATGTTCGCTTAGATATCCATGACCCACATCTGGGGCTTGGTTCCAGGCCTCGTCCAGGGTGAAGGAGGAAGTTGCTACTTGCTAGAGCCATACTGTTCGGGGACAGCCTTTTCCAGCCGGTCGGGGGAAGACTTTTGGCGCTGAGGAACGACTTGTGTAGTATCTTGTGGGGAAATGTGTTTCCTGGTCCAGCCGTACAACATGACCGAACAAAGAAACTCGGTGCCGGTCAAGTGTTTCTGAGATTGGGTGGAGGTCTGTTTAAGCGGAGACTTCCACGTTGCGGATGCAGTTATGCCATCGGTTGCCCAGGATACATCGCTGGTTGCGTATGTGATAGGATCAAGTCGTGACATGTCATTTTTCAGCAATTTCCATGTTTCGGAGTAGTAAAACAGGACTGGAACCTCGCAGGACTGGCAGATGCGGATTTTTGTCTTAACGGAGATCTTGCCATTATTCCACACACGTCGGAGGTCGTGCATAGCGGACGCAGCTAGTCCCTCCCACCTGGACATATTGGGACTGCTGCGTGTATCAGATGATATCATACGACCGAGATAGATGAATTCGTTGATGCCCTGCACAGTATGACCTTGAGTTTCAATACCCTGGGGTGCAGTGTTGGAAATGAGGTTCTGAACTTTGGTTTTGACCCAGGATCTAGGGAGGGTATTTCACCGTCTAACATTCCCAGAGAGCAAATAAAGAGCCCCCAAATTATTATCCTCTTCATTATCATACAATATTCTTGTAATTTTTGATCGAGTATCTATTTATAGGTCATGGATTTCTTGGTCTGGCCGTGTATTGTCAGAGACCAATCAAATGACCTCACCTGTATTGTCAGAGACCAATCAAATGACCTCAAACATAACGAACGAATAAACTATTACAAATACATATTCATTGAGTTTGTTAACGTAAGTATAACATAAATGTTCATGTCTAACCGGATGACAATCGTACACCAGACTAATATATTCCGGACAAGAGGGAAAAAGCTAATTGAACAAATACAATCATGTCTGTATGCGAAGATCCTGGAAATCAGAACAAGACAAATAGTGGACATACAGGAACAAGAGAGCAAAGCTGCAGATTAACTAAAGAAAGGTCCAGATTAGATAATATTTTTTTAGTCAGAGAGTGGTGAATGCTTGGAATGCATTGCCGCAGGAAGTAGTGGAGGCAGGGACAACTAATGCATTTAAGAATAGATTGGATGCGCATAGCTTTTAGAGCGAGAAAATGTAAATGAAACTGGTTGTATACACTCTGCAGAGTCTTCTAAACCAGTATAAAGAAGTTAAAATAACTGACTAATGCTGATTATCAGTTAAATATGGGTAGGGTTCGTCATTTTGCAATTAAATGTGAAATGCCAAAAAATACACTAATAAAAAGTCAAATTTATAAAAGCTAAAAATGAGGCCAGAAACGTTACATTTTGACAACAGAAAAGCCAAATTTGAGGCCAGAAAAGAAAAATTTGAAGCCAGAAAAGGCGTATTTGAGGCCAGAAAAGACAAAATTGAGAGCAGAAAAGGCAAAATTTGAGGCCAGAAATAGTAAATTTGAAGCCATGAAAGGCAAATTTGAAGCCAAAGGCAAATCTGAGGTCAGAAAAGATTAATTTCATGCCAGAAAAGCTCAATTTGAAAGCCAAAATCATAAATTTGAGTCAAAAAAAATCAATTTGAGACCTGAATTTCAAAAAAATATTCTATTATAATCTGTTTTATTTCAACAAATCGGCCACTGCACTGCGGGCATACTAACTGGCACTGTCGCTCTCAGTAAATGTTGAAGGGCGTGCATACTGATTTTCTCTGCAGCTTGTTGACTGCACACACTTCTGCTCCGTCCTCACCTTTTTCCCATCTTTGTGCCATTGCCTTCTTGGTCTGCCTCTCTTGCCCCATCTCCAGCCTGATCCAAATTCATGCCCAAGAATTCCTTGACATCTTGGTGCCATCGCCTTCTTGTTCTACCTCTGCCTCTCTTGGCAAATTTCCAGTCATGCCCAAGAATTCCTTGACATCTTGGTGCCATCGCCTTCTTGTTCTACCTCTGCCTCTCTTGGCAAATTTCCAGTCATGCCCAAGAATTCCTTGACATCTTGGTGCCATCGCCTTCTTAGTCTGCCTGTGCCTCTCTTGTCAAATCTCCAGAGTCATGCCCAAGAATTCCTTGACATCTTGGTGCCATCGCCTTCTTGTTCTACCTCTGCCTCTCTTGGCAAATTTCCAGTCATGCCCAAGAATTCCTTGACATCTTGGTGCCATCGCCTTCTTAGTCTGCCTGTGCCTCTCTTGTCAAATCTCCAGAGTCATGCCCAAGAATTCCTTGACATCTTGGTGCCATCGCCTTCTTAGTCTGCCTCTCTTGCCCTGCACCATACCTTCCATTACCGTTCTCTCAAGACCGTTGTGTCTTTTCATGTGGTCAAAGTATTTCAATTTTCTGGTCATGACGGAAGTTATGAGCCAGTTTTCCTCTTATTGAATGCCTGCATTCTTTTTTTTCCCGGCCCACAGTATTCTGGGAACCTTTCTATAACATTTCGACTCAAAGGACTTGATTCTCTTCCTGGACGTTTCGGCAACTGTCCATGTTCCGCTGCCATATGCTGCCACAGGAAAAACTCAGGTTCTCAAATTTAAACTTTTGTTGGTTTGCTGGTATTCTGCCACAGTTTCCTCAGCTTGTGCAGCCTCTGCATTACCATAGCCAAACCCCTTCCGATTTCCTTTGATCAGTCGTCATTATCGTCAATTCTAGAGCCCAGATAATCGAAGTTCATGACCTGTTCTTTAGATATATATATATATATATGTGTGAATACAGTTATGCGTCAGTAGTACGAGGGAAAAATATTAACCAAAAATAATGTTAGTGCTGTTGTTGAATGCTAACAATGAGTCAGTTATTCTTTTGTGTGCCCTGAAAATGACATTAAGTGACGGGTTGTAGCTTTCCACACATCCCGAGCATGCTGATGAAGGTGGATAGGGTCCTCCAGGCGGTTGTGCTATGCTTGGCTTCATCTGCGTGTTGCTCACTACTACGGGGATCAAGTCAATACCTCACCTCGTTAGCCAGGCGGCCATGAAAACTGCACATTTCGAGCGAGGACTATGTGGAAGTCGAGGTGAGGGTCTTGGCAAGTATATTTTGCCTGACCCTGACTAACATGTCTGATCAGTATATTTTGCCTGACCCTGACTAACATGTCTGATCAGTATATCTTCCCTGACCCTGACTAATATGTCTGATCAGTATATTTTCCCTGACCCTGACTAATATGTCTGATCAGTATATTTTCCCTGACCCTGACTAACATGTCTGATCAGTATATTTTCCCTGACCCTGACTAATATGTCTGATCAGTATATCTTCCCTGACCCTGACTAACATGTCTGATCAGTATATTTTCCCTGACCCTGACTAACATGTCTGATCAGTATATTTTCCCTGACCCTGACTAACATGTCTGATCAGTATATTTTCCCTGACCCTGACTAACATGTCTGATCAGTATATTTTCCCTGACCCTGACTAATATGTCTGATCAGTATATCTTCCCTGACCCTGACTAACATGTCTGATCAGTATATTTTCCCTGACCCTGACTAACATGTCTGATCAGTATATTTTCCCTGACCCTGACTAACATGTCTGATCAGTATATTTTCCCTGACCCTGACTAACATGTCTGATCAGTATGTTCTGTCTGACCAAACGTTAGTCTTCCTCCCCAACCCAAATGAATCAAATTAAGGTTAACAAAAATTCACAAAACACTTCACTTAATACAATGATGTTTAATTATGTAACAAATTAACATCAATTACCTTCCAAATAATAATACAATTTAATACAAATTCTGTGCACTATGGAAACAATCAGAACAACAAAAGCAAACATAATGGAAGAACAGACAAGAGACATCTGAATACGATGATGTAGCAGATAGAAAGAAAGTCTTTATTCAAGAACAGACAAGAGACATCTGAATACGATGATGTAGCAGATAGAAAGAAAGTATTTATTCAAGAACAGACAAGAGACATCTGAATACGATGATGTAGCAGATAGAAAGAAAGTCTTTATTCAAGAACAGACAAGAGACATCTGAATACGATGATGTAGCAGATAGAAAGAAAGTCTTTATTCAAGAACAAACAAGAGACATCTGAATACGATGATGTAGCAGATAGAAAGAAAGTCTTTATTCAAGAACAGACAAGAGACATCTGAATACGATGATGTAGCAGATAGAAAGAAAGTCTTTATTCAAGAACAGACAAGAGACATCTGAATACGATGATGTAGCAGATAGAAAGAAAGTCTTTATTCAAGAACAGACAAGAGACATCTGAATACGATGATGTAGCAGATAGAAAGAAAGTATTTATTCAAGAACAGACAAGAGACATCTGAATACGATGATGTAGCAGATAGAAAGAAAGTCTTTATTCAAGAACAGACAAGAGACATCTGAATACGATGATGTAGCAGATAGAAAGAAAGTCTTTATTCAAGAACAGACAAGAGACATCTGAATACGATGATGTAGCAGATAGAAAGAAAGTCTTTATTCAAGAACAGACAAGAGACATCTGAATACGATGATGTAGCAGATAGAAAGAAAGTCTTTATTCAAGAACAGACAAGAGACATCTGAATACGATGATGTAGCAGATAGAAAGAAAGTCTTTATTCAAGAACAGACAAGAGACATCTGAATACGATGATGTAGCAGATAGAAAGAAAGTATTTATTCAAGAACAGACAAGAGACATCTGAATACGATGATGTAGCAGATAGAAAGAAAGTATTTATTCAAGAACAGACAAGAGACATCTGAATACGATGATGTAGCAGATAGAAAGAAAGTATTTATTCAAGAACAGACAAGAGACATCTGAATACGATGATGTAGCAGATAGAAAGAAAGTCTTTATTCAAGAACAGACAAGAGACATCTGAATACGATGATGTAGCAGATAGAAAGAAAGTATTTATTCAAGAACAGACAAGAGACATCTGAATACGATGATGTAGCAGATAGAAAGAAAGTATTTATTCAAGAACAGACAAGAGACATCTGAATACGATGATGTAGCAGATAGAAAGAAAGTCTTTATTCAAGAACAGACAAGAGACATCTGAATACGATGATGTAGCAGATAGAAAGAAAGTATTTATTCAAGAACAGACAAGAGACATCTGAATACGATGATGTAGCAGATAGAAAGAAAGTCTTTATTCAAGAACAGACAAGAGACATCTGAATACGATGATGTAGCAGATAGAAAGAAAGTCTTTATTCAAGAACAGACAAGAGACATCTGAATACAATGATGTAGCAGATAGAAAGTATTTATTCAAGAACAGACAAGAGACATCTGAATTCGATGATGTAGCAGATAGAAAGAAAGTATTTATTCAAGAACAAACAAGAGACATCTGAATTCGATGATGTAGCAGAAAGAAAGAAAGTATTTATTCAAGAACAGACAAGAGACATCTGAATACGATGATGTAGCAGATAGAAAGAAAGTATTTATTCAAGAACAGACAAGAGACATCTGAATACGATGATGTAGCAGATAGAAAGAAAGTATTTATTCAAGAACAGACAAGAGACATCTGAATACGATGATGTAGCAGATAGAAAGAAAGTCTTTATTCAAGAACAGACAAGAGACATCTGAATACGATGATGTAGCAGATAGAAAGAAAGTATTTATTCAAGAACAGACAAGAGACATCTGAATACGATGATGTAGCAGATAGAAAGAAAGTCTTTATTCAAGAACAGACAAGAGACATCTGAATACGATGATGTAGCAGATAGAAAGAAAGTCTTTATTCAAGAACAGACAAGAGACATCTGAATACGATGATGTAGCAGATAGAAAGAAAGTATTTATTCAAGAACAGACAAGAGACATCTGAATACGATGATGTAGCAGATAGAAAGAAAGTATTTATTCAAGAACAGACAAGAGACATCTGAATACGATGATGTAGCAGATAGAAAGAAAGTATTTATTCAAGAACAGACAAGAGACATCTGAATACGATGATGTAGCAGATAGAAAGAAAGTATTTATTCAAGAACAGACAAGAGACATCTGAATACGATGATGTAGCAGATAGAAAGAAAGTCTTTATTCAAGAACAGACAAGAGACATCTGAATACGATGATGTAGCAGATAGAAAGAAAGTATTTATTCAAGAACAGACGAGACATCTGAATACGATGATGTAGCAGATAGAAAGAAAGTATTTATTCAAGAACAGACAAGAGACATCTGAATACGATGATGTAGCAGATAGAAAGAAAGTCTTTATTCAAGAACAGACAAGAGACATCTGAATACGATGATGTAGCAGATAGAAAGAAAGTATTTATTCAAGAACAGACAAGAGACATCTGAATACGATGATGTAGCAGATAGAAAGAAAGTATTTATTCAAGAACAGACAAGAGACATCTGAATACGATGATGTAGCAGATAGAAAGAAAGTATTTATTCAAGAACAGACAAGAGACATCTGAATACAATGATGTAGCAGATAGAAAGAAAGTATTTATTCAAGAACAGACAAGAGACATCTGAATACGATGATGTAGCAGATAGAAAGAAAGTATTTATTCAAGAACAGACAAGAGACATCTGAATACGATGATGTAGCAGATAGAAAGAAAGTCTTTATTCAAGAACAGACAAGAGACATCTGAATACGATGATGTAGCAGATAGAAAGAAAGTCTTTATTCAAGAACAGACAAGAGACATCTGAATACGATGATGTAGCAGATAGAAAGAAAGTATTTATTCAAGAACAGACAAGAGACATCTGAATACGATGATGTAGCAGATAGAAAGAAAGTCTTTATTCAAGAACAGACAAGAGACATCTGAATACGATGATGTAGCAGATAGAAAGAAAGTATTTATTCAAGAACAGACAAGAGACATCTGAATACGATGATGTAGCAGATAGAAAGAAAGTCTTTATTAAAGAACAGACAAGAGACATCTGAATACGATGATGTAGCAGATAGAAAGAAAGTCTTTATTCAAGAACAGACAAGAGACATCTGAATACGATGATGTAGCAGATAGAAAGAAAGTCTTTATTCAAGAACAGACAAGAGACATCTGAATACGATGATGTAGGAGATAGAGATGACATTATTAGTAGACATTATCATCATATGCCTAGCTGACTGATGGAGGCAATAACAAATCGCCGCACCTCCCTATCCAGAAAGTCTTCTTCTTCTGCGTTGGCTTACTTACTTTCCGTGTCCAAGTTCCACGTCATATGGTATGCATCCAGCGACACGGATTGCCTTGTCATTTGACCTCAGCATGTTGCACCTATTGCATGTTTCCTGGAGGCTGGGGCAAGTCATCAGGTGGTCTGGGTCCTTTGTTGCGCCACAGTCACACGTGTCATCGTCCGTGTACCCCCATTGTTTCATATTCCCTTGTACTGTGAAACCTTTCTGCAGGCAGAGACCTGGGAGAGCATGACCGAATGGTTTCAATACCTGCCTGAGGACAAGGATGGTAGGGGTTTGAATCCCCGGTATGACGGTTCTGTAACAAACACAACACAGAACGGAGGGGCAGGAGCATTCCTGAACCTACCAAATGGCAGAAAAATAACACTGTCATTCGCTACTGGTAAGTACACAAGCAATTTCAGAGCGGAGGCAGAGGCACTGAGGGCGGCAGTGGAAGAAATGGTGACACACAGTGAAAATGAGAGCCATATAGTCCTGCTGACAGATGCTCTCGAAGTAGTCACAGCGCTAAAAAGCCAGAAAAACACTGAGCTTAATGACTTTAGAGCAGCACTCTGCAAACTGTGCCAGCAGTCCGCACCAAAAAGGGTAGTGGTACAGTGGGTCCCATCACACTGCAACATCCAAGGCAACGAGGAGGCAGACAGACTGGCAAAAGAAGGTGCAAGACTACCACAAACAGATACCAGTATGACGTACGAAGAGTCAAAACGGCTTATCAAAGCCAGATACATGACCAAATGGGAAACCGAACATACTGGTTACACCAAAAACGATGCCTATTACCAGTTGAACCGAAGAGAGCAGGTCGTTGTCTTCAGACTTCGCACTGGCCACAATAGACTGAGGTACCACCTATTCAACAAATTGAAGATAGGGTGTACCGACGAATGCCCGTGCGGTACTGGTAAAATGGCCGCTGAACATCTGCTGCAGAACTGCCCGACATACGAGGATCAGAGAGAGCAGATGTGGCCATTACCAGTGGAACTGCAAGACAAGCTCTATGGCAGTGGCGACAGCCTCAGGATGACCGCCGCTTTTTTCGAAAAAATAATCGTTACTGTCTGACTGCTTACGCAGAAGAAGAAGAAGAATCCCCGGTATGGAATATGTTGTTTTTCTGTTGCAGGCGAAATAAACAAACATAGACAGACAACAACGTGGTGATAGCAGTGGCATGTAGTCCTCAAGTCTAAAAACCTCTCGACGATCCCAGCGATCGGAAATAGTTGTATGACAGATGCTGTCAAATGTCAATGCAATGCAGTTTCCATGATATACCAGTTTGGAGTTTGTTCAGCGACTTCCATGTTGTGTATGGTGGATGATGTCCGGGGGTAGGTTCCTCCCGTAGTTCCATCTCTGGGGCCTGCACCAGTTCACATCATCTCTCGATGCGACGGCTTTCAGGGCTTGTCTGTATTTGACTTTGACTCATACGCTGTCAGACCTAGCTAGACTTGCATTTGTTCAAAGAAAGCAGCTGTCATCCTGAGGCTGTCGACACTACCATAGACCTTGTCTAGTGTTGCCACTGGTGATGGCCACATGTGCTTTCTCTGGTCCTCGTATGTCGGGCAATTTAGCAGCAGATGTTCAGGGATCACTTTCCTGGTACCACAGATATCCACGTATCAATGCTAGGGATTCCAGCTCTCTCAAGAGATACAATCATGATGCAATTATAGATTCGCTGGGTGGGTCATGCGGTTCGTATGGCAGACTATCGGCTATAAAAAATAATCTTCTATAGTGAGACACAGAACGACACACACTCCTAGCGCTTTAAAGACATACTTAAAACATCTCTAATGGCCTTCAGCATAAACTTCGACACAAGTGACGATGCTGTGAAAGCAATTAATGCATTCAAGAATATTTTGGGTGCCCATTGCTTTTAGAGCAAGGAAAACTACATGAAACTGGTTGTATACAGACTCTGCAGAGTCTTCTAAGCCAGTCTTCTTCTTCTTCTTCTTCGTACACAGTCAGACAGTAACCATTATTTTTTCGAAAAAAGCGGCGGTCATCCTGAGGCTGTCGCCACTGCCATAGAGCTTGTCTTGCAGTTCCACTGGTGATGGCCACATCTGCTCTCTCTGATCCTCGTATGTCGGGCAGTTCTGCAGCAGATGTTCAGTGGTCATTTTACCAGTACCGCACGGGCATTCGTCGGTACACCCTATCTTCAATTTGTTGGATAGGTGGTACCTCAGTCTGTTGTGGCCAGTGCGAAGTCTGAAGACAACGACCTGCTCTCTTCGGTTCAACTGGTAATAGGCATCGTTTTTGGTGTAACCAGTATGTTCGGTTTCCCATTTGGTCATGTATCTGGCTTTGATAAGCCGTTTTGTACGTCATACTGGTATCTGTTTGTGGTAGTCTTGCACCTTCTTTTGCCAGTCTGTCTGCCTCCTCGTTGCCTTGGATGTTGCAGTGTGACGGAACCCACTGTACCACTACCCTTTTTGGTGCGGACTGCTGGCACAGTTTGCAGAGTGCTGCTCTTAAGTCATTAAGCTCAGTCTAAGCCAGTCTAAAGGCATTAAGTTCAAAAAGACAGTACAACCTGGCGTACAGCTCTCAGCAGAGAAGCAGCATCATGCGAGGCTTCCAAAAAAGCTGCAGCAGAACAACGGAGACAGACTAGAAAAGCCAGTGTAATGTCACCGTCTCGTGAAGCGAACATTCCAGGCCCTCACTGCCTGCAATTATGCAGACCCTATATCAGAGTCAGCCATCTTCGCACCCATCCACAACCCCGACTCACAGAATGGACTGGTTGAACAAAAAGACAAGGTTTCATCACTCGTAATGGACGAACTACTTCTTTTTCTTCTTTCGTTCGCTTTAAAATATTATCTATATTTGCAATGTTGTCTCTTGTATAAACTTCACTGACTTTTGTAGTTCACGCACAGGTCCATAATGTTTCTCTACCAGTGCTGTTTCTATGGGCCAGTGAGATTTTCTCTGTATATTATATTCGGGGCAGTTTTGCAGTATGTGCTCTGCGGTCTGAGGCGCCTGTCCGCATGTACACATGGCTGAGTTGCCAATCTTCATTTTTGTGTACATGTGGCTGCGGAGTCGGTTGTGTCCTGTTCTAAGGCGCAACACAACAGTTTGCTCTTGTCTGTTCATGTTATGGTAATCGTCTGGTGTTACTGTTGGTGGCTTTCTGATTGATTTGGTCATCCTTATCTTCTGTTGGTGGCTTTCTGATCGATTTGATCATCCTTATCTTCTGTTGGTAGCTTTCTGATCGATTTGATCATCCTTATCTTCTGTTGGTGGCTTTCTGATTGATTTGATCATCCTTATCTTCTGTTGGTGGCTTTCTGATTGATTTGATCATTCTTATCTTCTGTTGGTGGCTTTCTGATTGATTTGATCATCCTTATCTTCTGTTGGTGGCTTTCTGATTGATTTGATCATCCTTATCTTCTGTTGGTGGCTTTCTGATTGATTTGATCATCCTTATCTTCTGTTGGTGGCTTTCTGATTGATTTGATCATCCTTATCTTCTGTTGGTGTGTAACTGGCACATCTGGTTGCTCGTCTGCAGCACTCTCCTTTGCCAGTCGATCTGCTCTCTCGTTTCCTGGTACTCCACAATGAGAAGGTATCCACTACATGACAATCTTGCGCTGGTTGCTCAGTTCAGACAGTAGAGCCTGTAGATCTGGCAGTTTCTCAAATTTAAGTGCTTGGAGTGCTGATTGTGCATCTGTAAGAAATACTACAGGTTGTGGACCGATATTGGTGTTCAACAGTTTCTCAGTTGCCACCTTGATTGCCTGTATTTCTGCATCATATATATGACAGAATTTCCCAGTTGGTACTCTGACTGTATCCCTAATGTTATTTGGGTATTCTATGTACACTCCCGCTTCACCATTCTTTACTGCATTCTGTGCTGACCCATCTGTGTATACTCTAATCCAGAGGTCTTGTGGGTATTCTTCATCCAGGAAATTGAGGATCACTATCCTACGTTGCACACTGTTCTGTTCATCCTTGTCTAATATTCCTTTCACTTTTGTTTGAATGCATACTGATAGTCCGTGCTCCTCTCTCCAAGGGGTTTGTTCTGGCACAGACTTTAGGGGGATGTCAACTTCAGGTAGATCCATAATTTGCCTGCGAAGTCGTTTCGCCTGATGCATAAAACTACTTCTTTTCAGTCTTCCCATTGCTAAATTTTGAAATCTGTCTTTCATTGGATGGCTCGGCATGCAGAGGAACTGTTCTGCCTGTATTAATACCTTTGTGTCTCTGCGCTCTCTTAGTGCTTGTATCCTTCCCATTTTCTCCATCTCCACTATAGGTGTTGATTTCATTGCTCCTGTAATGACCCTAAGTGCCTGATTTTGCACTATATCCACTTCTTTTAGGGTAGTGTTTGCTGCGGGGCACCACGCTGCTGACCCATATTGCAGATGTGGCCGTATACCTTGTTGGTAAACTTTGTTAAGTATTTTTCCACTAGCTCCCCATGTTTTTCCACTTAATTTTCTCAGGATGGCTAACTTTCTCCTGGCTTTTTTAGCTGCCTTGTTGACGTGTTCCCTCCATGTCAACCTGTCATCAAATGTAACTCCAAGATAGGTGGGTTGTTTATCTTCTTTGATGTGTTCTCCATTTATCTTGATAACTCCAGCTTTTTGTTTTGAGGAGAGGGTGAAAAGCGTAGTGCTACATTTCTCTGTGTTAATGTTTACACACCATCTGTTTGTCCATGAGGTCAAGGCATCAATAGCTCTTTGCAGCATTCTGGCGGCCACTGTTGCTTGCTCATTTACACACCATATTACCAAGTCATCTGCATACATTGCAACTTTTGTTCCTTGTGGTAGCTCAGCAATCAAGTCATTGATGAAGACTATGAAAAGTGTAGGGGAAAGAACTCCTCCCTGAGGCACACCATGACGCAGTAGAATTTTCTTACTCTTGAGAACATCTAGTTGGACTCTGGCTCTCCTGTTATGTAAGTATGCTTTTATCCATTTGTACATCCTAATGGACTTACATCTGCAATAGAATTTGGCAGACAGGAGAGTGGCCCACCTGCTGGACAAAATCAGTCATTATACCACTGCCTAAATCGGGAAACCTAAATATGTGTCAGAACTATCGAACAATCAGTCTGATAAGTCATCCAAGTAAAGTTCTCTTGAGGATATTACTTAACAGACTGAATCCTCAGGCGGAGAGTATCATTGCCGAGGAACAAGCGGGCTTTCGAGCGGGAAGGAGTACCATCGAGCAAATATTTAATCTTCGTCTACTGAATGAGAAGTACTCAGAGTATCAACAACAACTCTACCATGCCTTCATTGACTTTAGAAAGGCGTTTGACAGAGTGTGGCATGCGGCGCTATGGTCAACAATGACGCATTATAAGTTCAACTATGGTGAGGGTAGTTGCAAACCTTTATCAGCAGGCGACCAGCGCTGTCTCGGTAGAGGGAACGCTAGGCGATTGGTTCCGTACGACGGTGTGTGTGAGACAGGGTTGTATACTCTCCCCCACACTCTTCAATATATTCTTGGAGAGAATAATGGAGACGACCTTAAAAGGACATGTTGGCACGGTTAAAATAGGTGACAGGCTAATCACAAACTTCCGCTTTGCTGATGATATTGATGTATTGGCAGGCACAGAAAGGGAACTCCAGGAGTTGATTGGTAGATTGGATAGAGCGGCCTTGAGTTTTGGTATGGAAATAAATGCAGATAAAACAAAGCTCATGACCAATAACGTTTTAGGGTTTCAATCTGTCATAGAGGCGAATGGGCAGGTACTTGAGGTGGTGAAAAGATTCAAATATCTTGGATCGTTGATCAGCGAAGAGGGTTCGAAGCCAGAGGTCATTGCAAGAATAGCACAAACAACAGCGGCGCTGACTAGGCTGCAACCTATTTGGCGAGACAAGCGCCTCGCCCTCGGCATAAAAGTCAGACTACTGCGCTCTTTGGTGCTGTCAATATTTCTGTATGCCTGCGAGACCTGGACCATTACAGCAGATATCCAGGGCAGAATACGTGCAATGGAAATGAGGTGCTGTAGAAAACTCCTAAATGTTACATATAAAGATCGTGTCACGAACGTAGACATCCGTCAGAGAGTTGGAGACGCTATTGGTCCTTTTGAAGATCTGTTCACAATTATCAAAAGACGAAAGATGGCCTGATGCGGGCACGTCGCGAGGTCAAACAGAATTCCCAACTCGATACTCTTTGGATCCGTACCGGGACAGAGAGGGCGAGGACGTCCAAGGAAGAGATGGGTGGACAACATCACTGAGTGGTCAGGCCTTCGTCACGGTGAGATACGTCAGGCGGCGTCAGACAGAGAGGGATGGCGTGGGTTTTTCATGTCTTCATGTGTGCCCTAACGACCCGATGGGTTACGGGATGAACTGAACTGAACTGAATGGACGAACAGTACACAACACCTTCAGTTTATTGAATAGATGGTACCTCAGTCTGTTGTGGCCTGTGCGAAGTCTGAAGACCATGACCTGCTCTCTTCTGTTCAACTGGTAATAAACATCGTTTTTTGTGTAGCTAGTATGTTCTGTTTCCCATTTGGCCATGCATCTGGCCCTAATAAACCTTTTGGACTCTTCGTAGGTCACACTAGAATCTGGTTGTGGTAGTCTTGCACCTTCTTTTGCCAGTCTGTCTGCCTCCTCGTTGCCTTGAATGTTACAGTGGGATGGAACCCTTTGTACCAGGCATGTTCAAATTAAACCAGAACTAGTTGCACCAAGTGAACATACATACGATGTGCATGATGACGTCACTTCTAGTGTAAACAGCATATATCAACCGTCAATTTAGCAAAATTTCATTTTCCTCCGACTCATAGTTTCCTCAGCAAATCGTTGAAAACATGGTGGGTGTGATACGGAATCTGTCTACAGTTGATTAGCGAGCGGGGATTCAGTTTTTAACAGCTGAAGGATGTCGACCAGTTGACATTCATCGCAGAATCCAGGCAGTATATGGTGACAAAAGTGTGTCGAACGTAAGCTCCGGCGAAGGTCCACCAAAATTGATGCATCAATTTTGGCGATGGCATCTTCTGACGCAACAATATGCGCCTGACCTGGTCTCGGAAGATCTTTCGTTAATTCACCTCCTTCTTTAAACATCCTTGTCCAGTTCTTCGTTGTCTTCAACCCACTTGTGTCACCATACACTGCCTGCATTCTGCGATGAATGTCAACTGGTCGACATCCTTCAGCTGTTAGAAACCGAATCACATGTCGCTGATCAACTCTGAACGGATTCCATATCACACCCGCCATGTTTTCAACGGTCTGCTGGGGAAACTATGAGTCGAAGGATAATGAAATTTTGCAAAATTGACGGTTGGTATATGCTGTTTACACCTGAAGTGACGTCATCATGCACATTGTACATATGTTCACTTGTTGCAGTTAAGTCCAGTTTCATTTGAACACGCCTCGTACTAGACCTCTACTGGGTTTGAACTGCTGCCATAGTGGACAGAGGACTGACCTCAGATCACTTTTCCAGGAATGTGATTTACCCGTTCTTCCGTCGGCTTTCAAACTGTGATTTCCATCTATACTATCCATCACTCCTTTTTTCTTGTGTGTTCTCTGTCGCTTTTCCCATAAACATTGATTGATGTTGCAGGGTGCGCCAAACCTACTCTTGTATTGTTGCGATGTTATTGCGACTGAAGAGTAAAGATCTTGTGTCCTTGAAGTCGCCACGCAGTGCGCAAACTAGTTTTATTTTAAACTCCCGATACAAAAAAAGTTTGCTACAAAAAAAGAAACAATCTAGGATTTATTGTGAAAGCTACTCTAGCCTGAAGCTACCCTAAACTGAGGCTATTCTAAACTGAGGCTACTCTAGCCTGAAGCTACCCTAAACTGAGCCTACCCTAAACGGAGGCTACTCTAGCCTGAAGCCACTCTAAACTGAGGCTACTCTAGCCTGAAGCTACTCTAAACTGAGGCTACTCTAGCCTGAAGCTACTCTAAACTGAAGCCTCTCTAGCCTGAAGCTACTCTAAACTGAAGCCACTAGCCTGAAGCCACTCTAAACTGAGGCTACTCTAGTCTGAAGCCACTCTAGCCTGAAGCCACTCTAAACTGAGGCTACTCTAGCCTGAAGCCACTCTAGCCTGAAGCCACTCTAAACTGAGGCTACTCTAAAATAGGCTTACTCTAGCCTGAAGCTACTCTAAACTGAGGCTACTCTAGCCTGAAGCTACCCTAAACTGAAGCCACTAGCCTGAAGCTACTCTAAACTGAGGCCACTAGCCTAAAGCTACTCTAAACTGAAGCCACTCTAGCCTGAAGCTACTCTAAACTAAAGCCACTAGCCTGAAGCTACTCTAAACTGAGGCCACTAGCTTGAAGCTACTCTAAACTGAAGCCACTCTAGCCTGAAGCTACTCTAAACTGAGGCCACTCTAGCTGAAGCTACTCTAAACTGAAGCCACTCTAGCCTGAAGCTACTCTAAACTGAAGCCACTCTAGCCTGAAGCAACTCTAAACTGAAGCTACTCTAAACTGAGGTCACTCTAGACTGAAGCTACTCTAAACTGAAGCCTCTCTAGCCTGAAGCTACTCTAAACTGGAGCCACTCTAGCCTGAAGCTACTCTAGGCTGAAGCCACTGTAAACTGAGGCTACTCTAAAATAGGCTTACTCTAGCCTGAAGCGACTCTAAACTGAAGCCACTCTAGCCTGAAGCCACTCTAAACTGAGGCTACTCTAGCCTGAAGCTACTCTAAACTGAGGCTACTCTAGCCTGAAGCAACTCTAAACTGAAGCTACTCTAAACTGAAGCCACTCTAGACTGAAGCTACTCTAAACTGAGGCCACTCTAGACTGAAGCTACTCTAAACTGAAGCCTCTCTAGCCTGAAGCTACTCTAAACTGGAGCCACTCTAGCCTGAAGCTACTCTAGGCTGAAGCTACTCTAAACTGAAGCTACTCTAAACTGAAGCCACTCTAGCCTGAAGCCACCCTAAACTGAGGTTACTCTAGCCTGAAGCCACTCTAAACTGAGGCTACTCTAGCCTGAAGCCACTCTAAACTGAGGCTACTCTAGCCTGAAGCCACTGTAAACTGAGGCTACTCTAAAATAGGCTTACTCTAGCCTGAAGCGACTCTAAACTGAAGCCACTCTAGCCTGAAGCGACTCTAAACTGAAGCCACTAGCCTGAAGGGACTAAACTGGTTACCCTACTGGTTACCCTAAACTGGTTACCCTAAACTGGTTACTCTAAACTGGTTACCCTAAACTTTTATGACTGGTTGCAATGGCTCTTCTTATATCTTGAAGTGTACTTGAGAAGGTGGACCGAGTCCTCCTGGCTGTAGTGCAATGCGTGGTTTGTCATCAAGCTCACTACTATGGGAATTACAGTATCAATCCCCACCTTGTTGCCCAGACTGCTTTAAAACAGCCTGTTTCCAGGGAGCACGTTCTTGGACGTGGTGTAGGGTCCTGATTAATATGTTTCAATTGTCCGCATGACCCTCTACCTCCCTCGTTGGCTAAGGTCCTGTTCGGTTGAGACCCTACATCACTGAACTCTGGGCAGACTGTCCCTCTCAGCAGCTGGCAAAAAAATGCATATGGTTCCTGTAGCTAGCTGGTTGTACACACTCTTAATCCGTCCCCTCAGCCACCCGTCTGTGTGATTCGAATACGCCTTGTATATGAAAGCCTTTTTCTTCATAACTTCTGGACCTCTGTGAATCTCCTATGCCGAGAAATTTGTCGCTTGCAATGAGGGATTTCCGGCGAGCAACGTCAAGAACAACCTTAGAACAAAAATCAGCTATTACGATTGAAGCGTTGCTCCAGTCCTCCCCTACGGCCCCGAAACATGGACATTAATCAAGCACGACACATCAGGACTAGGGACTTTCCATATGCGCAACAAAGTATCCTGGGCATCCGATGGCATGACTACACCTGCAACGTAGAGGTATCTGCTAAAAGGAGGTCTCCACCCAGCTTAGGAAATTTTGGACCTCCAATGAGTCGCCCTGTTCGGTCATTATACGGCTCGACTAGCAAATCCTGATACTTCACAGATCATTCCTCAGCGCCAAAGGGTTTCCCTCGAATGCCTGAAAGTGCAGAGGAGGTCATCTCCGCACAGTATAGCTTCGGCAGATTACAATCCTCCCAATGATCTGGACCAGGTCTGGAGCTATGCCGCAGCAGTGGGCTATGGATGTGGTCGATCAACGCAATGGACCTTAGACATCTATGCAAACTTACTTATTTATTAGGGACACTTCCTCGATCCCGAAGGGTCCACTAGGGTCTTTGTGTATGACGAGGACAAAAATAGCACTACTGCCCCACACAGAGCATGTTGTTAGAGGCGACTAACTGTGTGACATGGCATAACACCAGCCATGGTTAGGTGGTTTGTTAAGAGCAACATAGATGACACCTAACAGGCTGTGGGTCTACTTTTCCCTAACGTTTGAGTCTATAAAGATGGACTCGCACATCGGTTAACTGGCACTTGTCCCAACGCAGCAGAGTACCAAGCTGCTCGAGCCTAGCCCGTTAAGCAGGAAATCCTCCTCCCACCTACATCCAGCTCACGCCAGAGCAGGGACCTGCGTAGGGCCACCCATCCCTGTAGAAGTACAAGTCGACTAAGACTGTCACTAACTGTGGGAGACCTGGCACAGTTAGGGCTATTAAACCTATAGCACACTGCAGACCGACTGCCACAGCCAAACTTGTCTCACTGTCAAAAACAAACATTTTTTTTTATGAGTACGGAGACCCTACCAAATAGCCAGTTTTTTTTACTGCTGGATTCGTCACGTCCATCTACACAGGCTTTTTGCCGGTAAAAGTAATGTATGTTAGATTACAAATGGCTTTTGAACGATTTATTTTTTTATTTCGCCGATTGGAGCAGGCCGACTTTTTGGGGAAAGGTGAAGTAGGTTGTTGGGAAGGATCTTTATCTGGTAGATCTGTTTATTTTGTTTGTTTAGATGAAATAACTACGCTTGAATTGGAAACTAACAGTAGCGCTGATATTATAAACAGTATTGATACTTTGTTATGGTTTCCATGGATTTCTATCGGAGCTTCTAGGCCTAGCCGGGAAAGTTCAAATATTTGTATTGTTTCAAAAAATTTAACATTCATCTTCTTGTATCTCAGAAACTAACAAACACACAACAACAACAATAACATCAACAAGTTATTTATTCATTGACGTCTCTACACACGAGAAAATCATATTTATTGACCAACAAACAGAAAAGTTAACATCATTTTTGATAGTTGCAAAATTGACAAATGCGAAAAATTTTCAAAATATTATGGAAGCGTGCTGAAGGTTAAAAAAGTGTTTGCGGAATAGTTGTGAACTGGCACATGCTGCGGATGACAATTCGTCGAGTGGATCACCCAGACACGATCACACGACAGCAACGCATGTGTTCCCTATACACAGCTACATTTAATGCAAATTACTTAAAACATCAACTAACTAACACTTGCAGATACCAATACAAGGCATTGGGCTGAAGGGCGAGAGCCCGAATGCTGCTGGATCAGTAACAACAATAACAACAACAATAACAATGCAGGTTACTAAAGCATATAGAATGCTGCTTCCCCGACGGACTCAAGGCTTGTGGAACTCCAACCACTCTTCTATCTCCTCATAGTTTGACTTCATCCATCCAATGTTGGCCCTATGGGAAGCAAATACATTGTCAATAGAAGGATTAAGTCAAATTCTTTAAAATTCTCTTTTTCCACATTCATTCTCAACCTCCGGCTACCAAGCCCTGAACAGGGCTTTCTTGGTAGCAGAATGTAGCCCGAAGAACAGAAAGCGCTGTGAAGCTAGTTTACAGCTTGGCTACGATATTTGCACCTTTCAGTCCGACACATTCATCTTCGGCAGTCAACTTCTCAAAATCCTGGTATTCAATCAGACATGTGTGTCCGATGCCAGGTAGCCAAATGCTGAATAAACTAATTTCGCTCTTTTGCCTTGATGTACCTCATTGGGCCCAGGAACTCTTTCAGGCCATCTCCCAACCTCTGACTCGGTCACCTGTCAACCTTTAATCTTAATCTTTAATCTTGTCAATGTGCAAGAGATTGACCTTGATGAAACATGCAGCATTCTGATCAAGGACCAACCCCCAACCAGGCTAGGGTCAGACTCAACATGCTGACCAAGGACCCCCACCCCCAACCAAGCTAGGGTCAGACTCAACATACTGACCAAGGACCCCCACCCCCAACCAAGCTAGGGTCAGACTCAACATACTGACCAAGGACCCCCACCCCCAACCAAGCTAGGGTCAGACTCAACATACTGACCAAGGACCCCCACCCCCAACCAAGCTAGGGTCAGACTCAACATGCTGACCAAGGACCAACCCCACCCAACCCCCAACCAGGCTAGGGTCAGACTCAACATACTGACCAAGGACCCCCACCCCCAACCAAGCTAGAGTCAGACTCAACATGCTGACCAAGGACCCCCACCACACCCCCAACCAGGCTAGAGTCAGACTCAACATGCTGACCAAGGACCCCCACCCCACCCCCAACCAGGCTAGGATCAGACTCAACATACTGACCAAGGACCCCCAACCAGGCTAGGGTCAGACTCAACATACTGACCAAGGACCCCTACCCCCAACCAGGCTAGGGTCAGACTCAACATACTGACCAAGGACCCCCACTCCCAACCAGGCTAGGTCAGGCTCAACATACTGACCAAGGACCCCCACCCCAACCAGGCTAGGGTTAGGCTCAACATACTGACCAAGGACCCCCAACCAAGCTAGGGTCAGACTCAACATACTGACCAAGAACCCCCAACCAGGCTAGGGTCAGACTCAATATACTGACCAAGGACCCCCACCCCACCCCCAACTAGGCTAGGATCAGACTCAACATACTGACTAAGGACCCCCACTCCACCCCCAACCAGGCTAGGGTCAGACTCAACATACTGACCAAGGACCCCCAACCAGGCTAGGGTCAGGCTCAACATACTGACCAAGGACCCCCACCCCCAACCAGGCTAAGGTCAGACTCAACATACTGACCAAGGACCCCCACCCAACCCCCAACCAGGCTAGGGTCAGACTCAACATACTGACCAAGGACCCCCACCCCAAACCAGGCTAGGGTCAGGATCAACATACTGACCAAGGACCCCCTTTACCAAATCCCACTCGGCCCAGGATCAACATACCAACCAAGGACCCCCTTTACCAAATCCCTCAGACCAGGATCAACCTACCAACCAAGGACCCCCTTTACCAAATCCCTCAGACCAGGATCAACCTACCAACCAAGGACCCCCTTTACCAAATCCCACTCGGACCAGGATCAACCTACTAACCAAGGACCCCCTTTACCAAATCCCACTCAGACCAGGACCAACATACCAACCAAGGAACCCCTTTACCAAATCCCACTCGGACCAGGATCAACCTACTAAAGAAAGGACCGCCTTTACCAAATCCCTCAGACCAGGATCAACCTACCAACCAAGGACCCCCTTTACTAAATCCCACTCGGACCAGGATCAACCTACTAACCAAGGACCCCCTTTACCAAATCCCACTCAGACCAGGACCAACATACCAACCAAGGACCCCCTTTACCAAATCCCTCAGACCAGGATCAACCTACCAACCAAGGACCCCCTTTACCAAATCCCACTCGGACCAGGATCAACATACCAACCAAGGACCCCTACCTCATTTCAGGGTCCTGCTCAAGATACTGAAATAACTGGCGCCTCAGTCTCCGTAGACCATGCTCGACTAACAAGTCCGATCCGCGAGTGACAGTCCCTGCCACAGATCGTACAACCCTGCTGAGAAGGCTGGCTTGCCGGTGCATCCCTTGATCCCTTCAGTCTTTCTCTTTTCTCTGCAAGGCCTCGTAGAAAGCCACCATGCCCCTTCCGACTGAATGTCTCCAACCAGCTCGATCCGCAGCAATTGTTTTCCATCCATCAAATGAGATGTCGCAGGACTTCCTCTCCCTCTTGCATACGTCCTTGGATCGCAGTGTACGACGGCCAATTCTTCTAACTCCAATGGCCTTCTATCGATCGAGGATATTCTTTGGTAGCCTCTTACAAGATTAAGTACAAGTTGTACAAAATGAGACCCCCAAGTGCTTTGAGCTTCGTGGGGAGCAGAAGTTTCCTCTCCTTGCCCAAGTGTGCTGTTGTGGCGGTTGCAAGCGTGGGCTGCTGCTGGATTTCTGTTACGCCATCTATCCTTCTGTCCCGGACTCTTCCTCGTGCCTTGTAAAACGGACCTATCTACTGCGTATGTGCACAGAGGCAGTTGATCTGTTTGCACTTACACGATATGACCAAACCACCTTATATTCTCTGTTGATGTGTGTTCAGCTTGAGAAATAGTTCTCTCTATGTATGTGCGCAGCGGTAGTTAGTTGATCAGTCTGCACTTTCATGAAATGACAGAATCATCTTATTATCTATGTTGTGGAGGCAGACTAACGTCTGGTCAGGCAAAATATACTGATCAGACATGTTAGTCAGGGTCAGGCAAAATATACTGATCAGACATGTTAGTCAGGATCAGGCAAAATATACTGATCAGACATGTTAGTCAGGGTCAGGCAAAATATACTGATCAGACATGTTAGTCAGGGTCAGGCAAAATATACTGGCCAAGACCCTCATCTTGACTTCCCCGCAGTCTTTCCTAGAAATGGGCTGTTTCCATGGCAGCCTGGCTAACGGGGTGAGGTATCGACGTGATCCCCATAGTAGTGAACGACACGCAGATGAAAACAAGCATAGCACAACCACCTGGAGGACCCCGGTCCACCTTCATCCACACAGTCGGGATGTGAAGAAAGCTGCTGCAACCTGCCACTTAACGGATTTTTCAGGCGCACAAGAGTAATCCTATTGCATTAGAAACAACATTTGCGACGACGACGACATAGGCGATGCAATTTTCGTGACATCTGTCGCTTTGCGGTGACAGAGGCATGGTAAAGCTGGCCTAGACTGAACGATACTGGAGGGTATGGTACCTGGCAAAAGAGGCACAAGCCCACCGAGGAGAAAAGGAAAGGGACCTAGGGGTTATAATAGATCATACAGGTAAGGTGAGTGAGCAAGTCCAGGTAGCAGTGAAGAAGCCAAATGCAATGTTAGGTATGATAAAAAGAAATATTAAACATAGGAGCAAGGAAGTGATCGTCAAACTGTATAAAGCTTTAGTTAGACCTAGATTGGAGTACTGTGTACAGGTGTGGAGTCATTATCATAGAAGGGATATAAATATGCTAGAAAGAATACACAAAAGAGCGACAAAGCTGATAGTGGGATTCCAGAATTACAGTTATGAGGAACGACACAGAAAAACCGGCCTACAGTGTCTCGAAGAGAGAAGAATTCGTGGTGACTTAATACAGGTTGATAAGATGATCAGAGGAATGGATAAATTAGACTATAACAAGTTTTTAAAAATTCAACCACCTACAAGAACACGAGGGCATAGCATCAAATTAACTAAAGAGAGGTCCAGATTAGATATTAGAAAATATTTTTTTAGTCAGAGAGTGGTGAATGCTTGGAATGGATTGCTACGGGAAGTGGTGGAGGCAGGGACAGTTAATGCATTTAAGAATAGATTGAATGCGCATAGTTTTCAGAAACAAGTTAGATCAGGTCATCCCGTAACCGGTGAAATTGTTGGGGCACACATGAAGACATCCTCACAACACCACGCCACCCTTCTCTGTCAGTGCAGCGGCCGCTGCTGGTACCTCTTCTGGTTGGAGATTGGTCCATTCTTTTATGTTGTCCTCCCACCTCTTTTTGGGACGGCCTCTTCGTCGTCTGCCTTGCACATTTCCTTATTAGAATAAGGAAATGTAAATGAAACTGGTTGTATACAGACTCTGCAGAGTCTTCTAAACCAGTATAAAGATGTTGTTAAGTTAAGTAGATGGACAAGGGACATTACAGAGGCTCTAGGGTTGACAGTAATAGAGGCGGGGGAGCTGGCCAGGGATCTAGTGTCTGACAGATTGGCTGTCATGAGAGGAACGTTCTGCGATGATCATGTAACAAACACTGTTTGCACTTTTCTTTACGTAGCACCTTCACAACGCAAGGCCCGTATTGTCTGCGAGGTCGTCCTATATTCAAGTCAATTGGGTAATTGGCATCCTGACTCACCTTATGAGGGCTAATCTATTTTCCACGGCGCTTGACGCAGAACGAGTGCTGCATTCTTTGAATAATGTTTCAATCTGAGAAAATGTAATCAAGACTTGTCATCATTTGTAAAGAAATAGATACTTACTTCCCGTCATGGGCACCATGACTTACTCCCCCTGTCCTGGGCACCACAACTTACTTCCCCTGTCCTGGGCACCACAACTTACTTCCCCTGTCCTGGGCACCACAACTTACTTCCCCTGTCCTGGGCACCACAACTTACTCCCCCCTGTCCAGGGCACCACAACTTACTTCCCCTGTCCTGGGCACCACAACTTACTTCCCCTGTCCTGGGCACCACAACTTACTTCCCCTGTCCTGGACACCACAACTTACTTCCCCTGTCCTGGGCACCACAACTTACTTCCCCTGTCCTGGGCACCACAACTTACTCCCTCTGTCCTGGGCACCACAACTTACTTCCCCTGTCCTGGGCACCACAACTTACTTCCCCTGTCCTGGGCACCACAACTTACTTCCCCTGTCCTGGGCATCACAACTTACTTCCCCTGTCCTGGGCACCACAACTTACTTCCCCTGTCTTGGGCACCACAACTTACTTCCCCTGTCCTGGGCACCACAACTTACTTCCCCTGTCCTGGGCACCACAACTTACTTCTCCTGTCCTGGGCACCACAACTCACTCCCCCTGTCCTGGGCACCACAACTCACTCCCCCTGTCCTGGGCACCACAACTTACTCCCCCTGTCCTGGGCACCACAACTTACTCCCCCTGTCCTGGTCACCACGACTTACTCCCCCTGTCCTGGTGTAACAGTTCCCGCCGGAGCAAGGGGAGTTTAGGATGCCTGAACATGTTAAAGCTTAAAGCTACCTGAATGCATGTCAAGGTCACTCACCGTCTCAGCAAAGGAGAATAGAGTTGGGTTAAGGAATGTGGACAGGTAGAAACTGACCACTGGCCTTCTGATTTTGGTAGGGGGAGATTGATTGACAGACGAAATTGGCAACGGGGCTTGCTGCGAGAGAATGAGTGACAGGTGTGCAAAGTGTTTCATTCCAATTGGGATTGAAGATGACCATACCTGAGATCGATTGGTCAAGCTCTGGCCTTGCTTGAGGATATATAACTCGAGACAAAGTTTAGCTCAGGGGGCTGGAGAGTGAGAGGCTGTATGGAGGAGAGTGAGAGAGAGAGAGAGACTGAATGTAGATAGTGTGTTTAACTCACCGACTTTAGATAGAGGAGCGATTGATAGACGGTTGGACGAATGTTTAGTGATAGAACAGGATCGCTCAAATAGGTGTGTGAGTTTTGCATTAATGGATAATCTGAAAGTGTGTTTGTAAGCAAGGACACATTGTGAACGAGTTATGTCGAGATCGCCCGCCTGAGGGGATTTCAGTGAGGAAGAGTATTTGATAAGGTGTGTTGAAGACGCAGTTAAGGCGATGTGTGTGTGATGTAATTGCAAGGCAATAGAACTGGGTTTTTAGATAGTTGGGAATTCCATCAATAGCTAATGCTTACAATTCCCGTTTTAGTAGAATGTTAAGTTAAGATATGTATTATATTGTGTTTGTAATTTCTCTACTCATTCTATGATATGAGTATGATATAATAAATATGCCACCTGCTGTGTGATATGTCATTTACTGAGTAGGGTCATGATGATGTGGATGAGTGTGAGAATGTTCTAAGTTAGATCGCGGCCAGGGCAAGCAGAGGGTCTGTTACACGTTATTATTATTTTGGTGCCTGTTGACCACGGATAGTCGTGGTAGATTTATAAATATAGTGCGTGTGTACCTACAGATCTTTAATTGCCTGTTTAACACAAGTGTCGCAGTTATATATAACTTGTGTGTGTAGTTAGGAATAGAGGAGTAGCTAGTGGTTAGAGTGTTAGTACCATAGACAGCTTTTCCAATCATCTGACTGGTAAGTGTGACATTTTTTTCTTCCACCCATTGTTGTATTATTGACAAGACTTTGTGCGTACTTGACAGTCTTATAAATATTTTTTTGGTGGGCCAGACGGGTTTATTCAATATGTCGAGGTTGGACAATGTTAAACAATGTTATCATTGTCTAGCCTTTGGACATTTGTCTATCGGATGCCCTAATATTCCTCGGAATATTAACAGTTCCTGGAGAAGAGGACTGTTTGTCAAAAACAAGCCTTTCATGGCACGAGCTACAGTCAGCGATAAGTGGGAGGACAAAAGTCAACTACAAAACCAGCTAAGAGAACTAACAAGCAGAGTTATTCGGCTGGAAAGACAGGCGATAAGTGGGAGGACAGAAGTCAACTACAAAACCAGCTAAGAGAACTAACAGGCAGAGTTATTCGGCTGGAAAGACAGGCGATAAGTGGGAGGACAAAAGTCAACTACAAAACCAGCTAAGAGAACTAACAAGCAGAGTTATTCGGCTGGAAAGACAGGCGATAAGTGGGAGGACAAAAGTCAACTACAAAACCAGCTAAGAGAACTAACAAGCAGAGTTATTCGGCTGGAAAGACAGGCGATAAGTGGGAGGACAAAAGTCAACTACAAAACCAGCTAAGAGAACTAACAAGCAGAGTTATTCGGCTGGAAAGACAGGCGATAAGTGGGAGGACAAAAGTCAACTACAAAACCAGCTAAGAGAACTAACAAGCAGAGTTATTCGGCTGGAAAGACAGGCGATAAGTGGGAGGACAGAAGTCAACTATAAAACCAGCTAAGAGAACTAACAAGCAGAGTTATTCGGCTGGAAAGACAGGCGATAAGTGGGAGGACAAAAGTCAACTACAAAACCAGCTAAGAGAACTAACAAGCAGAGTTATTCGGCTGGAAAGACAGGCGATAAGTGGGAGGACAAAAGTCAACTACAAAACCAGCTAAGAGAACTAACAAGCAGAGTTATTCGGCTGGAAAGACAGGCGATAAGTGGGAGGACAAAAGTCAACTACAAAACCAGCTAAGAGAACTAACAAGCAGAGTTATTCAACTGGAAAGACAGGCGATAAGTGGGAGGACAAAAGTCAACTACAAAACCAGCTAAGAGAACTAACAAGCAGAGTTATTCGGCTGGAAAGACAGGCGATAAGTGGGAGGACAAAAGTCAACTACAAAACCAGCTAAGAGAACTAACAAGCAGAGTTATTCGGCTGGAAAGACAGGCGATAAGTGGGAGGACAAAAGTCAACTACAAAACCAGCTAAGAGAACTAACAAGCAGAGTTATTCGGCTGGAAAGACAGGCGATAAGTGGGAGGACAAAAGTCAACTACAAAACCAGCTAAGAGAACTAACAAGCAGAGTTATTCGGCTGGAAAGACAGGCGATAAGTGGGAGGACAAAAGTCAACTACAAAACCAGCTAAGAGAACTAACAAGCAGAGTTATTCGGCTGGAAAGACAGGCGATAAGTGGGAGGACAAAAGTCAACTACAAAACCAGCTAAGAGAACTAACAAGCAGAGTTATTCGGCTGGAAAGACAGGCGATAAGTGGGAGGACAAAAGTCAACTACAAAACCAGCTAAGAGAACTAACAAGCAGAGTTATTCGGCTGGAAAGACAGGCGATAAGTGGGAGGACAAAAGTCAACTACAAAACCAGCTAAGAGAACTAACAAGCAGAGTTATTCGGCTGGAAAGACAGGCGATAAGTGGGAGGACAAAAGTCAACTACAAAACCAGCTAAGAGAACTAACAAGCAGAGTTATTCGGCTGGAAAGACAGGCGATAAGTGGGAGGACAAAAGTCAACTACAAAACCAGCTAAGAGAACTAACAAGCAGAGTTATTCGGCTGGAAAGACAGGCGATAAGTGGGAGGACAAAAGTCAACTACAAAACCAGCTAAGAAAACTAACAAGCAGAGTTATTCGGCTGGAAAGACAGGCGATAAGTGGGAGGACAAAAGTCAACTACAAAACCAGCTAAGAGAACTAACAAGCAGAGTTATTCGGCTGGAAAGACAGGCGATAAGTGGGAGGACAAAAGTCAACTACAAAACCAGCTAAGAGAACTAACAAGCAGAGTTATTCGGCTGGACAGACAGGCGATAAGTGGGAGGACAAAAGTCAACTACAAAACCAGCTAAGAGAACTAACAAGCAGAGTTATTCGGCTGGACAGACAGGCGATAAGTGGGAGGACAAAAGTCAACTACAAAACCAGCTAAGAGAACTAACAAGCAGAGTTATTCGGCTGGAAAGACAGGCGATAAGTGGGAGGACAAAAGTCAACTACAAAACCAGCTAAGAGAACTAACAAGCAGAGTTATTCGGCTGGAAAGACAGGCGATAAGTGGGAGGACAAAAGTCAACTACAAAACCAGCTAAGAGAACTAACAAGCAGAGTTATTCGGCTGGAAAGACAGGCGATAAGTGGGAGGACAGAAGTCAACTATAAAACCAGCTAAGAGAACTAACAAGCAGAGTTATTCGGCTGGAAAGACAGGCGATAAGTGGGAGGACAAAAGTCAACTACAAAACCAGCTAAGAGAACTAACAAGCAGAGTTATTCGGCTGGAAAGACAGGCGATAAGTGGGAGGACAAAAGTCAACTACAAAACCAGCTAAGAGAACTAACAAGCAGAGTTATTCGGCTGGAAAGACAGGCGATAAGTGGGAGGACAAAAGTCAACTACAAAACCAGCTAAGAGAACTAACAAGCAGAGTTATTCAACTGGAAAGACAGGCGATAAGTGGGAGGACAAAAGTCAACTACAAAACCAGCTAAGAGAACTAACAAGCAGAGTTATTCGGCTGGAAAGACAGGCGATAAGTGGGAGGACAAAAGTCAACTACAAAACCAGCTAAGAGAACTAACAAGCAGAGTTATTCGGCTGGAAAGACAGGCGATAAGTGGGAGGACAAAAGTCAACTACAAAACCAGCTAAGAGAACTAACAAGCAGAGTTATTCGGCTGGAAAGACAGGCGATAAGTGGGAGGACAAAAGTCAACTACAAAACCAGCTAAGAGAACTAACAAGCAGAGTTATTCGGCTGGAAAGACAGGCGATAAGTGGGAGGACAAAAGTCAACTACAAAACCAGCTAAGAGAACTAACAAGCAGAGTTATTCGGCTGGAAAGACAGGCGATAAGTGGGAGGACAAAAGTCAACTACAAAACCAGCTAAGAGAACTAACAAGCAGAGTTATTCGGCTGGAAAGACAGGCGATAAGTGGGAGGACAAAAGTCAACTACAAAACCAGCTAAGAGAACTAACAAGCAGAGTTATTCGGCTGGAAAGACAGGCGATAAGTGGGAGGACAAAAGTCAACTACAAAACCAGCTAAGAGAACTAACAAGCAGAGTTATTCGGCTGGAAAGACAGGCGATAAGTGGGAGGACAAAAGTCAACTACAAAACCAGCTAAGAGAACTAACAAGCAGAGTTATTCGGCTGGAAAGACAGGCGATAAGTGGGAGGACAAAAGTCAACTACAAAACCAGCTAAGAGAACTAACAAGCAGAGTTATTCGGCTGGAAAGACAGGCGATAAGTGGGAGGACAAAAGTCAACTACAAAACCAGCTAAGAGAACTAACAAGCAGAGTTATTCGGCTGGACAGACAGGCGATAAGTGGGAGGACAAAAGTCAACTACAAAACCAGCTAAGAGAACTAACAAGCAGAGTTATTCGGCTGGACAGACAGGCGATAAGTGGGAGGACAAAAGTCAACTACAAAACCAGCTAAGAGAACTAACAAGCAGAGTTATTCGGCTGGAAAGACAGGCGATAAGTGGGAGGACAAAAGTCAACTACAAAACCAGCTAAGAGAACTAACAAGCAGAGTTATTCGGCTGGAAAGACAGGCGATAAGTGGGAGGACAAAAGTCAACTACAAAACCAGCTAAGAGAACTAACAAGCAGAGTTATTCGGCTGGAAAGACAGGCGATAAGTGGGAGGACAAAAGTCAACTACAAAACCAGCTAAGAGAACTAACAAGCAGAGTTATTCGGCTGGAAAGACAGGCGATAAGTGGGAGGACAAAAGTCAACTACAAAACCAGCTAAGAGAACTAACAAGCAGAGTTATTCGGCTGGAAAGACAGGCGATAAGTGGGAGGACAAAAGTCAACTACAAAACCAGCTAAGAGAACTAACAAGCAGAGTTATTCGGCTGGAAAGACAGGCGATAAGTGGGAGGACAAAAGTCAACTACAAAACCAGCTAAGAGAACTAACAAGCAGAGTTATTCGGCTGGAAAGACAGGCGATAAGTGGGAGGACAAAAGTCAACTACAAAACCAGCTAAGAGAACTAACAAGCAGAGTTATTCGGCTGGAAAGACAGGCGATAAGTGGGAGGACAAAAGTCAACTACAAAACCAGCTAAGAGAACTAACAAGCAGAGTTATTCGGCTGGAAAGACAGGCGATAAGTGGGAGGACAAAAGTCAACTACAAAACCAGCTAAGAGAACTAACAAGCAGAGTTATTCGGCTGGAAAGACAGGCGATAAGTGGGAGGACAAAAGTCAACTACAAAACCAGCTAAGAGAACTAACAAGCAGAGTTATTCGGCTGGAAAGACAGGCGATAAGTGGGAGGACAAAAGTCAACTACAAAACCAGCTAAGAAAACTAACAAGCAGAGTTATTCGGCTGGAAAGACAGGCGATAAGTGGGAGGACAAAAGTCAACTACAAAACCAGCTAAGAGAACTAACAAGCAGAGTTATTCGGCTGGAAAGACAGGCGATAAGTGGGAGGACAAAAGTCAACTACAAAACCAGCTAAGAGAACTAACAAGCAGAGTTATTCGGCTGGACAGACAGGCGATAAGTGGGAGGACAAAAGTCAACTACAAAACCAGCTAAGAGAACTAACAAGCAGAGTTATTCGGCTGGACAGACAGGCGATAAGTGGGAGGACAAAAGTCAACTACAAAACCAGCTAAGAGAACTAACAAGCAGAGTTATTCGGCTGGAAAGACAGGCGATAAGTGGGAGGACAAAAGTCAACTACAAAACCAGCTAAGAGAACTAACAAGCAGAGTTATTCGGCTGGAAAGACAGGCGATAAGTGGGAGGACAAAAGTCAACTACAAAACCAGCTAAGAGAACTAACAAGCAGAGTTATTCGGCTGGAAAGACAGGCGATAAGTGGGAGGACAGAAGTCAACTATAAAACCAGCTAAGAGAACTAACAAGCAGAGTTATTCGGCTGGAAAGACAGGCGATAAGTGGGAGGACAAAAGTCAACTACAAAACCAGCTAAGAGAACTAACAAGCAGAGTTATTCGGCTGGAAAGACAGGCGATAAGTGGGAGGACAAAAGTCAACTACAAAACCAGCTAAGAGAACTAACAAGCAGAGTTATTCGGCTGGAAAGACAGGCGATAAGTGGGAGGACAAAAGTCAACTACAAAACCAGCTAAGAGAACTAACAAGCAGAGTTATTCAACTGGAAAGACAGGCGATAAGTGGGAGGACAAAAGTCAACTACAAAACCAGCTAAGAGAACTAACAAGCAGAGTTATTCGGCTGGAAAGACAGGCGATAAGTGGGAGGACAAAAGTCAACTACAAAACCAGCTAAGAGAACTAACAAGCAGAGTTATTCGGCTGGAAAGACAGGCGATAAGTGGGAGGACAAAAGTCAACTACAAAACCAGCTAAGAGAACTAACAAGCAGAGTTATTCGGCTGGAAAGACAGGCGATAAGTGGGAGGACAAAAGTCAACTACAAAACCAGCTAAGAGAACTAACAAGCAGAGTTATTCGGCTGGAAAGACAGGCGATAAGTGGGAGGACAAAAGTCAACTACAAAACCAGCTAAGAGAACTAACAAGCAGAGTTATTCGGCTGGAAAGACAGGCGATAAGTGGGAGGACAAAAGTCAACTACAAAACCAGCTAAGAGAACTAACAAGCAGAGTTATTCGGCTGGAAAGACAGGCGATAAGTGGGAGGACAAAAGTCAACTACAAAACCAGCTAAGAGAACTAACAAGCAGAGTTATTCGGCTGGAAAGACAGGCGATAAGTGGGAGGACAAAAGTCAACTACAAAACCAGCTAAGAGAACTAACAAGCAGAGTTATTCGGCTGGAAAGACAGGCGATAAGTGGGAGGACAAAAGTCAACTACAAAACCAGCTAAGAGAACTAACAAGCAGAGTTATTCGGCTGGAAAGACAGGCGATAAGTGGGAGGACAAAAGTCAACTACAAAACCAGCTAAGAGAACTAACAAGCAGAGTTATTCGGCTGGAAAGACAGGCGATAAGTGGGAGGACAAAAGTCAACTACAAAACCAGCTAAGAGAACTAACAAGCAGAGTTATTCGGCTGGAAAGACAGGCGATAAGTGGGAGGACAAAAGTCAACTACAAAACCAGCTAAGAGAACTAACAAGCAGAGTTATTCGGCTGGAAAGACAGGCGATAAGTGGGAGGACAAAAGTCAACTACAAAACCAGCTAAGAGAACTAACAAGCAGAGTTATTCGGCTGGACAGACAGGCGATAAGTGGGAGGACAAAAGTCAACTACAAAACCAGCTAAGAGAACTAACAAGCAGAGTTATTCGGCTGGAAAGACAGGCGATAAGTGGGAGGACAAAAGTCAACTACAAAACCAGCTAAGAGAACTAACAAGCAGAGTTATTCGGCTGGAAAGACAGGCGATAAGTGGGAGGACAAAAGTCAACTACAAAACCAGCTAAGAGAACTAACAAGCAGAGTTATTCGGCTGGAAAGACAGGCGATAAGTGGGAGGACAAAAGTCAACTACAAAACCAGCTAAGAGAACTAACAAGCAGAGTTATTCGGCTGGAAAGACAGGCGATAAGTGGGAGGACAAAAGTCAACTACAAAACCAGCTAAGAGAACTAACAAGCAGAGTTATTCGGCTGGAAAGACAGGCGATAAGTGGGAGGACAAAAGTCAACTACAAAACCAGCTAAGAGAACTAACAAGCAGAGTTATTCGGCTGGAAAGACAGGCGATAAGTGGGAGGACAAAAGTCAACTACAAAACCAGCTAAGAGAACTAACAAGCAGAGTTATTCGGCTGGAAAGACAGGCGATAAGTGGGAGGACAAAAGTCAACTACAAAACCAGCTAAGAGAACTAACAAGCAGAGTTATTCGGCTGGAAAGACAGGCGATAAGTGGGAGGACAAAAGTCAACTACAAAACCAGCTAAGAGAACTAACAAGCAGAGTTATTCGGCTGGAAAGACAGGCGATAAGTGGGAGGACAAAAGTCAACTACAAAACCAGCTAAGAGAACTAACAAGCAGAGTTATTCGGCTGGAAAGACAGGCGATAAGTGGGAGGACAAAAGTCAACTACAAAACCAGCTAAGAGAACTAACAAGCAGAGTTATTCGGCTGGAAAGACAGGCGATAAGTGGGAGGACAAAAGTCAACTACAAAACCAGCTAAGAGAACTAACAAGCAGAGTTATTCGGCTGGAAAGACAGGCGATAAGTGGGAGGACAAAAGTCAACTACAAAACCAGCTAAGAGAACTAACAAGCAGAGTTATTCGGCTGGAAAGACAGGCGATAAGTGGGAGGACAAAAGTCAACTACAAAACCAGCTAAGAGAACTAACAAGCAGAGTTATTCGGCTGGAAAGACAGGCGATAAGTGGGAGGACAAAAGTCAACTACAAAACCAGCTAAGAGAACTAACAAGCAGAGTTATTCGGCTGGAAAGACAGGCGATAAGTGGGAGGACAAAAGTCAACTACAAAACCAGCTAAGAGAACTAACAAGCAGAGTTATTCGGCTGGAAAGACAGGCGATAAGTGGGAGGACAAAAGTCAACTACAAAACCAGCTAAGAGAACTAACAAGCAGAGTTATTCGGCTGGAAAGACAGGCGATAAGTGGGAGGACAAAAGTCAACTACAAAACCAGCTAAGAGAACTAACAAGCAGAGTTATTCGGCTGGAAAGACAGGCGATAAGTGGGAGGACAAAAGTCAACTACAAAACCAGCTAAGAGAACTAACAAGCAGAGTTATTCGGCTGGAAAGACAGGCGATAAGTGGGAGGACAAAAGTCAACTACAAAACCAGCTAAGAGAACTAACAAGCAGAGTTATTCGGCTGGAAAGACAGGCGATAAGTGGGAGGACAAAAGTCAACTACAAAACCAGCTAAGAGAACTAACAAGCAGAGTTATTCGGCTGGAAAGACAGGCGATAAGTGGGAGGACAAAAGTCAACTACAAAACCAGCTAAGAGAACTAACAAGCAGAGTTATTCGGCTGGAAAGACAGGCGATAAGTGGGAGGACAAAAGTCAACTACAAAACCAGCTAAGAGAACTAACAAGCAGAGTTATTCGGCTGGAAAGACAGGCGATAAGTGGGAGGACAAAAGTCAACTACAAAACCAGCTAAGAGAACTAACAAGCAGAGTTATTCGGCTGGAAAGACAGGCGATAAGTGGGAGGACAAAAGTCAACTACAAAACCAGCTAAGAGAACTAACAAGCAGAGTTATTCGGCTGGAAAGACAGGCGATAAGTGGGAGGACAAAAGTCAACTACAAAACCAGCTAAGAGAACTAACAAGCAGAGTTATTCGGCTGGAAAGACAGGCGATAAGTGGGAGGACAAAAGTCAACTACAAAACCAGCTAAGAGAACTAACAAGCAGAGTTATTCGGCTGGAAAGACAGGCGATAAGTGGGAGGACAAAAGTCAACTACAAAACCAGCTAAGAGAACTAACAAGCAGAGTTATTCGGCTGGAAAGACAGGCGATAAGTGGGAGGACAAAAGTCAACTACAAAACCAGCTAAGAGAACTAACAAGCAGAGTTATTCGGCTGGAAAGACAGGCGATAAGTGGGAGGACAAAAGTCAACTACAAAACCAGCTAAGAGAACTAACAAGCAGAGTTATTCGGCTGGAAAGACAGGCGATAAGTGGGAGGACAAAAGTCAACTACAAAACCAGCTAAGAGAACTAACAAGCAGAGTTATTCGGCTGGAAAGACAGGCGATAAGTGGGAGGACAAAAGTCAACTACAAAACCAGCTAAGAGAACTAACAAGCAGAGTTATTCGGCTGGAAAGACAGGCGATAAGTGGGAGGACAAAAGTCAACTACAAAACCAGCTAAGAGAACTAACAAGCAGAGTTATTCGGCTGGAATGACAGGCGATAAGTGGGAGGACAAAAGTCAACTACAAAACCAGCTAAGAGAACTAACAAGCAGAGTTATTCGGCTGGAAAGACAGGCGATAAGTGGGAGGACAAAAGTCAACTACAAAACCAGCTAAGAGAACTAACAAGCAGAGTTATTCGGCTGGAAAGACAGGCGATAAGTGGGAGGACAAAAGTCAACTACAAAACCAGCTAAGAGAACTAACAAGCAGAGTTATTCGGCTGGAAAGACAGGCGATAAGTGGGAGGACAAAAGTCAACTACAAAACCAGCTAAGAGAACTAACAAGCAGAGTTATTCGGCTGGAAAGACAGGCGATAAGTGGGAGGACAAAAGTCAACTACAAAACCAGCTAAGAGAACTAACAAGCAGAGTTATTCGGCTGGACAGACAGGCGATAAGTGGGAGGACAAAAGTCAACTACAAAACCAGCTAAGAGAACTAACAAACAGAGTTATTCGGCTGGAAAGACAGGCGATAAGTGGGAGGACAAAAGTCAACTACAAAACCAGCTAAGAGAACTAACAAGCAGAGTTATTCGGCTGGAAAGACAGGCGATAAGTGGGAGGACAAAAGTCAACTACAAAACCAGCTAAGAGAACTAACAAGCAGAGTTATTCGGCTGGAAAGACAGGCGATAAGTGGGAGGACAAAAGTCAACTACAAAACCAGCTAAGAGAACTAACAAGCAGAGTTATTCGGCTGGAAAGACAGGCGATAAGTGGGAGGACAAAAGTCAACTACAAAACCAGCTAAGAGAACTAACAAGCAGAGTTATTCGGCTGGAAAGACAGGCGATAAGTGGGAGGACAAAAGTCAACTACAAAACCAGCTAAGAGAACTAACAAGCAGAGTTATTCGGCTGGAAAGACAGGCGATAAGTGGGAGGACAAAAGTCAACTACAAAACCAGCTAAGAGAACTAACAAGCAGAGTTATTCGGCTGGAAAGACAGGCGATAAGTGGGAGGACAAAAGTCAACTACAAAACCAGCTAAGAGAACTAACAAGCAGAGTTATTCGGCTGGAAAGACAGGCGATAAGTGGGAGGACAAAAGTCAACTACAAAACCAGCTAAGAGAACTAACAAGCAGAGTTATTCGGCTGGAAAGACAGGCGATAAGTGGGAGGACAAAAGTCAACTACAAAACCAGCTAAGAGAACTAACAAGCAGAGTTATTCGGCTGGAAAGACAGGCGATAAGTGGGAGGACAAAAGTCAACTACAAAACCAGCTAAGAGAACTAACAAGCAGAGTTATTCGGCTGGAAAGACAGGCGATAAGTGGGAGGACAAAAGTCAACTACAAAACCAGCTAAGAGAACTAACAAGCAGAGTTTTTCGGCTGGAAAGACAGGCGATAAGTGGGAGGACAAAAGTCAACTACAAAACCAGCTAAGAGAACTAACAAGCAGAGTTATTCGGCTGGAAAGACAGGCGATAAGTGGGAGGACAAAAGTCAACTACAAAACCAGCTAAGAGAACTAACAAGCAGAGTTATTCGGCTGGAAAGACAGGCGATAAGTGGGAGGACAAAAGTCAACTACAAAACCAGCTAAGAGAACTAACAAGCAGAGTTATTCGGCTGGAAAGACAGGCGATAAGTGGGAGGACAAAAGTCAACTACAAAACCAGCTAAGAGAACTAACAAGCAGAGTTATTCGGCTGGAATGACAGGCGATAAGTGGGAGGACAAAAGTCAACTACAAAACCAGCTAAGAGAACTAACAAGCAGAGTTATTCGGCTGGAAAGACAGGCGATAAGTGGGAGGACAAAAGTCAACTACAAAACCAGCTAAGAGAACTAACAAGCAGAGTTATTCGGCTGGAAAGACAGGCGATAAGTGGGAGGACAAAAGTCAACTACAAAACCAGCTAAGAGAACTAACAAGCAGAGTTATTCGGCTGGAAAGACAGGCGATAAGTGGGAGGACAAAAGTCAACTACAAAACCAGCTAAGAGAACTAACAAGCAGAGTTATTCGGCTGGAAAGACAGGCGATAAGTGGGAGGACAAAAGTCAACTACAAAACCAGCTAAGAGAACTAACAAGCAGAGTTATTCGGCTGGACAGACAGGCGATAAGTGGGAGGACAAAAGTCAACTACAAAACCAGCTAAGAGAACTAACAAGACAGAGTTATTCGGCTGGAAAGACAGGCGATAAGTGGGAGGACAAAAGTCAACTACAAAACCAGCTAAGAGAACTAACAAGCAGAGTTATTCGGCTGGAAAGACAGGCGATAAGTGGGAGGACAAAAGTCAACTACAAAACCAGCTAAGAGAACTAACAAGCAGAGTTATTCGGCTGGAAAGACAGGCGATAAGTGGGAGGACAAAAGTCAACTACAAAACCAGCTAAGAGAACTAACAAGCAGAGTTATTCGGCTGGAAAGACAGGCGATAAGTGGGAGGACAAAAGTCAACTACAAAACCAGCTAAGAGAACTAACAAGCAGAGTTATTCGGCTGGAAAGACAGGCGATAAGTGGGAGGACAAAAGTCAACTACAAAACCAGCTAAGAGAACTAACAAGCAGAGTTATTCGGCTGGAAAGACAGGCGATAAGTGGGAGGACAAAAGTCACTACAAAACCAGCTAAGAGAACTAACAAGCAGAGTTATTCGGCTGGAAAGACAGGCGATAAGTGGGAGGACAAAAGTCAACTACAAAACCAGCTAAGAGAACTAACAAGCAGAGTTATTCGGCTGGAAAGACAGGCGATAAGTGGGAGGACAAAAGTCAACTACAAAACCAGCTAAGAGAACTAACAAGCAGAGTTATTCGGCTGGAAAGACAGGCGATAAGTGGGAGGACAAAAGTCAACTACAAAACCAGCTAAGAGAACTAACAAGCAGAGTTATTCGGCTGGAAAGACAGGCGATAAGTGGGAGGACAAAAGTCAACTACAAAACCAGCTAAGAGAACTAACAAGCAGAGTTATTCGGCTGGAAAGACAGGCGATAAGTGGGAGGACAAAAGTCAACTACAAAACCAGCTAAGAGAACTAACAAGCAGAGTTATTCGGCTGGAAAGACAGGCGATAAGTGGGAGGACAAAAGTCAACTACAAAACCAGCTAAGAGAACTAACAAGCAGAGTTATTCGGCTGGAAAGACAGGCGATAAGTGGGAGGACAAAAGTCAACTACAAAACCAGCTAAGAGAACTAACAAGCAGAGTTATTCGGCTGGAAAGACAGGCGATAAGTGGGAGGACAAAAGTCAACTACAAAACCAGCTAAGAGAACTAACAAGCAGAGTTATTCGGCTGGAAAGACAGGCGATAAGTGGGAGGACAAAAGTCAACTACAAAACCAGCTAAGAGAACTAACAAGCAGAGTTATTCGGCTGGAAAGACAGGCGATAAGTGGGAGGACAAAAGTCAACTACAAAACCAGCTAAGAGAACTAACAAGCAGAGTTATTCGGCTGGAAAGACAGGCGATAAGTGGGAGGACAAAAGTCAACTACAAAACCAGCTAAGAGAACTAACAAGCAGAGTTATTCGGCTGGAAAGACAGGCGATAAGTGGGAGGACAAAAGTCAACTACAAAACCAGCTAAGAGAACTAACAAGCAGAGTTATTCGGCTGGAAAGACAGGCGATAAGTGGGAGGACAAAAGTCAACTACAAAACCAGCTAAGAGAACTAACAAGCAGAGTTATTCGGCTGGAAAGACAGGCGATAAGTGGGAGGACAAAAGTCAACTACAAAACCAGCTAAGAGAACTAACAAGCAGAGTTATTCGGCTGGAAAGACAGGCGATAAGTGGGAGGACAAAAGTCAACTACAAAACCAGCTAAGAGAACTAACAAGCAGAGTTATTCGGCTGGAAAGACAGGCGATAAGTGGGAGGACAAAAGTCAACTACAAAACCAGCTAAGAGAACTAACAAGCAGAGTTATTCGGCTGGAAAGACAGGCGATAAGTGGGAGGACAAAAGTCAACTACAAAACCAGCTAAGAGAACTAACAAGCAGAGTTATTCGGCTGGAAAGACAGGCGATAAGTGGGAGGACAAAAGTCAACTACAAAACCAGCTAAGAGAACTAACAAGCAGAGTTATTCGGCTGGAAAGACAGGCGATAAGTGGGAGGACAAAAGTCAACTACAAAACCAGCTAAGAGAACTAACAAGCAGAGTTATTCGGCTGGAAAGACAGGCGATAAGTGGGAGGACAAAAGTCAACTACAAAACCAGCTAAGAGAACTAACAAGCAGAGTTATTCGGCTGGAAAGACAGGCGATAAGTGGGAGGACAAAAGTCAACTACAAAACCAGCTAAGAGAACTAACAAGCAGAGTTATTCGGCTGGACAGACAGGCGATAAGTGGGAGGACAAAAGTCAACTACAAAACCAGCTAAGAGAACTAACAAGCAGAGTTATTCGGCTGGAAAGACAGGCGATAAGTGGGAGGACAAAAGTCAACTACAAAACCAGCTAAGAGAACTAACAAGCAGAGTTATTCGGCTGGAAAGACAGGCGATAAGTGGGAGGACAAAAGTCAACTACAAAACCAGCTAAGAGAACTAACAAGCAGAGTTATTCGGCTGGAAAGACAGGCGATAAGTGGGAGGACAAAAGTCAACTACAAAACCAGCTAAGAGAACTAACAAGCAGAGTTATTCGGCTGGAAAGACAGGCGATAAGTGGGAGGACAAAAGTCAACTACAAAACCAGCTAAGAGAACTAACAAGCAGAGTTATTCGGCTGGAAAGACAGGCGATAAGTGGGAGGACAAAAGTCAACTACAAAACCAGCTAAGAGAACTAACAAGCAGAGTTATTCGGCTGGAAAGACAGGCGATAAGTGGGAGGACAAAAGTCAACTACAAAACCAGCTAAGAGAACTAACAAGCAGAGTTATTCGGCTGGAAAGACAGGCGATAAGTGGGAGGACAAAAGTCAACTACAAAACCAGCTAAGAGAACTAACAAGCAGAGTTATTCGGCTGGAAAGACAGGCGATAAGTGGGAGGACAAAAGTCAACTACAAAACCAGCTAAGAGAACTAACAAGCAGAGTTATTCGGCTGGAAAGACAGGCGATAAGTGGGAGGACAAAAGTCAACTACAAAACCAGCTAAGAGAACTAACAAGCAGAGTTATTCGGCTGGAAAGACAGGCGATAAGTGGGAGGACAAAAGTCAACTACAAAACCAGCTAAGAGAACTAACAAGCAGAGTTATTCGGCTGGAAAGACAGGCGATAAGTGGGAGGACAAAAGTCAACTACAAAACCAGCTAAGAGAACTAACAAGCAGAGTTATTCGGCTGGAAAGACAGGCGATAAGTGGGAGGACAAAAGTCAACTACAAAACCAGCTAAGAGAACTAACAAGCAGAGTTATTCGGCTGGAAAGACAGGCGATAAGTGGGAGGACAAAAGTCAACTACAAAACCAGCTAAGAGAACTAACAAGCAGAGTTATTCGGCTGGAAAGACAGGCGATAAGTGGGAGGACAAAAGTCAACTACAAAACCAGCTAAGAGAACTAACAAGCAGAGTTATTCGGCTGGAAAGACAGGCGATAAGTGGGAGGACAAAAGTCAACTACAAAACCAGCTAAGAGAACTAACAAGCAGAGTTATTCGGCTGGAAAGACAGGCGATAAGTGGGAGGACAAAAGTCAACTACAAAACCAGCTAAGAGAACTAACAAGCAGAGTTATTCGGCTGGAAAGACAGGCGATAAGTGGGAGGACAAAAGTCAACTACAAAACCAGCTAAGAGAACTAACAAGCAGAGTTATTCGGCTGGAAAGACAGGCGATAAGTGGGGAGGACAAAAGTCAACTACAAAACCAGCTAAGAGAACTAACAAGCAGAGTTATTCGGCTGAAAGACAGGCGATAAGTGGGAGGACAAAAGTCAACTACAAAACCAGCTAAGAGAACTAACAAGCAGAGTTATTCGGCTGGAAAGACAGGCGATAAGTGGGAGGACAAAAGTCAACTACAAAACCAGCTAAGAGAACTAACAAGCAGAGTTATTCGGCTGGAAAGACAGGCGATAAGTGGGAGGACAAAAGTCAACTACAAAACCAGCTAAGAGAACTAACAAGCAGAGTTATTCGGCTGGAAAGACAGGCGATAAGTGGGAGGACAAAAGTCAACTACAAAACCAGCTAAGAGAACTAACAAGCAGAGTTATTCGGCTGGAAAGACAGGCGATAAGTGGGAGGACAAAAGTCAACTACAAAACCAGCTAAGAGAACTAACAAGCAGAGTTATTCGGCTGGAAAGACAGGCGATAAGTGGGAGGACAAAAGTCAACTACAAAACCAGCTAAGAGAACTAACAAGCAGAGTTATTCGGCTGGAAAGACAGGCGATAAGTGGGAGGACAAAAGTCAACTACAAAACCAGCTAAGAGAACTAACAAGCAGAGTTATTCGGCTGGAAAGACAGGCGATAAGTGGGAGGACAAAAGTCAACTACAAAACCAGCTAGAGAACTAACAAGCAGAGTTATTCGGCTGGAAAGACAGGCGATAAGTGGGAGGACAAAAGTCAACTACAAAACCAGCTAAGAGAACTAACAAGCAGAGTTATTCGGCTGGAAAGACAGGCGATAAGTGGGAGGACAAAAGTCAACTACAAAACCAGCTAAGAGAACTAACAAGCAGAGTTATTCGGCTGGAAAGACAGGCGATAAGTGGGAGGACAAAAGTCAACTACAAAACCAGCTAAGAGAACTAACAAGCAGAGTTATTCGGCTGGAAAGACAGGCGATAAGTGGGAGGACAAAAGTCAACTACAAAACCAGCTAAGAGAACTAACAAGCAGAGTTATTCGGCTGGAAAGACAGGCGATAAGTGGGAGGACAAAAGTCAACTACAAAACCAGCTAAGAGAACTAACAAGCAGAGTTATTCGGCTGGAAAGACAGGCGATAAGTGGGAGGACAAAAGTCAACTACAAAACCAGCTAAGAGAACTAACAAGCAGAGTTATTCGGCTGGAAAGACAGGCGATAAGTGGGAGGACAAAAGTCAACTACAAAACCAGCTAAGAGAACTAACAAGCAGAGTTATTCGGCTGGAAAGACAGGCGATAAGTGGGAGGACAAAAGTCAACTACAAAACCAGCTAAGAGAACTAACAAGCAGAGTTATTCGGCTGGAAAGACAGGCGATAAGTGGGAGGACAAAAGTCAACTACAAAACCAGCTAAGAGAACTAACAAGCAGAGTTATTCGGCTGGAAAGACAGGCGATAAGTGGGAGGACAAAAGTCAACTACAAAACCAGCTAGAGAACTAACAAGCAGAGTTATTCGGCTGGAAAGACAGGCGATAAGTGGGAGGACAAAAGTCAACTACAAAACCAGCTAAGAGAACTAACAAGCAGAGTTATTCGGCTGGAAAGACAGGCGATAAGTGGGAGGACAAAAGTCAACTACAAAACCAGCTAAGAGAACTAACAAGCAGAGTATTCGGCTGGAAAGACAGGCGTAAGTGGGAGGACAAAAGTCAACTACAAAACCAGCTAAGAGAACTAACAAGCAGAGTTATTCGGGCTGGAAAGACAGG